>BFEA01000100.1:2674815-2688800 GCA_003427395.1 Chara braunii
TCAAAAGGTGTTTGGGCAGCAGCAACAACCAAATCCTCTCCGATTTTCTCCAGGTGTGAGAACTGGCGAAACGGGCAGATCAGCGCCCTGTTTCTTCTATGTACCTGGTCTGCTTTTGCGAGTAAATTAGATCTCAAATATTCGGCAGATATTTGAACAGCAGCAGGCAGCGAAGTCAAACCCTGGTTCTCTCCGTGTATAGGGTCTTGTGAAACGGGGAGATCAGCACCTGATCTCTACCATGTACCAGGGTCGTTGTAGCGGTCAGATTGGCGTCGAATCTGTGGATCGAGCCCAGGTGTCAACGATAACAGGCAACTTACCTGTCAGATTTTTTTTGTTTTTTTTTTATGAACAGCTTGATAGAAGAAACTTAACAGTGAAGAGGGAGGCTTTAGCGATCGAGCATCACCAACATTCAGACAATGTTTCTCCGCTTTTAGGCTAAGCCACCCTTGCTCAGACGCCGCCTGTGAAACCGCATGGTGAAGATGTGAGTCGGGTTGTGCTGCTAGTGATTCAGAACTTCCAAGTATCCGTTCTCTCTTCCTTTCCTCTTCCAGGCAAGCCTCTTCTTCTCTTCCAAGCTTCTCCGTTCCCACTAGCTTTCCTCTCGGAGCATCCCAAGTGTTGAGGACGCCTGACACACCCCGTGCCTCCCCCGTTCCCAGCGCGTTTACCCTGCCTGTATCTAAAGTGGATTAGGGTTGGGTACGCCTTGCATGCCTCCTGCTGGCTCCCTCGTCTCCATGTCCCCCCGACTGCCAACTGGTCCTCCCGATATGGGGAATGCTGCACTGGGCATGGGCCTCTGCCGACCAGAGGCCCCGAAGAGAACACGTACACAGTCCAATATCGTGTGAATTACAATGGTACCAGCGCGCCCGCGGAAAAACAGCGGTACCAACCCGAAAAACAGCAACAGTTCCAGCAAGTGTCATTAGGCCCACCCCGCTGTTCCCGCGTCAAACCAGAGAGTACTCAGTCCAACCACGACCACTTCTGACTTGAGATAGCCAGGGGCATTAAAACTTGGTAGCGTCGTCAAGAGCCCGAGGCTCGTTACCAAACCAGAGGCCCGACATGATTTTGATTAATATTGCCTGCGGTGCCAGTTCCGTATCATTGACCGAACCTGTACCGAACCAGACTGTCGCGCCCAAGCCGAACCAACGGATGATTCCCAGGCGTGTGCCACACTGATGTCGGCGCAATACCGTGCATGAAATGTGTCAAATACCATAGAATGTCTGAATCCCGTAATAGTATCGAACCTCCCAATCCACATGTTCAAACTCAAGCGGGGATTGCATCGACGGAAAAAAGGTCGCGGGGTACAATTAAACAACATAGCGGTAACGCCCCACATCTGTCTACCCCGCACTTATAGCACACTGGTTACGGTAAAGTCGGAAATCAGGGAAATTTAGGCAGGCCATGCGTACAAATCCCAATCATCACAGTATAGCGGAAATCATCAGAATTAGAATAAATGATTAATCCGGGGGTAATTCCGATCGCGGATAATTGGAGCCAAACTACGCCAGTCAGTTAACAATCTTGATTTTTCTTCCATCTTTTCATATTTAATTGCTTCTCCTACTTCTTGATTTATTTATCAAAAATATCGAGAATAAAGGCGAATCCATCAAAAACAATTTCCGATGGAATCCAATTAGATAAGGAAAATTCTTTGTTTCTTTTCTCTTTTGTCTCTTTTGATTTTTTTTCATGTTTTTAATTTTTATTGTCAGAAAAAACAATAATTTAGGGTGATCATATCAAAAGTTAAACATCGAAGATTTTAAATAAATCAATGAGTATTTCGCTTTTCCCTTCTTTTCTTTTATCTTTAATTCTTTTTTTTATTTTTAATTTGGATATTAAATTTAATTAAGTGTGGGGTCCCCTTCCTAGCGTCCGTTGGATACCGTAAAAGGGCCTTGTCAAGGCTAATCTTGAATTAACCGCCCTGCAACCAGTCGTTTCCGGAACAGGCCTAGACCGGGCGGAAATGAGGTAGTCAGTAAGGTAGCCGTAAGGGCGGCGAAGCGGTAATCCCTCTCATCAATTCTGAGGGCTAGTCTTGATGGTTGAGACATCTGAAATTTAGAGGTGACCTGACTACCCCTAATTTTTCTCAGCTTCCCCATCTTTAATTATGGTACTAATATAGGCAAAAATTTGAGGGTTCATTTCGGCCCCGGTCGCGCCTAGTGCGGCCACTCATCTCGTCGTCTTTGAGGGTTGTTCGTAAAGTTCAGCGCGCCCAAAATCAGGGGTGCCCTGAGCTCCCCTAATTTTTGTTGCCTGGTCTACCCGGAGCACCGTCAAAACACGGACTTGTCTTTGAGCCTAAGACCCAAAACTCCAGATTTCAAGCGACGCACTGCTTGTGGCCGCCTGACAGTTAGCCCGGACCACTTCTCGACGCCCCCGTCGAGCCCTACCCACTTACGTCAAACGAAGCGGATGAGCTTCAGGGTGATGGCCCGTAAAGGACGCCCACGTCGGCGTTCAATTGTCTTATGTTTCAGTCTGTTTTGAGTTCAAGGACTAAGTAGATGATTGTTGACTTTCCTTCCCCGCCGGGCTCTCGGCCTTGGTAGGATCCTCTTTTTTTTCTGTCGTTGGCCCGATAAGGGTGCCGTCCCGCCAGTTTGTCTAATGCGGACTCTCCGTTTGGCCCTCTTGAGCACGAATAACCATTTCTTCTTTCTTTCTATAGCTAACCCTTTGACCTTTCATTTCTCTACTCTTTTTCTCTTCTTGGAGCTTTCGCGTGCCTCGAATCGTCTCAAGGGATCTCCATCCTCCATCTTAGCCTTCCCCTTTTCTTTAGGGTCCGTCAGCGATAAGGTGGGTGCATGCCTTGGTCTAAACAACTTTAACCTAGCGCTCGCCACTGGGTCCTTCTACTTAGATCCATCCAATTCTGCTATCATATATGCACCCCAGTCGAGTGCCTCAACCACTGTGTAAGATCCCATCTATCTATTTGCGAGTTTTCCGGTCCAGGTTCTTTCCAGCGCTGCATCGTAGAGAAGGACCATATCTCCTACACTCACCCTCTCCTTCCTGATTCTCACCTTCTTATCCCATCTCTCTTTACCTTTGTCTCTTTCCACTGTCAGATGATCTGCCGCTGTCGTAAGGTTATCTTCCAAACCGTAGGCTATCTGTCTCGTTCGGGAAGCTATGAGTTCCTCTCTGGACATCCCCTCCGCCCAGTCGACGGTTGTCCAACTAACGACATGAAACTCTATGGGAAGCGGACAATGTCGCCCAAACCACAAGGTGTATGGAGGGTATCCCGTGCTAGCCCTAGCCATGACGTTGTCCACCCAAATTGCGTATCGAAAATATCGTGGCCAATCACTGTCCTTGCCTTTGCACCACTTAGATAGCGACGCTATCAGGGTCTGGTGCCCTCTCTCTACTGGGGAGTTCGACTGTGGCTGGTAGGTAGTGGCTATCGAAACTCTCGCCCCAGCTCTCTTGAATACATTCTGAACCTCGTCAGCCAGGAATTTCGCTCCTCTGTCCATCACTATCTTGCTGATACAACCATACCTAGATAAGTACTCTAGGCCGAAGTTCTTCACTTCCTTTGCCGTCTTACTCCTGATAGGTCTACCGTCCACGAACCCTGTGAAGTCATATCATATGTTCACATAGTTCATATTGCCTACCCCTTTCAGCATCTTCACCAGATTGATGTGTACGTTCTCTCCTGGTCGCGTTGGATAGGATGGATGAAATGGCTCTTTGTATTTCACAAGAGTTCTCTTCTGGCATTCTTCGAAGGTCATACAATATCTCTCGACGTCCTTATACTGTCCTTCCCACCAACACAGTCTGCGTACCTTTTCGTAGGTCCCTCTGACTCCTCTATGTCCTCCGACCACCCCGTCTTGAAGCTCCGCTACTATCGTCTGCCTCTCTTCAGGATCACAAACTACTCGTAAGGGCATCCCCGACCCTACTGGCCTTCGGAAAAGGTGGCCCGCTCTAAGGCAGTACTGGGCTGCCTGTCTCCGGATATCTAAATCTTGACTCTCCTCACCCGTCAGGTGTATCTCGATTGTTCGGTACTTGCCCTCGTAAAGATTAACCAGAAATCTCTCGGCGCGTCTTGGCTCCGCCATTGTCAGGGCTCCCTCAAAAGGGATCCGAAAGAGTCCATCCGCTACGACATTTTTAGTGCCAGATATCCTCTCTACTGTGTAATCATATAGTCGAATCCGTATTAACCATCGTGCAATGGTCGGGTCTGTCAGGCTAAAGTCCTTCTGGAGGACAGAGGCGACCGCGGTGGGATCCACTCTCAAGATGAACCGTCGTCCATAGATATAATGTCTGAACGTGTCTAGACACCGCAGAACAACTAATACTTCCTTCTTGAATTGACTGTAGTTTCGCTCTGCCGTATTAAGTGTCATACTCTCAAATCTTAATGGTCTTTCCTTCCCTTCAGCGTCCTTCTGAGACAGCAACCCTCCTACCGAACAAGGTCCAACATCCGTGGATACTATGAAGGGTCTCTCGGTCTCATCGTCAAAGAAYGGCACGCCCAACACGCGTCCTTCCTCCTTAAATTCGTCTTTAAGTTCTTGCATAGCGAGTTCCTGTGAAGAATCCCAGTAGAATTTTTTTGTCTTTCGAAGGAGCAACCTCAATGGCTCAGCCTTCTCCGCATACCTTCGTATGAATATACGTCAGTAACCGACCACTCCCAGAAACTGCCGGACCTCGGTTGGACTATGTAATGGTGACGGCCAGTTCAGGAGTTCGTCTGCTCGGCGTCCCTTCGAGTCACAGATAAAGCCCAAGATCTTAATAGTCGAGACGCCCCATCGGCTCTTTGTTCCGCTGACTGTTAGATTCGCATCGTCCAGCTGCTCGAGTACCGCGCAAATATCCGTCAGGTGCTGCTCGACGAATCTTCTAATTCCAGGTGCAACCTTTGCCTTATCCTTATTTACTAGCCCTTTTATAGGAAAGTCATCCAGAAAAACTTCAACCTTATCAGGGATGAAGTCCTTGAGGACGGCTGTCATGGCTCTCTGAAAAACGGCTACCCCATTAGTCCAACCCATAGGGACAACCATCATCTGTATTAGTCCCAATGGCGTATGCATAGCCGTGAGGTGCCTGTCTCTAGGGTCAAGCGGTACCTCATCATAACCTGAGAACAGATCACAGACCGAATAAATCGACCTACCTGCGGCGTCTTCTGCCAGTAAATCGGCGTGTGGCAAGGAGCCCACGTCTCGTATCGTCACCGCGTTAACCTTCTGAAGGTCCTGGATCCATCGGATCTTGCCATTCGGCTTTCGTAGGAAGAACCATCGATTAGCATAAGCGCTATCAGACGGCTCCGCAACGTGGGAAACCATCTTTTCTTTAAGAAAAGCGATAACTTCTTCCTTCTCCTTCTGGGCGTATTTCCATCCCGTGTCATTCCAAGGAACATGTGGTATCGTGTAAATCCTTGCTGGCTTAGCGTATCGAGGGTCAACCCTACCACGCTCCGCGTCACTAAAAGCTATGGCCTTATCACATGTCTTCAGGATTTCTATCACATGTTCTCGCTTCTGTGGGGTCAAATTCCCATCTCCGATGTCCATCCCTGCTATCCTCTCTTCCGTTAGGCGTTGCGGCCCCTTTCTCTTTCTTTCTTTGATTTCTTTCGCGATCTCTTCTTCCCATATCCCTTCCAGTGCAAATCGCTCGCGGCCCACCGCCGCTGGCTTAACTTTTTGAGTTACTCGCTTGTGTCGCTTAGGTAGGCCCCCATAGGGGCTCGTGCCCTTAAAAAAGACACGGATACCACACCGCCAAATTTCTCAGCTTTTTCCTTTGGGTACGAGTTGCCATCCACTATTAGCCGACTCCCTAAATCTTCCACCTCCACGATCCGACCTTCTTCCTCTGTGGGCAGTGGTCCATATTTCTTTTCGCGAAATCGCACCGAGCGGCCGGAGATAGGTAACGACTTAATCTGATCACTAGGTCTCGCACCCACAGCGAGAGCTGCTCTGTTCCTCGGGTCCCGAGGCTCCACTGTCTCAATCATTACCCGCGTCCCGTCTGGCTTCCTAATGGACAATGTTTAACTCCCATCAGGTCGCTCTATCGTCACCGCATGCACGTGGCTCAGCCACGTTCGACCCAAGAGCAGGTCGGAGCTGCAGTTCTTGACTGCAAAGACAGGCAGGGTCACTCGTACCCCTTGGACCTCTATGGCTCCCTTGTGACAAACCCCAGTGATCTGTTGCTTTCTCCCATCAGCCGTCTCTATCTCGATAGGTATGACCTATCGAGGCCTAGTCCAACCTGTACTGCCAGGTCCTCGTCTATGATAACAACGTCACTGCCTTTATCGATCACAGCATCGAGTACCGCTCCATCGTTTATAATCGTCTCCACGGCCCCGCTACCAAGTTTATAAAACTTGTCTGGAGGCACACCTTCCATTCCATCGAGAAGGACTGTCGCCATGCGATCCGCTCTGGCAGTCATCCCCGTTACTGCTACTGTAGAAGYTTCCRCCTTAGGGGCCCCYTGACCCTCCTYCGATAGAGGTATGCGAGTCTTYCGCGTGATCATCTGTAACTCATYACGAGCCGGCTTCRATGCCGCCAGGTACTCCAGAATAGAGCACTGCATGGGTTGCCGAAGGGCCCGCCTCAGTGGCTCGACCRTGTCAATCTCGTCCAGCGAACTCTTCATTAAGAACTTCTTCACTCCCCTCTTTCGCGGCGAAAGGATAACCTCTTCTCCATCGACCCGCTGCCCGTTCTTCTCCGTCATCACGTAATCCGTGTCAGTYTTCTTCGATGTAGACCCTCTCGCCGACTTGGTGGCTGCCACCTTTATGGGTGTGGTCGCCATATCCCCCTCAAAGGTTATCTTGATGCTCTGGCTCCTGACCGACTCCTTTTTTTTACTCTGCTTTACTCTCCTTGCTTCGACATTCTCCTTCATCGAACGGAACATCGATACATCTCCCAGACCATCTGCCCACTTGACGTACTTGCGGTCGTCAAGCACGACAAGTCCCTCATCTATAGCCCGTTTGAGGTCCGGGCAATCCCTCTTGATATGATCTTCTCCTCTACAGTAGACGCATGAGTTCCTGGGAGTAAATGGCCTGTCGTCTGCGCTTCTAGAGATCGAACTCCTAGCTGCCTTGGGGTCAGGCGACTTGGGATATGGTTCTGATGAGACGCCATATCCCCCTCTCTCATTCCGACCGCGCGAATCATTGCGGCGGTCTCCTCCAGACCCTCCTTGCTCATACCGCCCTCGCGAATCATTCCGGCGGTCCCCCGGGTCATATCGCCCTCGTGACTCATCGCGTCGGTCCCCTCGGTAGTACCACCCCCGCGACTCGTCGCGCTGCTCCTCTCATCTCTCCCGCGCTCAAACCGTCTGCGCGACCCATCTCGTCGTTCCCAGTCCCGATCCCCTCTTTCATACCTACCACCTCTGTAGCCATCTTGACCCGACCTCTCGTATATGTCGTCCCTATATCCGTCTCGGTCCGATGTCTCGTATATGTCGTCCCTATATCCATCTCGGTCCGATCTCTCGTATCTGTCGTCCCTATATCCATCACGGTCCGATCTCTCGTATCTGTCGTCCTTGATCTGTCTCCCATCGGCCGCGGGAGTCGGCTCTACCCCGATCGGCCTCATAGCGAGGGTTTCGCGGGTAATCATCCAGCCTCCTTGCTCGCGCAAACGGCTCGCGATCTCTGCGGTCTCGGTCTATCTCATCATCCCTACGTCGCCATGGCTTATCGTTTCTCTCTCTTCCCCTCGTACGATAATCAGTCAGCGTCCGAGGATTTTTATCCGTGACACTCCTCCAGGAATCGTTGTTCCTACGGTCCCAGCGAAGTGAATAGGACCCTACAGGTTTGTCCCGGTAGGCCGTGGCCCCTGTAGTGGTCACAATCTCTGGAACCTGTCTCGTCAATCCCTTCACCATGTCCCGTATCTCCTTCACTTCCTCAGCCACCGCCTCATTCTTCTCCGACCAGGGATAGTCCTTGAAATCAGGACATCTATCAGTGACATACTCCTTGTAGAGAGAGAAGTCACGTCTCCTCATCCCTCTCCACACCAAGTCCTTGTAATCGTTTGCCTCTACCTTTATCGCGAGCTTTAGGACTTCTGAGAAATCAAGCCTGTCGCACGGAGGATCTCTAAGTAAACTTTTTTGTTCACCTTAGGACAAGTGTCCGATGAAGATAGTACAGCGCTCGACCTCAGAGATCTTCCCGTTCTTCACCAGCACGTCAGAGATCTTCTGAAAACGCATCCCAAATGCCCGTACGCTCTCATCTTCATCTTGAGTCATTGTTTTAAGGTCCTTCATGGAATACTTGTTATCCTCCAATTTGTAAAGCTCAACGAGGTTCTTCTTGTACGTAGTCCATTTTCCATCCTTCGGTCGAACTTCCTTAACTTCCCTATCGAGACTTGGGTCCACATTAAATAGGAAGTTCTCTATAATCTCTTCCTCCGACCACTGACTCCGGCTGGCGTGAAGCTCCCACTTCTCCATATATTTTGTGATACCATAGCCCCTGAAGGTAGGAGGCTCTGAGGCCTTGTGCGTAATAATATAGCGATCCTTGCTCTCCTAAGGGAGAGGATGTGACTCCCCTGTCTGGGGGTCGAAGACTTCCCTGAGCGGCGCCCTGTCTCTATCTCTGTCCCTCCAACAGGAATCCCTCAAACTCTCTCTCCAGTCGTCTCTGTGCCTGTCCGCTATGGTGTCCCTCCGCTCGTACTCGGGGGAGCGTCGCCTCGTAGCTTCTCGTCGTCCGCTCGAGGTACCCGTCTTTAGAGCCTCCTTCGGTTCTGTTGCAACTGGTTTGCCCCTTACTTCGGACCCTCCGTCATTAGTTTGGTCAGCCCATCTCAGCGGTGYTTCTCGCCTAATTCGTTCCTTCAGATCCCTCAGAGCTCGATCGGGCGATGTCCTGTACTTCTCTCCCACTTCGCTCGTGGTCGTTTGTGGCCCCATCGTGTCGGGTTCCATTGGACCGCCAGAAGATGCAGTTAGGTATTCTAGTCAACTGTTATAGCCCGACCCTATGACAGTCGCTGCAGCTCGGACCTGTGACAAATGCGGCAGCCCGGACATGTTTCCTTGTCACGGCTCGCGTCCGCCTCCAATCTTAGCTCTCGATTGCCTTTATTACCACTTCCAGTATCCCGTACCGGTCGCGGATCTCGTGCTCTCCCTCTATCCCAAGAATCCCTCTGTCTAAGTACACCTCTCATTCGGGATCGGCCAACAAGGCTGTGCCTCTCCGGATCTGCAGTACACCCGTGACAGGACCTCTATCCTTGAGACAGATCGCAGTCCCAAACCTAGCCAACGTCTCCTGATCAACACCCCTCAAGAGTCTCTGAACGTCTATCTCCGTCCTCCTTGCTAGTTCTCCTAGCCCTGTCCTGAATCGGTTAGCCCGCTAAAGGTCCTCCTACTGCCATCCAAAGTCGCCCATCGACCTTTCTAGCTTCCACTWTCCTTCCAAGAGCTTCCAATTTCTATTTCCACTCCCTTATCTCCCAGACGGCTACGAGGTCATCTATCTAGCAGCTGAGGTAAGTTAGTGCTATAACCACTTGTAACCTCATCGCGGACCGCTCCAATATGTCATAAAATGTCTCAAAGTTCTCTTATCTCCACCATCCTCTATCGCCTCTAAAGTCTTTATCGATTCCTTCTAGTACCGGTCGTGAGCGGCTAACACCCTGAGTATTGCACCATCTGTTACAACTCTTTCTAACTCTCCAGCTTTCCTGAGTTCGCTTATCTTCAACCTCTCAGCCTCTCTGGTCGTCTCGTACCATGCCCTTATCCGAGACCGCCCTTCGAAAGGTGTCACTTGGAGTACGTATTTTATCCTCCGTCTTCCTTCTATTCCAATCCAAAGTCCTGTTCCCCTAGCCTCACGCAGCGCACGACGGACACACTTTGCCTCCTCAACTATGCACAGTCTGGTATGGAGCTGGAGTTCTATGATCACTAACATTAATGGTCCGTCCAGTCTCCCTACCACATATAATGAGTACCGATCTGTCGTGTGTAGTGCGGTCCCGCTCATGTCCTGTCGGTACTTCCCTGCCTCTTCTAACGCCACAGGAAGTGGTATGTCGTATCCAACCGCCGTCTCTCTGGGTCCCAGATGCTTCCTCACAGAATACGATTCGGACTCTCGTGAGAGAACATAAACTAACCAGGCCAATGAATCACTCCTCATCTCTTCTCCTACTCTCGGTCTGCATCACTCTACTCCTTCCGATGCACCATTTTTTTCGACGTTGCTAACCCTTCAGACAACTCTCGCACTCAGGTCCAGTATGGTCGAGTAGGATCAGTAGCTAAGCTCACTCAACCGTCGCCCTAATGTGCTCCTCTACCTCCTACGCCCGGACTGCTACTCCTATCCTGGGAAAATGGGCGTCTGTAACGTCAATCTCTTCCTCGTCAACCTCACTTTCTGGGTCGACCCAGTCTGGCTCCCAGGCGTCCTCGTCGTCCTCTCGCTCCCAACCCTCGTCGTCAAACTCGTCCTCGACGCGGTATGACGCCTGTCCTATACCCTGGTAGTATTCCGCCAACTGATGGCCGTATATCAGAGGTCGTCCGGCGTCCTCATCCCACCAGCTCTCCCAGTCGTCTGAGAAGAGCCGCCCGATGCAGGTCACGTACTCGGGGCCTGCTCGGAGCTCACGGTCTAGCCAATCCCAAACGCACGGAGACTGGAGCCACTCGTCGTCTATCGAGCGGATCAGCTCTATAAGCTGAACCCTCTCGTCTCCCCAACGAGGCCCATCGGTTGCGAGCGAATAATAGATGTAGTCTAGGCCGGCAGGCCTTCTCGCCAGGATCTTGAGATCCTGATAGGCCAGGTATGTCTCGACCACTCCACCAATACCTCCAAAGACGCTCTCTACTACGAACGTCGGAACTATCGCCCGCAGGCTCCTAACACTGTACGGGAAAAACCCGTCCCGTGCTACCACCAACTCGCCTGTGATATCAAGAGGAGGACGTCCGTGAAATAGGGTCAACGGGTCACTCGAGTCCTCCGCTCGGAAGGCAGCTACCTCTTCCCCTAGGTAGCGTAACGCCCTGCTAACTGTGTCACTAGTCCCTGTCGTCGCGAGGCCCACCATGGCCTCCCTGACCGCACCCGGTTCCAAATACAAGTAGGCTCTCACTACGCCCACTCCTTGCCCCGGCCGGTGCTCTCTCTACATCAAAAGCCGCACGTCCTCGGACAAGATTATGGACCTCCACGCAAACTGGCCGTCAACGTGTCGAATGTTGCGCCCGGGGATCGTGAGCTCGACCAGATCCCCCTCTATGAGTTCAGGGGGCTCCAAGTCCCAGTCAATGGTAGCCCGCGGCCACATTCAACTGGCGGCTAGAGAGAATGCAGCAAGAGGGAGGTGTAGATTAATAACTGAAAATTCCCGTCGCTTGCCTCACGCTTTCGGGAACAAGCCAGTAGGTTCACCCGAAACCAGGTTACCGCAGCGTCTCTTTCCCTTCTTCTTCTAGGGAATTCTTTTGTATTTTTCAATTATTAATTAAAAAAAATGTATTTTGTTAAGATAAAATTTCTTTCTTAGTTTATATATATTAAGGATCAATTCATATATAAGCCCGCCGAGTTTGTTGATTTTTAGGGGTAGAAATAAAATTTGGGGAATTTACTAAAATTTCGGCAGCGTTTCGCCTCCCCCCGTTGGGATGGGGTTCGGGCRAAGCCCTCAAACAGCGCTGCCGAAGAGGGAATATCAAAAGGAATAATGAAAAAAAAGGAAAATTGATTTAAATCGATTTTTAAATATTTTTGTTGATTAATTAGCAAAAATTTAAATTAAAAGGGAAATTTCGAGAAACTTTGACAGCAGTTTTCCCTTCCCCCCCGGTGAGATGGGGTTCGGAAAAAAGTCCCTCAAATAGGTAAAGTAGATATGAAGAGCATTGAAGTCAAACAAATGCCCCTACGCAATTATTAATGTTTATTTCAATTTTTTTATCGATTTTAAATAACAAAATCATAGGTAAAATAATTCTTAATTATTTAATGGGGCAAAACTTCCCGAATTAATTTCCACAATCTTACGGGATATATTTGACAAAAAATAATCCGTAACAAATGCGGAAGCTAGAAGCTATGGCTTCCCTCTATCTACCCACTTCTCTCAAAATTGGGGTTAGGACTTCACCCTAATTAGGGGGTTTTGCGCGCAACCGCACGAACACCGCAAAGCTCTGCTCGACACGATAAATTTTTTGTTAGCTTTCACTAGTTTTAGAAGAAAAACTTATTGGATTACGTCTTTAAATTCCTTTTTCTTTTAATTTAAACAAAATTACAAAGAAATTCAATTTCCTGTTGATTTTCTTCCACCTTTTCTATCTGTTGGAGCTCGCCATTTGTCCAAACGAAGTCCGTTTTTCCCGACTAGGGTCTCAAAATGTCGAAAAAAATATAGGGACCATCTTTGGTCCGGGCGGGGTTCCCCTAATTTCGCTTATTTTTCCGTTCATTTCAATAAAACGCAAATCAAAATTTTTAGAATTTTTAATAAAAAAATATAAAAAATTCCATATCTCGTTTTTTAGCCGTTCGAATTTCTCAAAAAATATATCAAAACGTTCACCTCGACGAGAGAACGAACTTTGGTCCCCGTGCGCCTCGCTCGAAAGCGCACGGATCAAGAGATATCGAGGAAAAACCAATTAGAAATTTTAACCCATGATTTTTAGGATTTTTAATTAGAAAAATACAAAAAACGCCATATCGTTTTTTCTAGCCGTTAGAATTTTTCAAAAAACATCTCTAAATGTTTGCCTCGACGAGAGGGCGAACTTTGCTCTCAGTGCGGCTCGCACGAAAGCGCGCGGATCGGGAGATATTTAAAAAAAACTAAATAAAATGATTATAAAAAATAAAACTAATCAAGAAAACAAGCTAATTAGTGTTTGACTAATCAGCCCGTGCACCCCCGTTGGTTGGGGAAGGCTGCGGCCTTGGGGGTGCTGCTCCCCTCCCCGGCAACGGCGCCAAAGTTCTGAGGAAACCCCAGGAGGGGTCGCCTGCCGCTCGCTGAAGCCAAGGGCAACAACGCCTGTCACTCGCTGCGCCCGCTTCCGAGGTCCGCAGCGACCAGCAGGGGAGTGGGGGGGTTGAAAGGCCTGCTGCGAATGCACTATGCGAATGATCTGCCAATGAGTAGAGAGTCCTTGATCAACCAATGAGTGGCCATTGCCTGATCGGCCAATGGGAAGAGAGTGCAGGACCAGCCAATGAGTGACTGCTATTTGATTAGCCAATGAGTAGATGCTGTCTGATCTCCCAATCAAAGTCCGCTACCTGATCTGCGAATGAGAGGCTGCTGCCTGACCCGCCAATGAGCAGCTGCTGCTTGACCCGCCAATGAGAGGCTGCTGCCTGAAGTGATCTGCAATATCATTTACTCTCTTTTCACCCTCACTTACCTGCGCCGTCTCTCTCGCCGCTCTGGAAGTTGAGTAACGAGATCTACTTGAAAATCATATGATAAAAGTGTGATCCTTGAGATAAATAAATAAATAAACAAATAAATCAATAAATTATTTCAGAGAGAGTTATTAGCGAACCAGTTCGCTGGCTTGGTTCCAAGCGAACCAATCAAGAGTGAGCTGCAAACTGCAGATTCTGTTTCAAACACACCAATCAAGTGTACTTGTGCGAAACCCGATCTTCAGTTGGAAGCTCACGCTACAAGTTACGAGCGTTTGTTATACATCATCTTGAGTTTCAACCGAAACTCTACTCGTTTTCTGATAACTTACAGCACGTAGCTTTTAGATAGGTCAATTGTGGTGACCAGGCTGCGGCCTCTTTCTCTCTCTCTCTCTCTCTCTCTCTCTCTCTCTCTCTCTCTCTCTCTCTCTCT
>BFEA01000100.1:2698630-2709127 GCA_003427395.1 Chara braunii
AAAAAAAAAAAATGGGCGTGTAGGGCTTTTTCAGCCCTACACGCCTATATATATATATATATATTTTTTTTTTCCGACGTGAAAAATCGAAAAAACAATTGTTGCACTGAACTCGGCTGGTCGGCAGTGGCCGAACCCGACTGATTTGGCCGACGGTCGAGGCCGCGGCCAACTTGACCCCCCCGGCCGCGGCCGGGCGTGCAACATAGGTCCCAGGCTATGTGTCCCGGTTGGTGACACCTATAGCAAACACTCGAGTTGCCCGCCGGCCCTCCTGTTGCTGGGATCGAGGCCAGTCCGGGCTGTATTGGCGCAACTCTTACGGCAATGGGACGCATCATTTTCATTAACGACTCTATCCTGACGTTATGTTTCCACTGCTCCTTCTTGCTTTCCTGTATCAAAGTAACTTACGTTTTAGTCAGTTCTAGTATCGCAGTAGACTCACTCGATCGTGTAGGACTTTCAGAGGGGGACAGGGAAGCAGTCCTCACGTTAACTAATACTCCTGTGATTGCGCTGGGAGCCGACCGTTTAGGTATGATTTGCTCCAGATAAGTAACAGGACCCGACACGAATCCCATATTCTCAAATTTGTTTTGTAGCGCGTCGAGTTTTGCCTTGGCTCTGGCTAATTCAGACGAATCTCCCTCCCTGGGATACTCTTTCCCTTCTAGGAAGCTCAGGCGAATTTCTGTTCCATTTCTTTCGCGGCTTCCATGATCTGTTGCAGTGTGTGGTTAATGGGGGAGAACTGTTTTCGCAGTTTCGCCCTCATTGTCCTACGGTGGAGCCCGTCAATAAACAAGTATCTCCCTACCTGCTTTCCCCGCTCAGTTTTGACAAACATTCGGTAAAACCGATTGCGATACTCAGTGACGAATTCGGACTCGATCCTTGATCATAAAAATATCTTGTTCTAGATGGATATAATCGAAACGATTCTGGAAGTTTTGTTCAAACGTCGGAAGATCGGTATAAATATAGGTACTGAACCAATGATGCGCATCCCCTCCCAATCTGGCGGGGATCAACGTTGTCATACTGCTGCGCGTGGAGCGTGGCTAGCCAAGCTCTTGCGAGATGACGCGCAGGATCGAAAAGGTAGAGATCAGGAGGGGCCACAGGTGCCCGAGCCCGTGGTGTTGGTACCTGATTGGGTTGGTTTGGATGTTGTTGATTGGCGTTCATATTGATCGTATGTCGAGCAACCGACCTACTTCTGGTTACTATAGGGTCGTGTCGTGACGCGTTCCACCGTCTGGCTCATCCCTTGTTAGCCAGATCGTTCTACGCTATATACCCTCCGGCTAATCCCGGGGGCTTGCCACTTATCGCTCCGATACAAACCTCACGCCCGGCGTGAGTTCCTGATCGGAGTGGGATGGGGGCCTGGAAGTGCGAAAAGGGGTGTGCCAAGGATTTTAGGAAAGTGGGGGTGGAGTCCCTGGTCGGAATTGAGATCTCATGTGGCAAGTTTCGACGGGTATAGGTGCAAAGAGAGTGTACTCAGAAGGGAGGCTGGTGATGTCGTGCAGCATAAGGCAAACGGGATGCGCAGTGAATCTGAGGCTAAAGATCCGGGGCACCTTTCCGCTATTGCCGTACTGATTGGTCTAAAGACTCTAAACACTCTTGCATTCTCGAACAAAATCCCAACAATATTGCCCCTGCCAACGAATTAAACTTTTAAGCCCGAAAAGAAATGAGAATCACCATCTTCTCCGATTTTGCCTTCGTGGCCTGTTGTGTGGCTCGATCAGTCGCGGGCGCCCCTCGGCTTCGGTGCGGGCTGGCCGAGCGAATTCCGAGGCTCGATAGGCCTGGTGCTGCCAATATTTTTCGCACGGTCTGCGGGGCCAATAGTGGGCTATGGAATTCCACGGCACCACCGTGAGTTGTGATATGGAAGGAGGAGGTGGAAGAGAGGGAAACTGGTAGTAATAACGATAAAACCGGGGATATGAAGTATTGCGTGTTATAAGTTTCGGGGTAGTCGAGGGCCCTGAGGTCGTTAGTTATGGCACAATGAAACTCCCTTGCACATACGGAGCTTCGGGCTTACTCACACAGACAAGCGCGTACGTAGCGACTCGGTTTCCTCGAGATCGCGGTCATACGCGAGTGTGCACGTGGGAAACAGTGGGGAGGTTCAACGGGTCGATCGCATTCAACATGCATGCAAATATCTTATCCCTGCGGCATCGGGTGAGATCAGATCATCACATATCATACATATGACCAAAGGAGGGGAGAGGGGGGGGGAAGAAGAAGAAGAAGAAGAAGAAGAAGAAGGTAAAGGATCGTTAACTTCTTATAGCACTCGTGTTGATCAAAAGTTAACGAATAAACCAAAACATCTATAATCGAGTGTATGACTCACGCAATTGAGCAATAGACAGAGTCGAAACGGACATCGCAAAACGAGATTTGAAAATCCGAAAAGAGCGCTAATAAAAGGGACCTACGTTCATTCCATGCATACATACAAAATACAAACGACAAAGAAAATCCGAGGCGATTTACAAGAGAAGTTCAAAAGATGGTCGAGATCAGTGTCGAATCCGTGACCGTGACCGGAACCAGTCACATGAACGTGGCCGGCCGTTTATTTGGTGTTTTTTTGGTGAACGGTCGGCCGTTAAATTTTGCGGTTAAACTTATACTTTGTAGATAGTTTTCGAGTATTCGTTGTTATGCTGTTTTTTTATGTTTTTTTTATTTTATTTGAGTCCTCTGTGCCGTGTTGCCTACATAAATTCTTACTTTTGCGGGCGTAGCCCGCACGGCCCACACCGCGGGCCCTTAGCTAGTTTTAATTAAAAATAAAAAAATATATATCAACCAGCCAAAATAAGCATTTTCGTTTGCTATTTTGTAGGTCATTTCGATTGTTTTTTATTTTTTCAATGTCATCATGCTATGGGGCTTGAGGCGAATGTATCTAGTGGAGCCCAAAAATGAAAAAGACATAGACATAACGAGACACAGAGAGAGAGAGACAGAGAGAGAGAGAGAGAGAGAGGGAGAGAGAGAGAGAGAGAGAGAGAGAGAGAGAGAAAGAGAGAGAGAGAAAGAGAGATGGATAGATATAGAGAGATAGAAAGACATTGAGATCAAGAGAAAGATAGAGCACCAATAAAAGAGCAAAGAATAAAGAAAGATAAGAGGAAGACATAAAAAAAAAAAAAAAAGGTTGAATATGAACATTACGGAGATTGAATATGGTCAATGCACAATTATTACTCAATTGAATCCACCTTCACTTAAGACAACACAATAATGTTAAGGCCACATTGTTTTTCTCTCTTTTTTTTTTTCTCTCTCTTTCTCTTTCTCTCTTTCTCTCTTTCTCTCTCTCGAACTATTAATCTACCGATCTATCTATCTATCTATCTATCTATCTCTCTATCTATCTATCTATCTATCTATCTCTATGTCACCCCCTTCCCCCCACCCTTGCCTTTATTTGTCTCTCTCTTCATATCTGTCTTGTAAGGGCAACTACTTATCTGAAACAAAAGCTGACAATCAAAAAGAAATTTGTCATCAAGGCAATGCATGAACGATTCCCAATCAACACCTCTCTCTTCCTCTCTCTCTTATTAGACCTGTCAACTTCCTTCATTCGAACGATMCTCCTGCAACACCTCAYGAGTAGAAACCTGTTGCAAAACTTTGCGACGATACTCATTAAAAGTTTCAAATCGACCCTGTCTTTGCCGATTGTAGTCGAGATGAATGGCAGCATCGACACATCTCCAAGTGTTCATGCCTGTATTYAAGTCCGCTGCTGCTTCCAYARTATCTTGTACCSTGYGAGAACTGTCAAGATAGGACAGGTGTGCAAGTGTCTTTTTGGGACCAATAGATTCAAGAGAGTCATAAATCGCAATGTTAAAATTAGAAGAACTTGGTTCTTCCAACGGTCTTGTATGGACATGGAGATGGTCCCTCGACGGCGTGGGAGTGACCACAATACAACTGAGAGGAGATGGAGTAGACGTAGTGGCAGGCGAAGTTGTAACAACAACAGAAGTAGTGACAATCGGCGTTGATACGGTGGATGATGGAGCACAATCCCAAAGACGTAGAAAAGTTGAAGAGGATACTGCTGGAAGCGCGAGCATACGGACCGGAGCGGAATGAGGAGCGGAAGAAGCAACCATCGGAGGAATCCTTTTTGAAAGAGATTGTATCCGTGCATATCTGAAAAAAGGTAGGGAAATATGCCCTTCTCTCGGACAATGTGGCAAATCAATTGTCATCCTCGTGATTTCCTCATTAGAGAATGCAAGCCACTCATCATGCAAAAGCGACTGTACCATCCAAGAAGCCTCTAAATCCGTAATATCCAACGCGTTTGAAGGAAGAGTGCATCGTCGTTCCAACCGCATATTAGTGAGTTTGTTTCGTTGCCATTCCAAAAAGTTCTTCCATATGTTCTCATCCTTTGCGACTGTTRCAGTTTTGACAAACATTTCAAAGAGCATCTCTGTCAAGATTTTTTGCATGCCAACCTTCTTCGCTTGGTCGAACCACCTAGCAAGATAAGTGAGTGAACTTGGAGTGCGGACTGTAGGGGCATTATCATCATCGGGCACCATAATAACATTCGAAGGAGTGTGCGGTTCTGATGTACGACAAACATTTTTTTCACGTTGACTGCATTGAGATTGCGAACACGAATCAGTAACACGCGCACGTCCGGCAAGCCGTCCACAAAACGGCCCTGGTGCAAGTTTATCGGCACGGATCCCCTCTAGAGCTCTCAAAATCTGAGTTGTTGTTTCCCTACGAACCGGTTGTTGTTCCTCCCTATTAGTAGCCAATGCAGGCTCGAACATTACAGCCGAATGAACAACATTAGTTGTGTTCATTGTTGAACTCACACCGTCGGGAACTGTACTTGTCGCAACGGCGGACGATTTCTTTCCTTGTGCAGAACGTTGGGATCGTGAACCTGAATTACGACCATGCACAGGTGTAACAACTCCTTGAGTAGTTTTTTCCCTCGTTTGACGATTTCGGAAGGTCAACTCATCATCATTAATTGGAGTCGAAGCCACGAGAGTGTCTTCATTATTGACACGTTTACGCTTGGCTTTAGAATGAACCGCTTGAGAATCATCTGTCTGGCTATCGTCGTCGTCATCATCGAGGCGATTCTTACTATCCAAATGCAACGAATAATTAGGCACACTTTCCTGACGCTTTTCATGAGCAGGCACACTTTTCTGACGCTTTTCACGAGTATCGTCATAAGAATCAACACGCATTTTTTCAGCATCTTCGAGCGTGCTTTCTTATTGATGGGCACCTCCATCTTGATCGGACACCATATTATGGGCAGCAATATGTTCAATTTCAATATTTGATCCATCTTATTTTGTGCTCCTCCTCAATCGCTTTGAGTGGGCTCCTTGTTGTTTGGATGTTACAACGACAGCACCATTTGTGGTATCGCTAGTGACAGTTTGTTCCAACTTTTTCATTTGAGAGCGTGTCCCATAGCCATGGTGCGACGGAGACTTGCCTGCGCCAAAAAAAAGAAATAAGTTTTATTAAAATTCAACATTGACCAGCGAAAGGAGATACACACCATAAAAGAAAATAAGCGCTGTCAAAAGTGATGTGAATGTCCTAGAAACTGGTCCGAAAGACGTATAGACGATCAAATAAAAGAAGTCATTCTAAAAGTTCATGATATACAATATCCCAAAAGGACAGAAGTATTCGAGATGCGAAGACTCGATGAAAAAAAGAAGGACTCATCCCAAAAGTTCATGATATACTATATTCTTCGTGAAAAAATTCTTATCAGGCAATGCAACACGGATGTTGTTGGGATGACCAACACGCGATAAAGCAACATACAATTGCCCATGCGCAAAAACCGGTTTGCGTAGCCAAACCCCTGCACGCGATACGGTTTGTCCTTGCGACTTATTTATCGTTATAGCAAAAGCAAGACGGACTGGAAATTGCCTCCTAAACCATTTGAATCCCGTGGTTTCACCATCGCTTGTCAAATCAATCTTCGGGATCAGTACTATTTTACCCGTGTGCATTATTGTCACTTCCAACAAATCATCATTAACGATCTTATTGAGAATCAACCTTGTACCGTTGCAAAGTCCTTGCTTCGGTGACAAATTTCACAAAAGCATGACAGGTGCACCAATTTTTAAGCGCAACTTGTGAGGAGGAAGGCCAAATTCGTCGAGAGAGTTTAAGAACTCGCGCTCAATAGTGAGTCCCATATCATGCGAATCAGGATAATCAATACTAAAAAAATCACGCACCTCCCCAGGAAAGTCATCAAGAACACCGTTGTTAACAGAACCGGCATCGTCATTAGTGGGGCATAAAATCAATCGAGGCAAGAAATAATCGGCATCCCCCACATGGTTGGACATATCATCAAACGTCCATGAAATTAAGTCATGAATCGGTTTATCGGTACAAATCTCACGTGGCAATCTCACCGCAGCAGGTTCATTAGGAACAACACGAGGATGGTCACCATTCCCAATTCGAATCAAAAAGTGACCATACATTTGTGCCATTCCATCATTTCCCAAACGTAAGATTCGCATATTTTCGGTTAGTTGATGAACCTCAAAACGTTTCCACAAAGGCGACATTTTCATGGACGCATCAATTTGTTGCGCTCGCGATCCGTGTTTCACAACGAGCAAAACCTATCTAAAATCCCCAGCAAGAAGTATAACTTTTTCACCAAACGGCTCGTCGTTGTTACAGAGGTCCCGAAGCGTAATGTCAAGAGCTTCCAAGTGAAACTTGTTACTCATTGGAGCCTCGTCCCAAACAATCAAGTCCGCACGACGGATAAGCTCTGCAAGATCACTTTGTTTCGGAATCAAGAAGGGACGTGTGTTATCAGGTTTCAGAGGTGCACGAAATCGTGAGTGAAACGTTCGACCCCCTGTTAAAAGAGTCGCCGCTATCCCACTTGATGCAACAGCCAATGCAATGCCAGAACGGGACCTAATGCCTGCTAAAATGGTTTTAATGCAAAAAGTCTTTCCTGTTCCTGCAGGTGCATCGACAAAAGCATGTAACGGTGTTTTCTCTTACACAGCCCGAACGACTCTTTCCACCAACACTCGTTAACGTGGACGAAGACGTCGAAAATTAGTCTCATATCTACGTTGCATTTCAATCGGATTATACGACAACTCACCATTTACAATCGAGGATACCGTTCTATTTTCGTAATGTCTCGTTATGTTCTCAACAATCGTTTCCCCGTTGGGTATCGGATAATGAAGGCAAAATTGACGGATGTTTTTTCCAGACTCTTGCAAAATATAATCTAGATGGAATAACACTAACGATTGTAAAATGTTCGAGGGAATAATTTCAGAGTCGTGGCGGTACTGAAAATCGTCAAACATCTTATCCCAATGTCGTTCAAAAAAACAAACCGGATCGTTCACTGGACCAAATGCAAGAAGCATAACAAATATTTTACGGACTTCTTCAGGCATGTAATACGCCGCGGCCGTGTCTATACAGTGATCGTATGCATCGTCTGTTTGCAAAAGGCCTAATCGAAGACACACGGATCGGAAAGAATCGTATTCGACTCCGTCCACCGTACGAAGTTCGGCAAAAGAGCACACCTCACGAGAATATTCATGGTTTAGCAACAGGCGCAGATAAAATCGTTCCCCTTCCACGATTCTCACGTGATGCAATCAAGATATCTTTTCGAAAGGACCATCGTGAAGATCGCGCTTTCTTCGGTTCCGTTTTTTATTCTTATTATCCCACACATGAGTATTTACGATCTCTGCATACAGAGAAAACTCCTCCTTACGAACATGCTCGTTCAAAGAGTTGTGTTCCATCCATGCCGTCAATTTTGTTTTTGGGGGCCCTTGCGAAACAACGTCATGCTGAGTGTCAGGTTCAAATTGCACTTTTTGCATGTTTTCGAGATGCACAGACAATCTTTCAACCGCAGGCCATTGTTCCGCAACGTCGAACTCAAATAGACGCCAGCATGCTTCGCATGCACCTACAACACGCATATTTTGATACAATTTGACCTCGTCGATGGACGCATTATTCTCTTGCTCGCAAACCATAGCACGATCACACTGTTTGTACACGTACTTATACACGTACTTGCACGCCTTGATATTAGCACAATATTCTGTATTTATATGGCAATTAAACCTCATTAGCAAGTACGGGTTATATGGGACTACACGCCGATTGTCGTAAACGACTCCATTCATAACAGCCGTAAAACCACCATCAGTCGGTTTCCTTCTCCTTTACGAAGGGTACGTTTGTTCGTCTTTGAATGTTGTTGTTGAAATGAAGTCTTTCGGAAACCCTTTTGTACATTCTCCATCCTCCGTACACGGAGCGTCACGTTTCTCCGCACCACAAATTCCGTGCAACATGAACTATGCCACCCTTTCTCTCAATTCCCCTTCCAGAGGATTCTCGACACACACCACATTGTCAACAGCATCCGCATCCCGAATTTTATCATTCGGATGCAGAATAACTAATATATGTGCGTGTGGTAAGCCCCTTTTTTGAAACTGCACCACATATAACATTGCACTCACCCTACCAAAGATCCGTTTATTCTTTATCTCATCAATCAGTTGCGCAAGGTAACCTTTGAACACTCGCGCCAGGAGATCTGGCCTGTCGTTAGGAGATTGACCTGGCAACAGGGCTTGTTCGATCTCCGACCAGTTAGTGTTGCATGTCATAGTAATGAAAAGATCTGGTTTTCCGAATCGCCTCACAATTGTCATGCTGTCGTGATATCTTTCACTCATATATCGGGGCCCCCCAGTGAACGTCGATGGTAAAACCACTTTTGTCCCAACATCATCACCACGTTGATTTTGTTGCACGACATCTCTTAAATCCTRATAATACTYCGAGCRCAATTCTTTCTGGTGGAATCTCACCCATTTTAAGCGGAGGGATTCAACTTTAGCGTACGCCATGCAACAAAACTCGTGGAAGAGACGTGCTGCATAAAGGAGGCAAGGCCTTTCACCATCGCGCTCATGGAGGTGAAAAACATAGTAGTCCTTGGCACTAAGTCCTGGCGGCCATCCAGCTTCCGAGGCACGTTGAACAGACCAACTATCAATTCCCTCCGGGAAAAGTAAAACAAACCTTAAGCAGTCGTGCACTCGAGAACATTCCGGAACCACAACTGTCTGCCGCTCACCCGGAAGACGAGCACGCAAACGAATCTCGAGCTCATGAGGAAGGAGTTCATCGGCCATCAGAACACACACCTCATGTAAACCCATAGGACGGTTATAACGCCTTGCATGTTCGCCATCAGGTATGGCATCCGGATTTATGACCAACTTCCTCCCGTTCAACGCTTCCGGCGGAAGGTCAGCAACCGTCATAAAGTCCTTCACGTAATTGTTACACCGTTGTAACAATTCGTGAAACCTTCTCAATATGCGTTTCGCTTGATCAAGTTGGGCATCGGATGTACGTGCAGGTAAGTTAAGAAAATCTACCCTTTGATCAATCGCGTCGTCCAAACGTTGAGGATCATGCAAGTATAGTTGTGAAAATTGAGGACGTTCGCCTTCCCCCACAGCTAATGCACCGATACGATGAAAGATTGGACCTTGAACCCTAAGTTGGCCTTGGAATCCTTGAACACCATCGCTTGGTTGTTTCAACCGCGAGGATGCAAGGGACAAACTATTATTAATTATTCTCGCATTGTTTCGAAGGAATTGACCGTCGAAACTTCGAGATGTCCAAAGGGAAAGAATCTCATGCTACGGGGAGCCTTCGCAAGGCCATTCCCATAGAGGACAACGCTTTGTACCTTTTCGACAACACATCTTCGTCCCTTTTTTCTCATGATGCCACAATTTAGCCCCACAATTTCGAGTGTCAATGCTAAACGGTTCAACGGTGCTAGCATTCCCACATATCGCCACAGTATTCTCAACCGCCGCATACGTGGTTGCCACAACTGCCGATGGGAGTGCATTATGATCAGGAGTCGGGACATCATGAGAATCGTTGATTTCTTCGTCCTGATTATTTGACTCACTGTGTTCGGGATTGTTCATTGAATTTCGATTTCCCATGGATGCATTATGCGGTTGTCTTTCTCGCGATGACAGACTCCGCGACCCTCGCACTCGAGAAGATTGACTCTGCGATTGTCTCTCAAGAGAAGATGCGGCCGTATTATCGACGGTTGCATACGTTGTTGCAACAGGTGCAGATGGAAGTGCATTAAGATCAGGAATCGGTATGTCATGTGGCTCATTCATTTCTTGTTCACAGCTATGCGGATCACTATTTTCAAGATTATTCATTRCATTTTGRCGTGCGGAAGATGCGTGTCGTGATTCACTTCCCCGAGGAGAATGACTCCTTGATCGTGTAGGGTCGATCCCTTGAATCTGATGAAAAATACTTATAGCAAACCGCCTTCTTCTCACACGACGC
>BFEA01000100.1:2774818-2786544 GCA_003427395.1 Chara braunii
CAGAGAAATTAAAAAAAAAAAAAAAAAAAACATTATTTTAACCGCCAAAACACCCTCAAAATGCCGTGCACAGACAAATGTCGTGCCCACCTCCCAAATATATATATATATATTTTTAATGAATTAAAGATACATTTCAATCGTAAAAAAAAAAAAAAATTATGGGCAGATACCCTTTACCAAGCTCTACAGATGTGCCCGAAAAAAAGACAACATCACCAGCCAAAAAAACAATAACAACAGAGTTCATGCTCTGCGTGAACTCTGTGAACCTACGTTCCATAGAGTACACGTACGGGGGCTTTCCGTACGAAACGTACAGGTTATTTTTGTACGGGATCTGTACCGGAACCTGTACGGGAACCTGTACGTCTTGTACGCCCCCGTACGAAAAAGCAAAAAAAAAAAAAAAGTCATAAGGAAAATTCGAAAAAAAAACCTATGTGATGCAACAACACAAAAAAAACAACATTTGGCTGAGCATCATCTTCAGATTCTTATTAGAATTTGAGAAAAAATATAAAAAACAATAGCGGATTAAAATAAATAAATAAAAAAAACCTCGTAACGGGCCCCTAACGTACGAGTAGCATACGAGTACAAGAGTACGAGTCTGTACTCGTACGAGGGTGCGTACAAGTGGCAACATAGCCGTGAACTACAACCTGTCACGTTTTTCATGACCGGTGCCCGGTGCGCATTCACCGACCGTGTGAACGGTGAACGGGGGTACGACACTGTTGTAGAGTAGAGTAGAATGTCGTAGAGTAGAGTGTAGTAGAGTGTCGTAGAGTGTTGTAGTGTAGAGTGTCGTAAAGTGTTGTAAAGTAGATTGTCGTAGAATGTCGTATAGTAGAGTTTCCTAGAGTAGAGTAGATAGAGTTTCCTAGAGCAGAGTAGAGTGGGTAGAGTAGAGTAGAGTAGAATAAAGTAGTGTAGAGTATAGTAGAGTGGAGTAGAGTAGAGTAGAGTAGAGTAGAGTAGAGTAGAGTAGAGTAAAGTAAAGTAGAGTAGAGTAGAGTAGAGTAGAGTAGAGTAGAGTAGAGTAGAAAAGAGTACACTAAAGCTACTGTACAGTCTCGTAGCGTAGAGTACAGTGTCGTAAAATAAAGACTCAGTTTTGTAGAGTGTCATCGAGTGTCGTACAGTGTCATAGAGTACAAAAGTGTGTCAAAGAGTGTAGTAAAGTAGAGGGTCGTAGAGCAGAGTGGAGCAGAGTACAGTGTCGTAGAGTGGAGTGTCGTAGACTCTTGTAGAGTAGAGTACATTGTCGTTGAATAGAATCGAGTGTCCTAAAGAAGAGTAGAGTAGAGTAGAGTGTCATAAAGTGTCGCATAGTACAAAAGAGTAGATTGTCATAGAGTAGAGAATAATATATATTAGAGTAGTCTAAGAGTAGAGTAGAGTAGAGAAGAGTAAAATAGAGTAAAGTATCGTAGAGTAACGTGTCGTTGCGTAGAGTGTCGTAGACTAGAGAAGAGTGTCGCATAGTAGAGTAGAGTAGAGTAAAGTAGAGTGTCGCAGAGTAGAATGTCGTGGAGTAGAGTAAAGTAGAGTGTGGGAGAGTAGACTGTCGTGGAGTAGAGTAAAGTAGAGTTGAGTAGCTTAGAGTGTCGTAGAGAAGAGTAGAATGTCGCAGAGTAGAGTACAGTGTCGTAAAGTCGAGTGTTGTAGAGTACAGTACTTTGAAGTGTCATAAAGAAGAGTGTCACAGAGAAGAGTAGAATATCGCAGAGTAAAGTACAGTGTCGTAGAGCAGAGTAAAGTCTTGTAAAGTATTAAAGATTGTCCTAAAGTGTCGTAGAGTGTCGTTGAGTAAAGTAGAGTGTCGTAGAGTAGAATGTCGTGGAGTAGAGTGTTGTAGAGTAGAGTAGAGTGTTGTAGAGTAGAGTACAGTGTTCTAGAGTGTCGTAGAGTGGAGTAGACTATCATAGAGTAGAGTACAATGTCGTAAACAAACTTGAGTATCATATAGTGTCGTAGAGTATAATAGAATGTTGTAGAGTAGAGTAGAGTGTTGTACAGTAGAGTAGGGTGTTGAAGAGTGTAGTAGAGTGTCGTAGTGTAGAGTGTGGTAGAGTACAGTAGAGTAGAGTAGAGTAGAGAAGAGTAGAGTAGAGTAGAGTAAAGTAGAGTGGGTAGAGTAGAGTAAAGTAGAGTAGAGTATAGTAAAGTAGAGTAGAGTAGAGTAAAATAGAGTAGAGTGTCATATAGTGTCATAGAGTAGAGTAGAGTAGAGTGTCGTAGAGTAGAGTAAATTGTCGTAAAGTATTGTAGCGTTGTGGAGCGCATTGGTCCGGCACCGCACCAGGGCAGCGCGGGACCCTCCCGACCGCGTCACACAGGAGTTGGTTTTAAACCCTTCGTCGCGAATATACATGGAGCTTCCACAAGCTGCTCCGGGCGAGTGCGCCAGCCATACCTCTCGCGATCCCCTACGACAGGATAGGGCCTACGCAAGGCACGACTTACCTCCACCTTACGGGAGTTGTCACCTCCCTTCGGTGGGCGTATCCCCGCCGAGCTACCAGTCCACAGTACGAAAGCTAATTAGTTGCAATCGTAGAGGTGGACCAGCCGAGGGCGTTTCTCGTTCGCTGTAGCATAGGGGGTACGCGCGGTAATACGCCTCTATCGGACCCGCACGCGAACCGACACCTTGGGGGCCTGAGGTCCCAAGCACGACTCGTCGTCGGTCGATTATGACGCATCCCACACACCACGCGCACACCTCTTTATGAATCACAAAAATAAAACACACACACACACGAAACAACACAACCCAAACAACGCGACAACGCTCTCAGTCCCTCTGTAGCCAACCCATAACTTTCCGATGCGAAAATCGGATAGGCGTTGCGCGCGGGACTTAATATAAAACCGCGCGGATGCAGGGCTTACTCATATCGACTCGCAATGTGACCGTACGCAAGCAGCCGCAATGATGGCTTAGCTTTGTATAAATTTTGGAATAGCACTTTTCTAGAGGGAGTGCTGCTGAAATTTCTACATAATTAAAGAGTTAGTTAAATTCTGTCTAAAGTTGAACTCGAGCTGTCTTTCGAGTTCATCTGGTTTAGTATAAATCTGGGAAGTCTCCCTTTCTAAAGGGAGTGCTGCCCAAATTTCTACTATTTCTGGAAGTTAGACAAAATTTGACTTTTCATAGTTAGAAATTATTTCTGCTTTCATATCTCGACTTATATAAATTCTGGAAAGACACTTTTCCTACGGAAAGCGTTGCCGAGATTTTCTTAGTTTAAAAGAGATCGATTATGTTTTGATAAATGGAGGTTTTGATAAGCCCACTCCGACTAAGGGAATATTTTGCCATATTGCTTAGAGGTAGGCTTAGACGTAGTTAACTAGGATGATTGGGTAAGGTCGCGATATGGAGATGGAGATTGTCCTCCATGAATTTATAGGTTCAGCCTGGGGCATTGACCTGTCATGTGTTACAGACCCTTTTGATCGTTTGATTCAAGATCCGGACTAGATTCAGCTTGATCCCTTGAGGATCATCATCTGTTATCACTGATAACAGGTCGGTTGCCAATTCGTCGGTCTACGACTCGATTCCAACTCACCCTTCACATTCAGCCTAAAAGGCTATAGCCCTGGTGAATTTCATTGTTTCATTAAGGTTTTCACTCGGACTTTTATTGAATGACCATTTAACAAAGGTACTGAGTTTTTAATTAAGGTTGGTTAGATTGGAGGTTCGGGCTTGCATGGCTAAAGCGAGGGGTATGAGTGTTGAAGATGGTTGGGGTTGACTCCGTGTAGTGCGTGGGCGGTTGATTGACTCGTCGATTTGATTTGCAGATATGTGCTATGAATCAGATTCCGGATTTGGTTGTCTGCGATCACATATATACGTATGGCTGTGAGGGACCTCAATGAGACTGTGAGAAGTGATCGTCACATACTTCCCCCTTTTATATATGTGTATATGAGTGTACTTGGGATGAATGTTTGCATGGGTTAAGGGGCCCCGTACAAAGAACATACTCAGAGTTAAGACTGAGAGGCCCGGGGAAGACCCCTCCATTTATTTTGCTTTGCTTCTTAGAGATTTTTATAGTCGGACGTTGGTCCTGGGTCGGGATTCAAGGTCCTTGTCCAGGACATCCCAAGCTCTAGACTCTGCAGGGAAGGAATTTGCCCCGTGCAGAGCCTATTTGCCTTGCCTACCGAGACACTCAGACCAGAGTCCGGAAGTCTAGTTGCGGCTGCACGACTATTCCTTCAGCTGTGCAATGTCGTGAGGGATTGGACCCTTACAACATTTTGACACTTGAGTGTCATAAGCGGTACTCGGATCCACAAGGGACCGCTTGATTATGGGCACTACATAGTACGCCATCACTGCGGCTGCTTGCGTACGGTCGCATTGCGAGTCGATATGAGTTAGCCCTGCGTCCGCGCGGTTTTATATTAAGTCCCGCGCGCAACGCCTATCCAATTTTCGCATCCGAAAATTATGGGATGGCTACCGAGGGACTGAGAGCGTTGTCACGTTGTTTGGGTTGTGTTATTTCGTGTGTGTGTGTGTTTTATTTTTGTGATTCATAAAGAGGTGTGCGCGTGGTGTGTGGGATGCTTCCTAGTCGACCGACGACGAGTCGCGCTTGGGACCTCAGCCCCCCAAGGTGTCGGTTCGCGTGCAGGTCCAATAGAGGCATATTACCGCGCGTACCCCCTATGCTACAGCGAACGAGAATCGCCCTCGGCTGCTCTTCCTCTGCGATTGCAACTAATTAACTTTCGTACTGTGGACTGGTAGCTTGGCGGGGATACGCCCACCGAAGGGAGGTGACAACTCCAATAAGGTAGAGGTAAGTCGTGCCTCGTGTAGGCCCTATCCTGTCGTAGGGGCTTGCGAGAGGTATGGCTGGCGCACTCGGCCGGAGCAGCTTGTGGAAGCTCCATGTGTATTCTCCACGAAGGGTTTAAAACCAACTCCTGCGTGACGGGGACGGGAGGGTCCCGCGCTGCCCTGGTGCGGTGCCCGACCAATGCGCTCGAGAGCGTAGAGTAGAGTAGAGTAGAGTGTCGTGGAGTAGAGTAGAGTTGAGTAGAATAGAGTAGAGTA
Organism: Chara braunii; assembly: GCA_003427395.1. Taxonomy (NCBI): domain Eukaryota; kingdom Viridiplantae; phylum Streptophyta; class Charophyceae; order Charales; family Characeae; genus Chara; species Chara braunii. Next base: position 2,779,914 of record BFEA01000100.1, read on the forward strand.
GAGTAGAGTAAAGTAGAGTAGAGTAAAGTATAGTAGAGTAGAATATAGTAGAGTAGAGTACAATACAATACAATAGTGTAGAGTATTGAAGAGGAGAGTAGAGTACAGTAGGGAGTCAGTACTGTAACAGTAGTGTAGAGTATTGAAGAGCAGAGTAGAGTAGAGTACAGTAGAGTGTCGTAGAGAAGAGTAGACTAGAGAGTCATAGAGTAGACTAGGGTTGAGTAGAGTCGAGTAGCGTAGAGTAAAGTTGAGTACCGTAGAGTGTTGTAGAGTGTCGTAGAGAAGAGTGTTGTAGAGTAAAGTTTTGTAAAGTGTCGTAGAGTGTCGTAGGGTGTCATAGAGTACAAAAGAGTGTCGTGGAGAAGAGTAGAGTAGAGTAGAGTGTCGTAGAGTATTGTAGAATGTCGTAGAGTAGAGTGTCGTTGAGTGTCGTAGAGTCGAGTAAAGTACAGTAAAGTAATCGTAGAGTGGATTGTCGTGGAGTAGACTAGAGTAGAGAAGAATAAAGTAGTTTACAGTGTCATAGACTAGAGTGTCGTTGAGTGTCGTAGATTCGAGTAGAGTACAGTAGAGTAATCGTAGAGTAGATTGTCGTCGAGTAAAGTAGAGTAGAGTAGAGTAGAGTCGTTAAGAGTGTCGTAAAGAGGAGTAGAATGTCGTAGAGTAGAGTATAGTATCGTAAAGTAGAGTATTGTAGAGTAGAGTACCTTAGAGTGTAATAAAGAGGAGTTTCATAGAGAAGAGTAGAATATCGCAGAGTACAATACGATGTCGTAGAGTAGAGTAGAGTCTCGTAAAATACTAAGGAATGCCGTAGAGTGTCGTAGAGTATCGTAGAGTGTCGTTGAGTAGAGTAAAGTGTCGTAGAGTAGAGTGTTGTAGAGTAGAGTATTGTAGAGTAGAGTGTTGTAGAGTAGAGTAGAGTGGTCTAGAGTGGAGTAGAGTGGAGTAGATTGTCGTAGAGTAGAGTACAATACCGTAAAGAGACTTGAGTATCATATAATGTCGTAGAGTACAATAGAATGTTGTAGAGTAGAGTAGAATGTTGTATAGTAGAGTAGAGTGCCGAAGAGTGGAGTAGAGTCTAGTAGAGTGTCGTAGAGTAGTGTGTTGTAAAGTGTCTTACAATGGAGTGGAATGTAGTAGAGTAGAGTAGAGTAGAGTAAAGTGGGAAGAGGAGAGGAAAGTAAAGTACAATATAGTAGAGTAGAGTAGAGTAGAGTAAAGTAGAGTAGAGTGTCATAGAGTGTCATAAAGTATAGTAGAGTAGAGTGTCGTAGAGTAGAGTATCGTAGAGTAGAGTAGATTGTTGTAGATTGTCGTAGAACAGCGATTTCGTCAAAACGGACATTTTTTACTTTTTGTACGAAATTGAAAGTCCACTCTGCAGCTATGAATCCCCCCCGGTGGCGGCCATCCGCGGCCGAATCCGCGGACGCGGCCAGTCCGCTGACCCTGCGGACGCGCGGTTTTGGAGCCACGTGGCTGCCACGAGGGAGACACTTTCGGAAATCTAGTGACGCCATGTGGCGTCGCATCCCCGCCCCCACCCCACCACAGAAAAAAACCCTGAAAAAGATCAACTTTTGGATGGGGGGGTATGGGCGAAATCGAACGAAAAAAAAATAAAAATAAAAATGTGTTTTTTTTTTTTTTTTTTTTTTTTTTCCCTTTTTTTTTTTTTTTTTTTTTTTTTTTGGGGGGGGGGGGGTTCGTGGATTAATTTTTTAATTAATAAATTTATTTTTTTTTTTTTATTTTTTTTTTTTTTTTTTTTTTTGATTGATTGATTGATTGATTGATTGATTGATTGATTAGAAAAAACAAAAAACCTCGCGCCTATCCTAGAGTGCACGCCCCCTCTCTCTTTCTGTCTGTCTCTAAGCACGCACACGCGTGAGAGAGAGAGAGAGAGAGAGAGAGAGTATGTGTGTGTGTGTGTGTGTGCATGTGTGTGTGCATCTGCATGTGTTTGTGCATGTGTGTGTGTGTGTGTGTGTGTGCGCGTGTGTTGGTGTATGCGTGTGTGCTTGTGTGTATGTGTATGTGTGTGTATGTGTGTGTGCGTGTGTGCGTGTGTGCGTGTATGTGTGTTTTGTAATGTGTGCCAAGGCACTTGATAGTACGTGCTATGTACCATATGGGCTCCAATATACTGTGTTGGCAGATCTCGGGTGATTAACCATTAGGGCAGGACCAGCGTAAATAAGCAACTTGACCGAACATGTTTCCAGCGATCCTTATGGCATGATACTCGCAGACTTACTGTTCAGCCGTTAGAGGTATATACTTCCTAGCATGTGAGTGATTGACCCTTAGGATTCGCAGCGGGGCGGCGTATGAAGTTACTGTACCTTTTCTGTTTTACGGATGATCATACAATCTTTTAGTTTTTTATGCAGTGCATTTGTTTTTTTTAATAAGTAGCAGATCACTGGAAAAAAAATATAATACGTAAATTATTACTCTAATTTTTGGCGAGATGACTCTAAGAGAAAAAGGGAAAAAATAAAAAAGAAACAAGCAGAAGACGAAGAAAGAAAGGAAGAAAAATAGAGGAAAAAAAAGAAAAGAGGAAAAGGAAAAAAGAAAAAAAAAAGGAAGAAAAAAAAAAAAAGGGGGGGGGGGGGGGGGGGGGGGGGGGGGGGGGGGGGGTGGGAAGATATAGCGGCGCTTTGTACGGGATTCCATGCGGATCGCAGGTACGACCCAATCACAATGCTTCACCATTCATATACTTTGATCGCCAGATGTGCGCTCTATCGGTACTGGTATTTTCGGGAAGCGATTTGCGGGTCAAGAGTATGATTGACTTATCATAGGGCAGATGATAGGTACGGGGATTGATCGCCGTGTGCGTATTGCTCTTACTAGTGCGGCTGACTCAAGGTCATTACATAGTCCTTTTCTTTTATAACCGGATTATCAGTAGATCGATGATTGACTCTCGTATTCTTTGGTCGTTAGATTCCCCTAAATGTGTGCAATAAAGCAGCTAGAGTGTATTAAGCACGGCCGTCGAAGAGATTTTTCTCATACGATTTTCTACTTCAAAAGTGAGAGCAAAAAACTGAAGTGAATAAACAGTCGATCATGCCTTCCCATGATTTCCCTACATCTTTCTACATACGATTTCTCTCGCCTGGGATTCATCAACCGATCGGGGTGCATACACGGTGATGCAAATCATTCGTTATTTACGTACCCCGGTGCGTTGATCATTCCTTAAAAGGTAGAGGCGCCGATGCGCGTGGTAACGATTTTATCATTCCAAACAGTCATTGATTATACTGCGTAACATATTCATTCGAAATTCGGGCAATGCTTTCATCGAAGACTAACTTTTCTGAAAGAGTCACCAAACGAAAGCAAGAATTTAGGGTTACTGACCATGTACTTTACTGATGCATAGCCTTTGGTCCGGGATTACCAGCCAACCGAGGTGTGTAAATACGAGCGCTATAAAACACCGGTGATTTACGTATTTCGATTTGTTGATAACTCCTGAAGGTACATTCATCGATGAAAGTGACTAAGCCGCTATAAGCAACCAAACATATTTTATGAGAGGATTCGAATTGATTTATCGGGGACAACATCAGGACAGACCCTATGTTTCTAAAAAAATCACGCAGTGGCTGAGCATGCATCCAATTACTTGATTACTCTCGATTCGGGATTATCGGCTGATCGGGATGCGTAACTACGATCGATGCAAATCACTAGTGATTTACGTATCCCGGTTAACGAAGGTGTAGCAAAATCAACTGGAGCAATTGCATCAAGCAACTCCACTCCTTACAAAGCAATGGTTCTCGTCACTTCTTACTCTCCATAGATCGATCCGTTCCAACAAAGAAGTCACCGCAACTACCGCTACCCGCTTAGATGAGAGGAGGGTACGAAAGGGAGAGAGAGAGAGGGGGAAAAAGTCAGAAAGGGAAAGAGAGCGGGGAAAAAAAGATTTATCCCGTATCAGGCCATACACCTCCTGACACTCCATTCCAATACCCGAAGGTACGTCGAGCTCAACTGACCGATCCGTGGGAAGGGAGTGGGTATCCCTTAAGCATTTTTCTGCTCCGGCCATACGGAGCATCATCAGATGGAACATCCTTCATGGGTCTTATTCATTCATTAAAATCCCGTATACGTGGTTCGGGTGCCTTTCGGTGTGTTTACCTTTGGGCTCCGCTTTCTCCCCGTTGTTTGAAGGGTTCGATTTCCTCCCGACTTGTTGTTGTTTGTCGTTATTAGGCCCTCTTGGCTTTCGCGTGAAGGATTAAGGAAACAACAACGTAAACCTCAATCGACGGAAAGAGAGAGGGAGAGGGAAAAAAAAAAAAAAAAAAAAAAAAAAANCATCTGCATTTTTTCAAAACACCTCATACTTCTGCAAAAAACATAAATTCATTTCTAAGAAAATACAGGTAAACTCACGGACCATATATCTCATGATAAAAAATGGAAAAAAAAATTCATGCTTTTCTTAAAAAAAATATATATTTTTTTTTTTAATCCAATTTCATTTTTGATTTTTTAAAAATCCTAAACAAAGTCGGATTCAAAAAACAGAATATGCGGTTGTAGGGCTTTAAATTCCCTACAACCCCATATATATATATATATATATTTACCTATTATTTAATTCAGGAAAATTCGTGTAAAATCGGGTCCGCGGTGCGGAGCAGGTACGACGCGTATTTGGGTCCGCGATCCGAGCTTGACCCTGCGGACGCATCCGCGGGTGTTACATAGCTCTGCAGCCAAAATTTGATGAAATTTTGGGTAGGGCGTTCTGAAAATGCCCTACCCCTTCGATGTTTTTGGACTCTGCCAGAGTCCACATACATGCAGGGAGGTACGACGTTCTGAAAATGCCGTACCCCCCCGCATGTATCTGGACTTTGGCTGAGTCCAAAAACATCGAGGGGGTAGGGCGTTTTGAGAACGCCCTATCCAAAATTTCATCAAATTTTGGCTGCAGAGTGGACTTTCAATTTCGTACAAAAAATAAAAAATATCCGTTTTGACGAAATCGTTGTTTTAGCGTAGAGTAGCGTACAGTAGGGTGTCATGGAGTAGAGTAGAGTTAAATAAAGTAGAGTAGAGTAGAATAGAGTAGAGTAGAGTAGAATAGAGTAGAGAAAAGTAGAGTAGAGTAGAGTGGAGTTCAGTACAGTAGTGTAGAGTATTGAAGAGCGGAGTACAGTAGAGTACATTCGAGTGTCGTAGAGAAGAGTGGAGTAGAGAGTCAAAGAGTAGACTAGAGTTGAGTAGAGTAGAGTTAAATAGAGTAGAGTGGAATTAAATAGAGTAGAGTAGAGTAGAGTGGAGTAGAGTAAATTCGAGTACCATACAATGTCGTACAGTGTTGTAGAGTGGCGTAGAGTAGAGTGTTGTAGAGTAGAGTAGAGTTTTGTACAGTGTCGTAGAGTGTCATAGAGTGCAGAAGAGTGTTTTAGAGAAGAGTAAAGTAGAGTGTCATAGAGTGTTGTAGAATGTCGTAGAGTAGAGTGTCGTTGAGTGTCGTAGAGTCGAGTAGAGTACAGTAGAGTACAGTAGAGTAGTCGTAGAGTAGACTGTCGTGGGGTAGAATAGAGTAGAGTAGAGTAGAGTAGAGCAGAGTAGAGTAGAGTAGAGTAGAGTAGTTTAGAGTGTCATAGAGACGAGTAGAATGTCGCAGAGTATAGTATAGTGTCGTAAAGTAGAGTGTTGTAGAGTAGAGTACTTTAGAGTGTCATAAAAAGGAGTGTTATAGAGAAGAGTAGAATATTGCATAGAGTATAGTGTCGTAGAGTAGAGTAGAGTCTGGTAAAGTATTAAAGAATGTCGTAGAGTGTCGTAGAGTGTTGTAGAGTAGAGTAGAGTGTTCTAGAGTGTCGTAGAATGGAGTAGACTGTTGTAGAGTAGAGTAGAGTACAATGTTGTAAAGAGACTTGGTATCCTATAATGTCGTAGAGTATAATAATAGAATGTTGTAGAGTAGAGTAGATTGTTATATAGTAGAGTAGAGTGCCAAAGAGTGTAGAAGAGTGTCGTAGAGTGTTGTAGCGTAGAGTGTCATAGAGTAGAGTGTTGTAGATTGTCTTACAATAGAGTAAAGTGTAGTAGGGTAAAGTGTAGTAGAGTAGAGTGGAGTAGAGTAGAGTGGGTAGAGTAGAGCAAAGTAGAATAAAGTATACTACAGTAGAGTAGAGTAAAGGAAAGCAGAGTAGAGTGTCATATAGTGTCATAGAGTATAGTAGAGTTGAGTGTCGTGGAGTAGAGTAGAGTGCCGTGAAGTGTTGTAGAGTGTCGTAGAGTAGAGTAGACTGTCGTAGAGTAGAGTAGAGTAGAGTAGAGTAGAGTAGAGTAGAGTAGAGTAGAGTAGAGTAGAGTAGAGTAGAGTACAGTAAAGTAGAGTAGAGTAAAGTGGTGTACAGTACAGTAGTGTAGAGTTTTGAAGAGTAGAGTAGAGAGAGAGAGGGAGAAAGAGAGAGAGAGAGAGAGGGAGAGAGAGAGAATGTGTGTGCGTGTGCGTGTGCGTGTGCGTGTATGTGTGCATGTGTGTGTGCGTGTGCGTGTGTGTGTGTGCATGTATGTGTGTGTATGTGTGTGTGTGTGTGCGAGAGAGAGAGAGAGAGAG
>BFEA01000100.1:2821350-2833078 GCA_003427395.1 Chara braunii
AACCTTGATTGGCTCACTGCTCTGAGCCTTGGGAACTGGCCAGCATATCATTTTCGGGGAAGATCATTTTTGAGAAATTATTGAAAAGAGCCTTGATTGGCTCACTGCTCTTAGCCTTGCGAACTGGCCAGCAGATCATTTTCGGGTAATATCATTTTTGAGAAATTATTGAAAAGAGCCTCGATTGGCTCACTAATCTGAGCCTTGCGAGCTGGCCAGAAGATCATTTTCGGGAAATATCATTTTCGAGAAATTATTGAAAAGACCCTTGATTGGCTCACTGTTCTGAGCCTTGGGAATTGGCCAGCAGATCATTTTCCGAAAACATCATTTTTGAGAAATTATTGAAAAGAGACTAGATTGACTCGCCGCTCGGAGTCTTATGAATTGGACAGCTAATTATTTTCGGAAAATATAATTTTCGAAAAATTATTGAAAAGGGCCTTGATTGGCTTGCCGCTCCGAGCCTTGTGGATTGGACAACAAATCATTTTCGGGAAATGTCGTTTTCGAGAAGTTATTGAAAAGAGCCCTGATTAGCTCCTTGCTCTCTGCCAAATGAAAGCTAACGTTCCCTCTTTAGCGGCTTCGCTGCTCTTCTGATTGCGTGAAGGTGAGCTGATCCGAAGAGAACGGTAAGAGGATTGAATATTCCTGCGTGACACGGAGAGATCAATTCCGACCGAGATTACTATGAAATTTTTGCAAACGAAAAAATCTTAAAATGGCCTGTGGTTAAGGACGAAGAGTGACCTTGCTGAAAGGGACAACCCTGCTAGTCGCTGAGGACCTCGGAAGTGGGCGCGGCGAAGTGACAGGCGCCGTAGTCCATGGCTTCAGCGAACGGTAGGTAGCTCCTCCCCGGGTTTCCTCACAACTTTGGCGCCGTTGCCGGGGAGGGGAGCAGCACCCCCAAGGCCGCGGCCTTCCCCAACCAACGGGGGTGCACGGGCTGATTAGTCAAACACTAATTAGCTTATTTTCTTGATTAGTTATATTTTTTATAATCATTTTATTTAGTTTTTTTGAAATATCCCCTGATCCGCGCGCTTTTGCGTGAGCCCCGCTAGGAGCAAAGTTCACCCTCTCGTCGAGGCGAACGTTTTGAGACGTTTTTTGAAAAATTCTAACGGCTAGAAAAAAACATATGGATTTTTTTTTATTTTTCAAATTAAAAATCCCAAAAATTATGAGTTAAAATTTCTAATTGGTTTTTCCTCAATATCTCCTTATCCGCGCGCTTTCGTGTGAGGCGCACTGGGAGCAAAGTTCGTCGTCTCCTCCAGGCGAACGTTTTGAGATTTTTTTTTGAGAAATTCGAACGGCTAAAATGCGAGATATGGAATTTTTTATATTTTCTGATTAAAAATTCCAAAAATTTTGATTTGGGTTTTATTGAAATGGTCAGGAAAATAAGTGAAATTAGGGGAATCCCGGGACCAAAGTTGGTCCTTGTATTTTTTTCGACATTTTGAGACCCTAGTCGGGGAAATCGGACTTTGTTTGGACAAACGGCGAACTCCAACAGATAGAAAAGGTGGAAGAAAATCAACGGGAAATTGAATTTCTTTGTAATTTTGTTTAAATTAAAAGAAAAAGGGATTTAAAAATGTAATCGAATAAGTTTTTCTTCTAAAATTAGTGAAAGCTAACAAAAATTTTATCGCGTCGAACAGGGCTTTGCGGCGTTCGTGCGGTTGCGCACAAAACCCAAAACCCTAATAAAGGGAAACCCTAATTAGGGTGAAGTCCTAACCCCAATTTTTCGGGAAGCGGGTAGATGAGGGAAGCCATAGCTTCTAGCTTCCGCATTTGTTACGGATTATTTTTTGTTAAATATATCCCGTAAGATTGTGGAAATTAATTCGGGAAGTTTTGCCCCATTAAATAATTAAGAATTATTTTACTTTTGATTTTGTTATTCAAAATCGATAAAAATTGAAATAAATATTAAAAATTGCGTAGGGGCATTTTTTTGACTTCAATGCTCTTCATATCTACTTTACCTATTTGAGGGATTTTTTTCCGAACCCCATCCCACCGGGGGGAAGAAAACAGCTGTCGAAATTTCTCGAAATTTTCCTTTTAATTTAAAATTTTGCTAATTAATTAACAAAAATATTTAAAAATCGAGTTAAATCAATTTTCCTTTTTTTTCCATTATTCCTTTTGATATTCCCTCTTCGGCAACGCTGTTTGAGGGCTTCGCTCGAACCCCATCCCAATGGCGGGAGGCGAAACGCTGCCGAAATTTTAGTAAATTCCCCAAATTTTATTTCTACCCCTAAAAATGATCAAACTCGGCGGGCTTATATATGTATTGATCCTTAATATAGAAAAACTAAGAAAGAAATTTTATCCTAACTAAATACATTTTCTTTAATTTATAATTGAAAAATATAAAAGAATTCCCTAAAAGAAGAAGGGAAAGAGACGCTGCGGTAACCTGGTTTCGGGTGAACCTACTAGCTTGTTCCCAAAGGGGTGAGGCAAGCGACGGGAATTTTCAGTTATAAATCTACACCTCCCTCTTGCGGCGTTCTCTCTAGCCGCCAGTTGAATGTGGCCGCAGGTGCAAGTAGAGGTCTATGGGGCTACCATTGACTGAGACTTGGAGCCCCCTGAACTCATAGAGGGGGATCTGGTGGAGCTCACGATCCCCGGGCGCAACATTCGACACGTTGACGGCCAGTTTGCGTGGAGGTCCATAATCTTGTCCGAGGACGTGTGTCTTTGAACGTACAGAGAGCACCGGCCGGGGCAAGGAGTGGGCGTGGTGAGAGCCTACTTGTATTTGGGACCGGGTGCAGTCAGGGAGGCCGTGGTGGGCCTCGCGACAACAGGGACTAGTTGATATTACGAGACGAACGACCCGAGAGGACTCATGAACTATAAGGGGTTGGACATCTAATAGCAAACAGAGCGCACGATCTAGAGATAGGATTGACGCTCGCAGGAGCGAGCAAGAGTTGGTGGAGGAGCGAGTTGTTGGCAAGAGTGATCGTTAATCAACAACTAGCGAAACTCTCGGGGGGGAGGACGGTTCGGGCCGCTTGGTATACGGTCCTCCGCACCCGACTCTCTACCCAAGAGAGGATTGGCGATTCGGACTTCCTACCTTCGTGATAGGGCAGACCTATGGGAGCGTGAATCGTTTGAGTAGAGCAGTGGACCAAACACTTTACGCGCTCTGGGAGGGCTTAGCGCCCCGCTTCAAGGAAGTATACTACGCCATTTGTGTGAGGTGGGGGCCGCCCTGTAGAGAGACGCTTGACGACATCATAGACGTTACTAGCTGGGTGGACCGTCTGAGGCCAATCGATCTGATTAGGTACTAAGGGAGATCTGGTCGTGTCAGGACGAGGGCAAGTTGCATAGGGCTGAACTCGTGACGAGAGAGTTAGAGAATCTGTTTAGGGAGGAAAGAAAGATTATCCAGGCGTGGAGATCAAACTTTCTGGAGAGGGTAAAGGCTAGAAGCGTATCACGCAAAGAAACTAGTGAGCGATCTGCAGAGAGCGAGACAACGGAAGACAAAGTAACGCAGGGAAGTAGCGACAGGACATGAGCGGGACTGCACTACACACGACGGATCGATACTCATTACATGTGGTAGGGAGACTGGACGGACCATTAGTGTTAGTGATCATAGAACTCCGGCTCCATACCAGACTGTGCATAGTTGAGGAGGCAGAGTGTGTCCGCCGCGCACTGCGTGAGGCTAGGGGAACAGGACTTTGGATTGGAATAGAAGGAGGACGGAGGATAAAATACGTACTCCAAGTGACACCTTTCGAAGGGAGGTCACGGATAAGGGTATGGTACGAGACGACCAGAGAGGCTGAGAGGTTGAAGATAAGCGAAGCCAGGAAAGATAGAGAGTTAGGGAGAGTTGTAACAGATGGTGCAATACTCAGGGTGTTAGCCGCTCACCACCGGTACTGGAAGGAATCGATAAAGACTTTAGAGGCGATAGACGATGGTGGAGATAAGGAGGACTTTGAGACATTTTATGACATATTGGAGCGGTCGGCGATGAAGTTACAAGTGGTTATAGCACTAACTTACCTCAGCTGTTAGACCGATGACCTCGTAGGCGTCTGGGAGATAAGGTAGTGAAAATAGAAATTGGAAGCTCTTGGAAGGATAGTGGAAGTTAGAAAGGTCAATGGGCGACTTTGGATGGTAGGAGGAGGGCCTTTAGCGGGCTAACCGATTCAAGACAGGGCTAGGAGAACCAGCAAGGAGGATGGAGATAGACGCTCGGAGACTCTTGAGGGGTGTTGATCAGGAGACATTGGCTAGGTTTGGGACAGCGATCTGTCTCAAGGATAGAGGTCCTGTCACGGGTGTGCTGTAGATCCGGAGAGGCACGGCCTTGTTGGCCGATCCCGAAGGAGAGGTTTACTTAGACACATGGATTCTTGGGATAGAGGGAGAGCACGAGATCTGCGACCGGTATGGGATCTGAATGAACGAATTAGGCAAGAAGCACCACGAAGATCGGCTGACCAAACCAATGACGGAGGGTCCGACGTAAGGGGCGAACCAGTTGCGACAGAGCCGCAGAAGGCTCTAAAGACGGGTACCTCGAGCGGACAACCAGAAGCGACGAGGCGACGCTCCTCCGAGTACGAGCAGGGGGACACGATAGCGGACAGGCACAAAGACGACTGGAGAGAGAGTTTGAGGGATTCCTATTGGAGGGACAGAGATAGAGACAGGGCGCCGCCCAGGCGAGTCTTTGACCCCCAGACAGGGAAGTCTCATCCGCTCCCTTACGAGAGCAAGGATGGCTATATTATTACGCACAAGGCCTCAGAGCCTCCTACCTTCAGGGGCTATGGTATCACAGAATATCTGGAGAAGTGAGAGCTTCACGCCTGCCGGAGTCAGTGGTCGGAGGAAGAAATTATAAAGAACTTCCTATTTAATGTGGACCCAAGTCCTGTAGGGAAGTTAAGGAAGCTCGACCGAAGGATGGCAAATGGACTACGTACAAGAAGAACCTCGTTAAGCTTTACAAATTGGAGGATAACAAGTATTCCATGAAGGACCTTGAAACAATGACTCAAAATGAAGATGAGAGCGTACGGGCATTTAGGATGCGTTTCCAAAAGATCTCCGACGTGCTGATGAAGAAGGGGAAGATCTCAGAGGTCGAGCGCTGTACTATCTTCATTGGACACTTGTCCAAAGGTAGGCAAAAGAGTATACTTAGAGATCTTCCGCGCGTCAGGCTTGATTTCCCAGAAGTCCTAAAGCTCGCGATAAAGGCAGAGGCAGACGATTACAAGGACTTGGTGTGGAGAGGGATGAGGAGACGTGACTTCTCTCTCTACAAGGAGTATGTCACTGATAGATGTCCTAATTTCAAGGACTATCCCTGGTCGGAGAAGAATGAGGCCGTGGCTGAGGAAGTGAAGGAGATACGGGACATGGTGAAGGGATTGACAAGACAGGTTACCGAGATTGTGACCACTACAGGGGCCACGGCCTACCGAGATAAACCTGGCGGACCCTATTCACTTCGCTGGGACCGTAGGAACAACGATTCCTGGAGGAGTATCGAGGATAGATTTCCTCGGACGTTGACTGATTATCGTACGAGGGGAAGAGAGAGAGATGATGAGCCATGGCGACGTAGGGATGATGAGATACACCGAGACCGCAGAGATTGAGAGCCGTTTGCGCGAGCAAGGAGGCTGGAAATTTACCCGCGAAGCCCTTGCTATGAGGCCGATTGGGGTAGAGGCGACTCCCGCGGCCGATAGAAGACAGATCAGGGCCGACGGGATGGATATAGGGACGACAGATAGGAGAGATCGGACCGAGATGGATATAGGGACGACAGATACGAGACATCGGACCGAGACGGATATAGGGACGACAGATACGAGAGGTCGGGTCGAGATGGCTACAGGGGTGGTAGGTATGAAAGAGGAGATCGGGACTGGGAACGACGAGATGGGTCGCGCGGACGGTTTGAACGCGGGGGAGATGCGAGAGAGCAGCGCGACGARTCGCGGGGGTGGTACAACCGAGGGGACCGACGTGATGAGTCACGAGGGCGATATGACTCGGGGGACCGCCGGAATAATTCGTGAGGGCGGTATGAGCAAGGAGGGTCTGGAGGAGACCGCCGCAACGATTCGCACGGTCGAAATGAGAAAGGGGGATATGGCGTCTCATCAGAACCATATCCCAAGTCGCCTGACCCCATGACAGCCAGGAGTTCGATCTCTAGAAGCGCAGACGACAGGCCATCTACTCCCAGGAACTCATGCGTCTACTGTAGAGGAGAAGATCATATCAAGAAGGATTGCCCGGACCTCAAACGGGCAATAGATGAGGGACTTGTCGTGCTTGACGACCATAAGTACGTCAAGTGGGCAGATGGTCTGGGAGATGTATCGATGTTCCCTTCGATGAAGGAGAATGTCGAAGCAAGGAGAGTAAAGCCGAGTAAAGAAAAGGAGCCGGTCAGGAGCCATAGCATCAAGATAACCTTTGAGGGGGATATGGCGACCACACCGATAAGGGTGACAGCCACCAAGTCGACGAGAGGGTCTACATCGAAGAAGACTGACACGGATTACGTGATGGCGGAGAAGGACGGGCAGCGGATCGATGGAGACGAGGTTATCCTTTCGCCGTGAAAGCGGGGAGTGAAGAAGTTCTTAATGAAGAGTTCGCTGGACGAGATTGACACGGTCGAGCCACTGAGGCGGGCCCTTCGGCAACCCATGCAGTGCTCTATTCTGGAGTACCTGGCGGCATCGAAGCCGGCTCGTGATGAGTTACAGATGATCACGCGGAAGACTCGCATACCTCTATCGGAGGAGGGTCAGGGGGCCCCTAAGGTGGAAGCTTCTACAGTAGCAGGAACGGGGGTGACTGCCAAAGCGGATCGCATGACGACAGTCCTTCTCGATGGAATGGCAGGTGTGCCTCCAGACAAGTTTTATATACTTGGTAGCGGGGCCGTGGAGACGATTATAAACGATGGAGTGGTACTCGATGCTGTGATCGATAACGGCAGTGAGGCTGTCATCATAGAMGAGGAYCTGGCAGTACAGGTTGGACTGGGYCTCGATAGGTCATACCTAYTCGAGATAGAGACGGCTGATGGGAGAAAGCAACAGATCACTGGGGTTTGTCACAAGGCAGCCATAGAGGTCCAAGGGGTACGAGTGACCCTGCCTGTCTTTGCAGTCAAGAACTGCAGCTCCGACCTGGTCTTGGGTCGAACGTGGCTGAGCCACGTGCATGTGGTGACGATAGAGCGACCTGATGGGAGTCAAAAATTGTCCATTAAGAAGCCAGACGGGACGCGGGTAATGATTGAGGCAGTGGAGCCTCGGGACCCGAGGAACAGAGCAGCTCTCGCTGTGGGTGCGAGACCCAGTGATCAGATTAAGTCGTTACCTATCTCCGGCCGCGCGGTGCGATTTCGCGAGAAGAAATATGGACCACTGCTCACAGAGGAAGAAGGTCGGATCGTGGAGGTGGAAGATTTAGGGAGTCGGCTAATAGTAGACGACAACTCGTACCCAAAGGAAAAAAATGAGGAATTTGGCGGGGTGGTATCTGTGTCTTTTTTAAGGGCACGGCCCAAGCGACACAAGCGAGTAGCTCAAAAAGTTAAGCCAGCGGTGGTGGGCCGCGAGCGATCTACACTGGAAGGGATATTGGAAGAAAAGATCGCGAAAGAAAGAGAAACGAGCCGCAACGGCTAACGGAAGAGAGGATAGTAGGGATGAACATCGGAGATGGGAATTTGACCCCACAGGAGCGAGAACGTGTGATAGAAATCCTGAAGACATGTGATAAGGCCATAGCTTTTAGTGACGCGGAGCGCGGTAGGGTTGACCCTCGATACGCTAAGCCAGCAAGGATTTACACGACACCACATGTTCCCTGGAATGACGCGGGATGGAAATACGCCCAGAAGGAGAAGGAAGAAGTTATCGCTTTCCTAAAAGAAAAGATGGTTTTCCATGTTGCGGAGCCGTCTGATAGCGCTTATGCTAATCGATGGTTCTTCCTACGAAAGCCGAATGGCAAGATCCGATGGATCCAGGACCTTCAGAAGGTCAACGCGGTGACGATACGAGACGTGGGCTCCKTGCCACACGCCGATTTACTGGCAGAAGGCGCTGCAGGTAGGTCGATTTATTCGGTCTGTGATCTGTTCTCAGGCTATGATGAGGTGCCACTTGACCCTAGAGAGAAGCACCTCACGGCTATGCATACGCCATTGGGACTAATACAGATGATGGTTGTCCCTATGGGTTGGACTAATGGGGTAGCCGTTTTTCAAAGAGCCATGGTAGCCCTCCTCAAGGACTTCATCCCTGATAAGGTTGAAGTTTTTCTGGATGACTTTCCTATAAAAGAGCCAATAAACAAGGATGAGGCAGAGGTTGCACTTGGAGTTAGAAGATTCGTCGAGCAGCACCTAACGGATATTTGCGCGGTACTCGAGCAGCTGGACGATGCGAATCTAACAGTCAGCGGAACAAAGAGCCGATGGGCCGTCTCGACTATTAAGATCTTGGGCTTTATCTGTGACTCGAGAGGACGCCGAGCAGATCCGGCGAAGTTAGACAAACTCCTGAACTGGCTGTCACCATTACATAGTCCAACCGAGGTCCGACAGTTTTTGGGAGTGGTCGGTTACTGGCGTATATTTATACGAGGGTATGCGAAGAAGGCTGAGCCATTGAGATTACTCCTTCGAAAGACAGAAAAATTCTACTGGGATTCTTCGCAGGAACTCGCTATGCAAGAACTTAAAGATGAATTTAAGGAGGGAGGACGCGTGTTGGGCGTGCCATTCTTTGACGATCAGACCGAGAGACCCTTCATAGTATCCACGGATGCTAGACCATGTTCAGTAGGTGGTTTGCTGTCTCGGAAGAACGCTGGAAGGAAGGAAAGACCGTTAAGATCTGAGAGTATGACACTTAATACGGCTGAGCGTAACTACAATCAATTCAAGAAGGAAGTGTTAGCTGTTCTCCGGTGTCTAGATACGTTCAGACACTATATCTATGGGCGACGGTTCATCTTGAGAGTAGACCCCACCGCGGTTGCCTCTGTCCTCCAGAAGGACTTCAGTCTGATGGACCCGACCATCGCCCGATGGTTAATACGGATTCGGTTATACGATTACACGGTTGAGAGGATATCTGACACTAAAAATGCCGTGGCAGATGGACTTTCGCGCATCCCTCTTGAGGCCGAGCGCCCGATAGTAGCAAGGACCCTGACTATGGCGGAGCCAGGACGCACCGAGCGTTTTCTGGTTAACCTTTACGAGGGCAAATACCGAATGATCGAGCTACATTTGTCAGGAAAGGAGAGTCAAGCATCAGATATCCAGAGACAAGCGGCCCAGTACTGCCTTAGAGCTGGCCATCTGTTTCGAAGGCCGGGTGGCTCGGGGATGCCCTTACGAGTAGTTTGTGACCCTGAGGAGAGACAGACAATAGTTGTGGAGCTTCAGGACGGGGTAGTCGGAGGACACAGGGGAGTCAAAGGAACCTACGAAAAGGTACGCAGGTTGTACTGGTGGGAAGGACAGTATAAGGACGTCAAGAGGTATTGTAAGACCTGCGAAGAGTGCCAGAAGAGAGCTCTTGTGAAATACAAAGAGCCACTTCATCCATCCTATCCGACCAGACAAGGAGAGAAGGTACACATCGGTTTAGTGAAAATGCCGAAAGGGGTAGACAATATGAACTACGTTGTGAACATACGAGACGATTTCACTGGGTTYGTGGACGGTAGACCTATCAGGAGTAGGGCGACAAAGGAAGTAAAGAACTTTGTCCTAGAGTACTTATCTAGGTATGGTTGTGTCAACAAGATAATGATGGACAGAGGGGCGGAATTCCTAGCCGACGAGGTTCAGAGCGTGTTCAGGAGAGCCGGGGTGGGAGTTTCGATAGCCACCGCCTATCACCCACAGTCGAACTCCCCAGTAGAGAGGGGACACCAGACTCTAAAAGCGTCACTCGTCAAGTGGTGCAAGGGTAAGGACAGTGATTGGCCACGATATTTTCGATACGCAATATGGGCAGACAACGTCACGGTCCGGGCTAGTACCGGATACCCACCGTACACCTTGTGGTTTGGGCGACATTGTCCGCTTCCCATAGAGTTTCACGTCGACAGCTGGACAACCGTCGACTGGGCGGAGGAGATGTCCAGAGAGGTACTCATAGCTGCCCGAACAAGACAGATAACCTACGGTTTGGAAGATAACCTTATGACAGCGGCAGATCGTCTGGCAGTGGAAAGAGACAAAGGTAAAGAGAGATGGGATAAGAACTTGAGAATCAGGAAGGAGAGGGTGAGTGTAGGAGATATAGTCCTTCTCTACGATGCAGCGCTGGAGAGAACCTGGAACGGAAAACTCGCCAACAAATGGATGGGACCTTACAGAGTGGTTGAGGCACTCGACTGGGGTGCATATATGATAGCAGAATTAGACGGATCCATGTGGAAGGACCCAGTGGCGGGTGCTAGGTCAAAGCTGTTTAGGCCCAGGCCCGCACCCATCTTATCGCTGACAAGCCCGCAAGGGAAAGGGATAGCCAAAATGGAGAATGGAGCCGTCTCGAGACGATATGAGGTGGGAGAGAGTTCCAAAAAGAGGAAGAGGGTAGAAAAAAGAAAGGTCAAAGGATAGGCGATAGGGAAGAGAAAGAAATGGTTATTCATGCTCAGGAGAGCCAGACGGAGAGTTCGCATTAGACGAGCTGATGAGTCGGCACCTTTCTCGGACCAACATCAGAAGAAAAAAAGGATCCTACCAAGACCAAAATCCCGAAGGAAAAGGAAAGTCAAGAAGCATCTTTTTAGCCCTGGAACTAATAACAAACTGAAACATAAGACAATTAAACGCCGACGTGGCCAACCTTTACGGGCAATCACCCTAAAACTCGTCCGCTTCATTTGACGCAAGTGGATAGGGCTCGACGGGGGCGTCGAGAAGTGGTCCGGGCTAACTGTCAGGCGGTCACGAGCAGTGCGCCGCCTGAAATCTGCGATTTCGAGACTTAGGCTCCGGGACAAGTCCGTGCTTTGACGGTACTCTGGTATGACCAGGCAGCAAAAATTAGGGGAACTCAGGGCACCCCTGATTTTGGGCGAACTAAACCTTTTGAGTAACCCCCAAAGATGGCGAAGTGGGTAGCCGCTCCCGGCACATCTAGGAACCGTCATTCCCACACGTCCCGAGGCTAGACCTGGGATGGCCGGCTATGGGGAGGCATAGCACGTGTTGACCCTGTGGCAATGCTTTTGCAGCAAATGATCGGGCTGGAGTAGCGCCTCAAATTTTGTCAATTTTTGGTACCTAATTTAAGTATGGGAGAAAAGATTGGGAACAGTAGGAGGGAAGAGAAAAACGTAATATTCCTTCATTCCCCTATTCTTTCGCAGCATATAAATTTTCGGGAAATACCTCGTTATTTTACGTTTTCGGCAATGAAATATAACAACCAGAGAAAAGGATTAAGAATGGTAAAGGAGAGAAGAAAAGAGGGAATTTCAACAATTTGATTAAACTCCCTCAGAATGCATTTTTGGAGAACCTACGAATAATTCACTATTTCAGACAGTAGAGTTAAGGAAAAGGGAGAACGATTAAAAAAGGGTGGAACAAACAGGAGCTAATGATTATTCGATGCCTGGCCCGGTTTTTGCTTGGGATACC
>BFEA01000100.1:2894473-2905813 GCA_003427395.1 Chara braunii
ATCGACCACACCCTCAGGGAAGAGGCGACCGGGAAAAAAAAAAAAAAAAGTCCACGTGCCTTACCGAGAGAGAAGAAAACAGTCTGGCAAGACGGAACCAGCATAAGAATGGAGAGAACAAGATACAACCGGAATCACGCTCTGTAACGCACACTCCAGTAAAGGGAAATGAACTCGAACTTAACATCACAAAAAATGTTCATGAATCATACTGTCCCCGACTCCCCATTCATGCGGCTATTCCTCGACGTGTTTCGTCCACCCCGCTAGTAGACTCTTCAGGAGGAAATAATCCCCTACCCACATCACATTTGAAAACTGCTATGCTACTATCGTGGACATTCTAGAGCCTTGCCTCCTTTATATCGTATTCGACTCCCACCCTTTCTCACCTTTAGCTAATCGATCCTAAGTTTTGCTTAGATGAAAGCACCGTGGTAGGGAAAGCATCGCATGCCTCATACAAAATAGCAGCCATCTTGTTCTTTAGAGCCCTAGTAACCGCCATATTTGAAGAAGATTGAGCACGGAGGTACCTGCAAGCAACAAAGCAAACACACATATGACAGAGAGACAAGGCGCAAGCGCCAGATCACAGGGAAAAAAACAGATGCATGAACGAGTTTGAAAAAACTCCTCTCTGATGAAATGCCCAGCGCCAGCTTAACAGCGTTAATGGCTGCCCACTCAGTAATGGCATTCCTCGGTGTATTCCATTCCCATTCACCGGTACTGCATTCTTGACCACCATCGCCTGGCGTAGCCTACGGCCCTACCGTGACGGCGGCGCAAGTCTCCACGCCAACTGTCCAGTACGCAAGAGCGTACGATCGAAGTGAAGGCCGAAAGAACACTGTATGATAGTAAATAGTCGACCACATGCTGGTTGCTCAGACCATATAGTACCCGAAAACCATCGAGGTCATCGGTAATCACGTCGTACTGAAACACGTCGTGGTGAATGCTCTCGAATATGTGGCAAGAACGGGCTAGTATACATTGCTAAAATATCGGTATATTGTCAAGGCGACCAGAGGAGATGATCGCAACACAGGTTCGGGTACTGTCAAAATTTCATAGACAGGAACCGTAAGAAACCCAGTCCCAGCCTATCAGCACGACTTAAAAAAAGTCTGGTAATGTACATAGACCCACGCAGCCTCCAAAAACGTAAGGGTAATCCTGAAAATACGTCCCTCGACATCCACATATCCATAAAACTCAGAAACAGGTCATTTAAAAATGAAAAAGCCCCTTGCTAAAAAAAAAGGCCAATCCGCCCCCCATAAAACTACAAAGGTCATGCAGGCCTATTTGGCAGCATGCCAAGTTCCGTTTGAAAGACAATTTAAGACATTCTTTGACTACTTTCGCAGCTGCCCTGCCGTACTTGTTGCCGAATCGTTTGAACATCTCTTTAAATGATAGAGACAGGTGGCCTCAAATAAGGACTCCGAGTTCTCTTCGTACTGCCAGGAGCATCTCATGATGTCCCCATGTGTGACTGGTCCATTTAAAGACTCGATGCGAAGTGCTAATAATGACACCTATTTTCGCTCTCTTACTGTAGTAGGAGGAGAAGTCTTGAAAGCTACCGAAAACGAGGGTACCAATATCCCATATGTTTAGGGCATTCTTAACAATTGCCATATTATGGGTACAAGTTCCAAACCAGTACACATTAACACCAGCGAACGTCCAATGATCGCCCCCCTGGTCAGTTCGGACCAACCGAAGTGCCTCCTCATAGCATAGCCTAAAAATTACAGGATGTGCACGACCTTCTTCATCCCTCCTACCCTTGTTAGCGCAATGAAAATTGTAATATCATCAACTATGTGGAACCCATGTACGAGTCTCTTGTCCATTTCTAAAAACGTTAAGAGTCGGCACTCCTCATGCGAAAAAATGATACAAGCCAAAGGGCAGCTGAAGTATTTTCCAATTGGCACCCCTACGACCTGTTTCAATAGCACACCTGCCACATGGATAAAAGGGAACTCGACATCAACCGTACCATCTCCACGATTGCAGATAACGAGATAACAACAGACTCGTCCCTGGAACCCCCATAAGATAACCAAGCCTTTTTTCCTCGCTTGGCCACCTTAACTCCCTTACATCCATCTTTCTGGTACAGAGAAACCAGCTTATCGACCGCATCAACCTTAACATCAAAGGAGGCCGACTAAATGTCCACCAGGTCATTAATCCGTTTAAAACAGACATTCATATCGTTAAGTCCTGGTAGGAAATTCATAACCGCTCTAAGATTGAAGCTCATTTTGGTTCGGAAAGCAAATAATAAAGCATTGAGAGTCGGGTCACCTTACCATTTGCTAAACGAAAAGGTTCAAAACAGGTTGGAGGTATAGGTCACCATCTTTGTGCTTCGGCAAGGCATAACCATATCCAAACCTTCCCGCTGCATCCCATCTGCCAAAAGTGTTCAACTCCTGCAGTGCATACTCCTATCGCATTCAGCATAGCAGCGACACTTCAGTACACTGAATTGGAGTGAAGGATGAATCCAAGTCAAATGTTATGCACATATTATGCTTGTATAGCACATGGCAAATCATAAGAGTCTCCGACACTCTACTACATTACGGTCGGGTGAAACACATATGAAAGGTCGAAAACAATGTGTCCATTTTCGTAGTGTGAGAGAATTGTGAACGGGATCAGGTGCCTGTGTACATTCCCAACAACCGAGGAGATCCTCATGACTAACGATACAAGACGAACGCAAATGACTGGCCACTGCAGCTAGTTCCTTTCCCAACTCCAAAACCTCATCGGTCGGACATACCACATGAGTATTCTTATAATTCCTAAATAAGGGAGGAATCCTAGGTATAGAAGCTATCCTAGCCCGAACATTTATTCCCAATTTATCCCATTGTGGTTCTAAATGACATACGCAAACACAATCCCAATCCCCTCTCGTACATCGGTGAAGATTCCATAAGTAATGGGATACCGGCCTATTCTTGCGCCTAACCTTGTTCCTGACCAGGCCAACAACTAACAGTGGTAAAAGGCAAGAATCGACAACTCGAAGCAGTTGTGCATGTACCCTAGCTGTAATAACACGATGGTCATAATTCAGGTGTACTACAATTCTTTGCCGAACATCCACACCTACCTTATGCTTAATTGTTGTCGCCAAGATCCCCTTGAGTGTAGTCCGTGTCGCTTTACTGGAGAAATCCTAAATTGTCCGGTACAATCTAACCAATAGATCCACCGTTTTGAACTTGAGAAGTCGTCTCGTCCATGGTTGCACGAGCAATAACCGTAGCCGTCCCTTATATATCGACCTGTCGTTGGGTGTAAAGATTATGGGTCCCACCATTTTTATATTTCCTCCTTCCAATCCTTCAAGGTATGAGACCTACCCAAGAATCGCACTCTCGTCACACCAAAGATCCACCGAACAACTGACCACGAGTCAGCCCATAGGTTCCTTAATGTCAAATGGATGAGAAGGTAGCGTTGATTGTTCAAGATTGTTCCCCATAGAATCGATAACAAACTGTCAGTCCGGTCATCCTTAGCCACTCTAAACTTCAACACACCAATGTTGGCGCAACTCGACGACTCGCCCCTTTCCCTTTCCTCCGTTTCCTCCCGGATCGAACTAATAAGTGTTTCCGTCGCAATTTCTTCCTATACACATGTGAAAAATTGTATATAAGAACCCGTTCCGCCGCTTCCGCGGAATACAGCCCGTTCACTAGAGGGATGGTGACATAGTTTCATGGTCCAAACGAACGAAACCATTGATATAACTTGAACTTAGGGCAAACTCCCACCATGTTTAGCTTGATAGTTCGCAAATGTTCTCCCCACCTTACGAAGATACTTCGGGTTGTGCAGCCTATGTACTGAGCTTTGCACCAAGGCGAGGACAAAAGATAAACGACCGGACCAAAATTCCAATTATCCTAATCAACTGACTATAGGAGTGATTAGAACTTACTCATCCACAAAATTTCTCCCAGTATTGCTAAGGCTACGAAACATAAAGTTACACAATTGTCATAAAAGCATTGAGTCAATTAGAGGCACCGATTTCTCACGCCACACGTCGCAATCTCATACAATCGACCAACTTAGTCCATAACTTAAAACATGCATAGTGACTAAGTCACGTGCTGGGAGTCCTCCAGTCCTCGAGTGAATTTTGGGCCTAAGAGACAAGGGTGAACACGACACCTTCGTATGCCAGCTTTGCTCGTGCTTACACAATCCTTTCGATCGTTGGTCCCTTGGTCGTGTATGCGGCATTTTCTTGCGCAGATAACTTTGAGTTGATCTTTGTTCGTTGAAGTGAGAAGTCACCTCTGTTCTTGAACGAATTGAAGAATTCTCTCTAGCCCGCTGCCCGGCGCTTGCCGCTATCTTAGTACATCCTTGTTGCTCAGCCATTCTTGACGGCTCAGCAGCCATTGCTTCATCTTCAACCAGATCATCATCTCTATGAAAAACCGGTTTTCGAATGGGTCGCCGCCCGCTATTCACACATGTTTTACAGGAGATGGAAAATAGAAGGAAATTCAATATTGGAAGAATTCTTTGTAGTAAATTCTGAAATTTATTTCACGAATTTCTGAAATGAAATTGAATTTTAAAATCAAATAACGAACAAATCAAGAAACTATAGAAATTTGCATAACTTTTGAACAAGACTGCCGAATTTAATTCCGATCACGGCGTTGGGAGAAAAGAAGATGAAGATTAATCCTATCGAATTAGATTGAATTTCTGAACGGCAGAATGGACGGCATTGTCAGGCAAGCACAAAGAAGGAAGATATGTGTCACACGTAGTAGGAATTTTGGATGATGCGACCAATTAGGTGGGAGGGTGGGGGAGAGAAGGGGTGTTGGAGAGGAGGTAAAAGATGGGGAAAAAGATGAGATCTTTGAGAGAGACAGACGAGAGGAAGGGAGGGGATTAGTAGGAGGAAGATAGATTGACAATACCGCGCTCCCGGTCGACCGGGAGCAATCAAGGTCCTTCCTCCTAGTCGAGGAAGGTCTTCAATGAACCCCTAAAGGGTCTTCTCGATCGTTCCCCCGGTGGAACGACGAGGTCGCCGGATTAAATGCCCAAACTGATGATGACGTCGGCAATGGCGGCAATGACCAGGACGATGATGATGCTGATGGCAGCCATGAACCAGTTATCCGTGTGGTAACTTTGAACTTTTTGACACCTCTAGCTTGAAGTCCTGAACGCTAGAGGATTGATAGGCCAAGCTCTCACAATTTTTTTTTTATATTTATTTTTATTTTTTTTAACAAACACACCCCGTTGGGGTGCTAGTGATATTGGTAAGAGTAGGTATCACTAGCATCTAGGGGGGGCTTCGGTCTATTCGTGGGGAGCAGCACCTGCTGGGAAGCGGGCTAAGCGTCCCAAAGTACAGATAGAAGAGTCACGAAAAAGGACCAGGGGTATCGGCGCTGTCCTAGGGCAGCGACGCCTGCGACAGGGATTGCCCAAAGGCACTAATTCAGTTTGGTCATTCCCGGGGGGCCTTTCTGTCGGGAGGCGTAAGCACCCAGGCGCAAAAGGGATCCCTAGGGATGACGAAATTTGCGATGCCTAGAGGCAAGCCCCTCGCTCCCCCTGAGAGAAGTGAACATGTGTCTCAAAAGTATCCTGTAAATTCGCCCCTTGTCTCTATGGGTCCTGCAGGACAGCACTCACCGTCACTAACCCAAACCCTCCCACGCAGCAATGGAGCTTTCACTGGGTTGCCTATTAATCATTATGTTCAATGAGGTAAATCTATCCCCGCGAACAGTCAGATTACTCAGCTTTGAACTCTCTACCATATCTATCAACCTATTGTTTAGCAAAATAGATCTAACTCTACACACAGTCCAATTGCTCAATTTGGGGCCCCGAAAGTACCTATCGCCCAATTACTTTTTACAGCGACTAACTAAAAAATCCAAACAGTCGAATTACTCAGTTTTGATCTCTCTCTTTATCTATTCCCAAAAGCACCGGTGGGGTCCATACCTGGGATCTGTCTTCTGCAGCTTCTCCCAAAGCATCCAAAGACGCCTGGTCACCTCAATGCCGCCGACTGATGGTTCTATCCTCCCGCATGGACCCATCGCCACAATCCTGGCTGTTCGTCGATGCAGAGAAGTCTGGGATACGGCGCCCAGGTCTGACAAAGCAAGGGCCATGCTCCCTGCAACTTTCTTTTGATGTTCGTCGTTATGGCAGTTCGGAGGTTTGTGAGCGTCATTGTACGCAGTGCCAGGAAGGTTGGCGAGCGGTGTTGAAAGAGGAGTTGTGTGCGAAGCGCCCAGACCGCACCCAGGAAGGCCGCTCTGATTATTTCAATAGCGTAGGCTCGCGGGCCGCGTATCGGCGGGTTGAGGAAGGTCGGGCCTATCATTAGGCCATCGTTCCATGCTTCCGGGATCATACATTCTATGTCACCCCCGACCTCCCACCTCCACCATTCTTAAAACTGTTGTTGCGGGACGCGGCCATACCATATATGGGAATATCTTCGCAGTCTGCGTCGCAGCCCAAGCACCTCAGATCGAAGAATGACAAGCGCTTCGCAATCCACTGGTTCGTTGGGAGGGCTAGGTGGATGTTCAGCCATAGTAGCCCTGCATGCTTCTGATTAGGGAGGGCCTGGAGGCGAGTGACCGTAGCCTTCCAGGTCCGCGACGTCCAGTGTTTGGTGTGGTCTTCCGACAACCATCCTTTCCGATTCCATCGGTGGCGCAACTCCTGGTCCATCCGGTAGGGCGGCGCTAGCGATCTGTAAATAGTCTTTGTGCAGACTTGATGTAGCGGGAGGGGTTGGCGTTGCAGGCCTTTTGCTTTCCAGGTCCACATTGTCGGTTCCACAGGTAGTTGGGAGGGCCGCTTTTCTGCACAGAAGGCGCGGTGCACCGCCGACGATGCAGATGCAGTTTTTTTGTCCGTGACCACCGTGATTGGTCGGACAAGGTTTCGAGGCAGTCAGCCGTCCCTAGCCGCAGACCGGACGAGGGGGGGGGCGAGTAGGCCATTAGACGACACATTCTCCCAGGCCTCCGCCACCAACCAGTCATTTCCCACCTGCGCCTGAATTTTGAACACCATCCGGACAGGGTCCTCAGAGGCCATCACCACCCACTCTCGCTCAAAGTTCTTCTCAGATATGAGGGCCTCTATCCATTCTGCAGGGATAGCCTCCTTGACACGGTGGAGGCGGTCCAGTTTGTGTGTCTGTCCTTCCAGTTGTTTAAGTACCGCCCGCTCCTCCCTCCAATCCTTTCCTTGCAGGTCCCAGAGATCCTCCACCCGTGCGACTCCTGCCTTGAGCCAAGCTTTTCCAAAGGCTCCTTTGGTGCCTGTCCATGGAAACGGCCCTAGCCCCGCTTCATCACAAATCTGGGGGTTACCAAATAGCGGCTGTTGAAGGATTTGCTCTGTCGAGGTTGGCGAGTTAAGGGATAGCGGCTCCATGTCCCTCCAAAGCTTCAAGAAGGGTGACCACAGGGCCCCCCACTTGAGGTCCGTCATAATGGCCGGTTGCAGCAGGGCCGTCTCCATGTCCGTCGGGTGTACTCGCGCCGCTTCATCCATCGTCTGTAGGGTCAAGGTCTTTCAGGGGGCATCGTCTCGTTCCATGAGAAGCCAGAGCACCGTGTGGCGCTGTAGAGCCTGAACTTGGGTGGTTGGGTCGATCAACCCCAGTCCCCGGCCCCTTCTGGGCTGTGTGAGTTTGTGCCACGAGATTCGATGAATTGCCTGCGGGGCGAAGGGATCATTCTTCCAGATGAACTTGGTCAATGCAGACTTATATTCCCGCTGAGGTACCAGTTCGGGCGTGGAGACGGGAGCGACGTACCACAACGTCGCCGAGGCCACTGAGTTTGCAAGGAGGGCTCTACCAAATATACCTGCGTCTGAGGTCCTCCCGCAAAGACCAGCCTTGCGGGCCTTGCGAACGCCTTTCTCATCAGCTGTTCGATCTGTGTGCCGTCGGTGAGGGCATGGGGAAGCTCAATACCGAGGTAAGTCGCGTCATCTGTTGCCGGCTGCACTCTCATTCCCTCAAACAACGGGGCCGCATTCATATAAGGGACCAGGGCAACTAACTATTGCCAATTCATCCTGGCTCCTGCAAAGTCCTCGAAGATGCCCACCTAGTTTCGCAGCGCCTGGACACTTCTAACAGTGAGGGCAGTGACTGCCCCCGTATCGTCTGCAAAGGCCGATGCCTTGAGATGTCTGTTGCCCGGAAACTGTAAGCCCACCAGGTCCTCATCATCTCGGAGCATATCGTGCAGATGCTCGATGTACAGTGCATACAGCGCTGGCGATAGGGGGCAGCCTTGCCGAACTGAGCGCATGACGAGAATGGTCTCCGATAGATAGCCATTAACAAGAAGACGGGATTTAACCGAGGCCAAAAGGTGACTGATCACAGAGAGAAATCTCGGTCCAAATGCCCTCTAGCGGAGCCCCTCTAACAGGAATGACCATGAGACTCTGTCGTAGGCCTTCTCAAAATCCAGTAGGACAAACGCTGGAGGCGAGTCATGCTGCGGAGCGTGCCACAGTATTTGCCTGGCGAGGAGGATGTTTGTGAGAGTGCGCCGGCCGGGGATAAACCCAGACTGCGTTGGGTCCACCATATCAGGAAGTGTGCGAGCTAAGCGATTGGCCAAGACCTTTGCCAGGAGCTTATACGGGGCTGAGAGCAGCGAAATCGGCCGCCAGTTCCGGATCTCCTTCGGGGGGCCTTTTTTGTGGATGAGTATTATTGTGGCAAGGTCAAAGTCGTTAGGGAGAGGAGTGCGGTCATACCATACATCATTAAATCCCTCTCGGAGGTGTGGCAGGAGGGTGTCTAAACATGCCTTGAGGTGTTCCACCGGCATCCCATCCGGTCCCGGGGCCTTTCCTTACGGCATGTCGGCAAGTGCATCCTGGATCTCTTGTTCTATGACCGCCTCCTCGAGTTCCCTCCGGTCTGCATCCGCCAGTCTTGTAGTGATCTTCGCCCAGATGGACTCTGCCGGGGCGGTTTGCATCTGCTCTTCCGACCAATGTTGTTCCTCGCTAAACACGTAGGCGTAGAACTGGTGGGCAAGGCGCAGTACATCCGGAGTGGTATCCGCCAGCGGGCCGTTCGATTGGAATGGGGGTTGCATTGCGCTCATCACAGAGGCGGGCCGTTTTTCGTGGACCCGCCTGAAGAAGATTTTCGTCATTCGCTCTGCCGCCGCTGTCCATTGAGCCTTGTTACGCAGCCCCCATGATTCCGCGTCCTGCAGCTGCCACTCATTCCATTCAGCCCGGAGCGCGGCCCATTGTGTCCACCATTCCTCCTCGTCCTCCTCTGCAAGTGGGCCATCTCCTAGTTCCGTTGCCCGTCTGATGAATGCTTCCGCAGTGAGTCTTCGCGCGCGCTTTAAGGTCAGCACCGCCTGTTTGAGCAGTCTGGCCAACGCTTCCGTGCCTGCTGTCAGCAAGTGAAGAGCAGGCTGGTCCGGGTGCCTCAGTCGTTCCCAGTACTGCCAGTGCTGCCTGGCCAGATTTCGGAACTTCTCATCCGTGAATACCCAACCCGAGACCGTCGAGGGTGGGGGTTTTGTGTGCAGCTTCGAGGGAATGGCCAACCTTATAGTAATCATCTTGTGGTCCGAATGGACCACCGGGATGATATTGAAATCCAGCAGGCACTGCATGGCCGGCTGAGATAGCCAGGCCATGTCTATTCTACTCCGTTTCCTCACACCCGGGCCTACCCATGTGATACTTTTCCCGTGCGGCCAAAGCACTCTGAACGCGTCTTGGAGGCCCAGTTCCGCCAGAGTCACCGTCATGGCTTGTGCATCAGGTGAGTAGAGGGGCCGGTCCCCCTCCCGGGGGAGCGGGTCGGTTGTAGTGTTGTAGTCGCCAATCAAGATCAGTTTGTCGCACTCCGGGATGTTGGCCGGGAGGCTCTTCCGAAAGCTGCATTTATCCTGGAGTTGGGATGGAGCGTATATCGTAGCCAACAAGAAGCGCTCCCCAGCCATATCGACGTATATCCAGGCCCAGCGGCCCTGCGAGTCTGCAAAGAAGTAAAAAATTTCCCCTTTAAAGTACTTGGTGCAGAGGATGGCCACCCCTCCGGATGTTCCAATTGCAGGTGCCCAGAGTTGAAAGCTTGCGTTAAGGCTCGCTTCCACTGGCGGCAATTTCCCTTCTACCAGCCGATTCTCAGCCAGCTTGGTTTCCTGGCAGCAAAGGATGTGGATCCGGTCCCGCCCGAGTAGGCCCTTGATCTCTTTCCATTTGGGCCAAAAGGAGGAGGCGCCCAGGCCTCTGGCGTTGAGCGATGCAATTCTCAACTTCTGTGCCTTACTCATCGCTGCAGTCGCCACCACGACTGAATTCTGCCATGCTAACGCAGGGTCCAACCAGCAAGTCGAACCAAGTCCCAACAGCCTACATGATACATACAGGGGCCCACCGTCCTCGGTATACTAATTTCCGGGGGACTAACCCGGCCTCAGGCTCACCCTGATCCAGGCAGGTTGCTCACAACAGATCTGTTCCAAGACCTATCTCAGACCAGGCCAGAGCAAATTCCCAATAAAGAGACAGAGTAGTGTCCCATCCAATTCAAAGCGAGTGCCAAACGGCCAGTCAGAGGAGGGCGAGTGCCCAACGGCCAGTCAAAGCAGGTCCCCACAGCGAAGTTCCAAACATGGGGGTGCCCTAATTTCCGAAAGACCATCTAATCAAGGCAACTTCCAGGCACCAAATCTGTTCCAAAGCCTATATCTCAGACTAGGCCAGAGCAAATTCCCCACCGAGAGGCAAAGCAGAGTCCCATCCAGTTCAAGATGAGTGCCAAACGGCCAGTCGACACAATTTTTTTTATTTTTTTTTAATTTTTTTTTAATTTTTTTTTTAAGTCCGCACAGTGATTGGCCGCTCCCACTAAGACGGGGTGCGCACGTGCGAGCGGGTGGAGGGTTATCAGGGGGAGAGGAGCGTGAGAAGAGGTAGGGGAGGGGCAGATCACGCGGGGGAGCACGCTCGCTCGGGATCGAGGTCGGGGGTAGGGAATGAGGTAGGTAGGCAAGAGGGGAAGGTGGGGGAACGTGGGATCGGAGGGGGAATGTCGGGAGGGGGGTGGGGGAAAGTCGGGATCCGACAGGGATGGACGGTGCGGACCGAGCAGTCGCGCGCACATGCGCGCACAGGGGGTGCTGTTCACGGGGGATAAGGAGGTGCGGAATCGAGAGGGCAGCGGAAGCGGGAGTGGAGTGGCGGGAGCGAAGAGGGAGTGGAGTCGGTGCGTGGGGG
>BFEA01000100.1:2951826-2959326 GCA_003427395.1 Chara braunii
GAGCAAGCTCCATGCTGAGTCCATGCGATGCAACCTAGGATATAAAATGTCACAAAACAGCAATGTCACATCTAACAGCCTAAGTGAAAGCAGAAGCAACTAACTAACATACATGTCCTAGGAAAGCAAAAGCAACTAACTAGCATACATGTCCTAGGAAAGCAGAAAGTAGTGATAACTAGATCCTAGAATGTTGGAGGCACTAGCCTCAGTCTGGTAACAAATGACTAGTGTATAAGTCCTAAGAACAGCAAAAGCAGAACAACTAAATCCAAGAAATGTCAGAGGCAGTAGCCTCAGTCTGAGAGCAACAAAGCAACAACAAGTCTATCATATGTCACATGAGAAGTGTGTCGCAAACCAAAGGGTGGGATGGTCTCTGAGGGTGGCGAATGCAGCCTAGGGGTCAAAAACTACTAAGGGCATCCACACATAGATAACAGGGAGACACATGTCATCAAGCTCAATGAGGGTAGGGAACTGGGAGCGAACAGAACCAATGACCCTAACAGATAGACCATCAGGGCGGGTAATGCTCGACTAAGGGGTGGCCGCTATGGAGGGTCGACCATGCAAAGGAACAGGGGAGCCTGGTATACTGGGCGCACCTAGATGAAGCATGCGGGGCTGCCTAACTAGGGCGTGAGGGTCGGCGAAGGGTAGAAAGATGATGGGTAAGGGAATCATGCAAATGACTCCTAAAGGGAGGGAAATCGGAGCTAGATCCGTAAGATGGGAAGCCAGGGCAACGCTATGGTCCCGATGCCTATGCGTATACCAAGGGAGAGCCCGACTCAGAGGAACCCGGCTAAAGGGAGACCATCATGTGACACAAGCAGGGTACTGTACAAGGTAGAGTGGTAAGAGAGTGGCGACGTCTGAAGTAGGCAGAGCTAATCGTGATGACGTCCATGAAGCTGCCGATGACGTCCACGATGAGAAGTCTGGAATCCCGTCGAGGAAGAGCCGCAGCGTCGACGAGCTGAAGTAGCAAAACTGATGTGGATGGAGTACTGAGAAGTCAAAGACGTGGGAAGGTAAGTCAGAGTCAATCGTCGTATCGAGCAGGACGACGACGAGTGCGCTGTGGACGCTCAGAAGCATCCGGCTGCTGCTGAAGGTTTGCCTCAGATGGAGCAGGCTCGACTTCAGCGGTCTCCTCAGCCGGGGGAGAAGGAGGAGGGTCAGTGGGTTGAGAAGGAGCAGTGAACCCAGCACGACGAGCACGGTCATAGGCACGCACCAATATGCGAGCGTGCTGCAAGTGCTCGAGGGGCTCCCAGGTAGCCTCCTTATCAGGGTAACCCTTCCAACGTACGAGATACTCCATGTGGGGAGGGTTGTCGTCGGTGACTCGGCGACCAATGATGTCTGAAACTAGGAACTCCTCATGGCCGTCCACCATGAGGGGTGGAGGGCACTCGTATGGTCGTCCAGCGAAACGCTCAGACGGTCTGCGGTAAGGATGCAGTAACGAGACGTGGTAGACATCATGCACACGAGCCTGGCGTAGGTAGTCGGGCAGCTTCACACGAAAGCTGACCGGGCTAAAAGCCGTATCAGAACCGACGGCCTGGAGGATGCGGCATGGGCCAAAGAAGCGACGCCGAAACTGGCGAAGCGTGTCCGGTTCGAGCTGTAAGTGGCGGGCGTCGATAAGCACATCATCACCGACTTTGAATGCATAATCCATCCTCGATCGGTTTGCACGTGCTGCCATGCGAGTCTGGGAAGCGGCTATGTGCTCATGTGCGGTCTTCATGATCGACGTCATGTGTGCAACCCAATCATCCAGCGCGGGACAGCTCGTGTCGGGGTGCATCTGTGATGGTCGAAGAAAGTCCGCAGGAACACGAGGGCGACATCCCCGTGGCTGGCGAGACGGCATGGTCGTAGGCTATCTCCGCGTGGGCAAAATGAAGATCCCACTTCTGGTCGTCACGAACAATCTTTCGAAGAATATCTCCGAGAGTCTTGTTCGTGATCTCGGTCTGACCATCAGTCTGAGGATGGTAAGACGAGGAGAAGCGGAGCTGAGTGTCGTATACCTCGTGGAGTCGTTGCCAGAATCGGTTGGTAAAGCGCGGGTCACGGTCAGATATGATGCTTAGAGGTAAGCCGTGATCACGCACGACTCGGTCAAACACGATGTCAGTGACCTCACGTGCACTGATGGCATAGCGGCATGGAACAAAGCGTGCACGCTTCGTGAAGCGATCGACGACGACAAGGATAGCGTCATGACCGCGAGATGGCGGAGGACGAAGAGGACTAATAAAGTCTATTGAGATGGACTGCCAATGACCCTCAGGGATAGGAAGAGGTTGGAGCAAACCATAAGGCAGGTGGTTCGCACTGTTYAMCTCCTGACAGGTGGGACACTCTGCGACGTAGTCCTTCACAAAGTCCTTGCGCTTCGGCCAGACGTACAGGCGGCTCACACGAGCCAACGTCTTGTGGAAGCCCATATGACCGGCGGCTGCCTGGTCATGGAACTCTGCTACTGCTCGGACACGTAGCTGTCCAGTGTAGGGAACACAAATACGGGGCTCTCTGGTGCCCTGTGAACCGTGCCAGTACACAAGACCGTTGTCCCCGAGAGAGTAGTTCGATGCGGTCTTGCCACTCCGAAGGGTCGCGTGGATGTCGCGATAGTCGGGGCAGTGGCGGTACTGAATGCGAAACTCGTCGATCACCGAGTGGTGGACGGTGGTGACCGAGATGGAAGAGAGCTGGATGTGCTATTGGTCGTGGTCAGGGCGCCGGGATAGGGCATCTGCGACCCGATTAGTCTCACCCTTGATGTGCTCATTGGTGAAACTAAACTCGGATAGGTCGCGCCACCAGCGAGCCTGTCGAGGAGTGAGCTTCGACTTTGCCTGAAAAGCCTGGACAACAGAGTTGTCCGTGCGCACCGTGAATGGTGCCCCGTGCAGGTAGTGACACAGTGCCGAGCAGCATAAACTACTGCGAGAACCTCACGTTCATCAACAGTGTAGTTTATCTCGGCGGGCAGGAGCTGACAAGAGTAGAAGGCTATCGGACAATCACCTGAGCGAGACTCGACAGTGCCGTCCTCGGCGATGATAGGAGAATAGTCAATAGAAGGCTCGTCAGTAGCTGCACGAGTAGGCGTCAGTCGGGAAGCAGTGGTAGGGGTAGGTGGTGGGAAGCGAGGGATACGAGGATGAGAGGAATCAAGAGAGGAGGGGAAGACCTGAGAAAGCACTGCTCCTACAGCGAAGTCTGACGCATCGGTGGTAAGGATAAAAGGGCGGTCAAAATCGGGTAGGTGAAGAACAGGTGCGCATGTCACCTCATTCTTGAGGGCGCGGAAGGCGTCCTCGTGGAGGAGTGTCCAAGCCCAGGTTTTGTCGGAAGAGAAAAAGACTTTTGGTGGGAAAAACTTTTTTTTTTTTTTTTTTTTTGAACTTGGTGATCCGTATGGATGTCTGTAAGCGTCGGGATAAGACTCTGCCGAGACGGGAGTCGGTTTTGATACAGATACCAGGAATAGAATGTGGGTCGGTTATCTATCCAATATTAGAGTCATAGTCAGTAGATCTAGATGTAAGACCAGAGTGCAGAATGAACTGCGGAGAATGCGAAGTTCCGAGGATGTGAAAAACATGGATTGATCCACAGAAGGGAACARCTAGCATTCGGGAGGGAAGGGAGCGGGACAGGGCCGTTGGCTGAGCAAAGGGAGAATATGAACACGACAGTGAGCTAGATAKAGTCGGGGCGCAACGGGAGACATGAGCCGAGACAGGGAACGTAGATGGCCACRAGAGCCRGTTAGAGAATGGCGGGAGATATATAGCTAGAGATTAGGATAATTTGAACAAGCTAGGGAGCAGGAYRGGYGCCRGAGATGACRATCARTCCGTAAGAAAAACGCGAAGGTAGTCGAACTCCCGGGTAAAAARCGTCCTTGATCCGAACATAAGCAGTGTACATTATGYAGATCGGGTTCTAAATGAGGGAAGTATAGGAGATAGCGCGTCCAGGAGTAGGAAGGTTGAGTAGGCAAGAGAACAGGAAAACTACAAGGTGTAGACGYTAGCTGGAAGGAAATGAAGATCTGAGGTGAGACCGAGATTATGAGTTTATAAAGAGACATCAACATGGATGAAGATATCATCTACACTCGAGTGTGTTAATGAGACGAGTGTGCTGATTTTCGGGAAGCCTCCTGGTGAGTATGCCCGGTACGCAGGCAGCGAAACGCGTCGAGGCAACGCGTATGATGGTGACGAAGAGATGCGAGTGTATTGTATTTTATAGTTGTATCTAAGTCTCTTCACCATCAATTTCCTGGTGTTTACTAACCAGTCGATGCGTGACGAGCTGGGACGTGTCCTCAGGAGAAGTCTTCAGTTTTCCCTCTTAATCTCTATTACCGTGGTAACTGCAGATCTGTGTATCGGCGTCGGTGGCTACATTTTCGACATCGCATGGTGGATGGCTCTACAGATGTTCCAAGTACCTCCAGCCAGCAGCCGCGCTTCGTCCGGATCATGATCCGTCATCTTCATGATGTGATGCTATAACCTTGAAGTCCGTAGTGAGTTGGAAGGATGCATACGTCATGAGGTGGGAGAGTATGGTCGAGACTCATTTGGGGGTCGAGCATTGCTGTGATTGCGGGGATTGGAGGATATTCGTTCATCGTACTATGTGGTGAGCACAGTATAGGACACGAGTGGGGTTTTGATCTCAGATTAAACATTTCCTTCAGGAAGATCAGGTAGGTATGACGGACAGGGAATTCAGGGAAGAAGAGATTGATAGGTTATGGCTTGAGTTAGAAAAACTAGTGCAGAACGATCTGGTTCCGGCTATTGGGGTAACATTGCATGATAGAAACGAGCAAACCATCAAAGATTTGTACGAGTATTTAACAACTTTTCTAGGACGGGTGTACACAATTGGGTGTATTGTTAAGGATAGGCGTAGGAGAAGGAGACGTAAGTACGTAACGCAAAGGTGAGGAAGGATGGCGTATCAAATGTCTTAAGGACAGCCTATGATGCAAGGGAACAGAGTGTATCCGATGAATCCGAATGTCCAAGGGGTTGTCACGTGTCACATCTGCGGGAAAACAGGGCATTACGCGCGGAACTGCTGGTCCGTGGGAAACGGGAGAGTACTCCAGGATCAACAGACATGTGTGCAAAACGATGAGGAGAAGAATGAGATGCGGGAGTATTTTAGAAAGAAGATTAAGAAACAAAAGATAGAGGAAGAAATGAGGGAGAAGGAAGCCCAGGAGAAGAAACGGAAAGAGGAAGAGGACAGGAAGGAAGCCGACAGACTCCGAGAAGCCGAAGCACGGGAAACGAAGCTTGAAGCCAAGATCGTTCGAATGTTGACTCAGCAAAGCAAGGTAGTCGTCGGTTCATCATCATCGTAGGGAGTAAGGAAGAAGTCGCCGAAATCGAAAGCGAATATGTTAAGAGAGATACGGAGCTACGTAGATGAATCCGATGATGATAGCGAGGAGGTGAGAAACGAGGCAGATCGTTTGATTGAAGCGATCGAGAGGAGGAAAGGGAAGCGGAAAGTTGTCGAAGCACGTGGATCTAGAGCAAGGAGGAGAGCTCCCACAGTGCATGATATATCTGATGAAGAGAACACACCACCCCCTGTGAGGCGGAGGCTGTTGGCCGAAGATACGAGCGGTGAAATGTTGGAGTATGCCCTCGAAATGCATCGCCAACTATCCGAGAAAAAGGTGCCGGAGCTACGAACGTTATGCAAGGATGAAGGGGTGGAATGGATAAAGAGAGATAGCGTCATTCATGAGCTTGTCCGAAGCCGTACCAAGCTGGCATATGATGGAGACGCGATATCGCCTATAAGAAACAGGTAAGGCTGGAGCACGGAAAGATGGAGGACCTCCGTCTGGCTATGAGGAACAGAGCGCAAAGATTTGAGATCGAACATCAGCGGTGGGAGGTGCCAATTGAAGATAATGTGATTAGACGTTTCATGCTGTGTGTGCTGCAGGGAGAATGCCCGTGGGCGAAGAAGTGGGTGGAGGTGATGAATGGCCAAGGAGCGAATCACGACGAACGATGCGGGTGTGTATGTCATTGTCAGTCCGTGGTGTAGAAGGTACTACATCGGGTGCACGACACGCAGAGTGATTACGAGATGGGGGGAACATGTGAGATGTGCGACGACCGGAAAGTTTGGAAATGCTCCAAAATTCCATGCATGGCTGGCTAGCTTCGGATGTGATAAGTATCTGTGCTTACCGATTGTAGTCGGAATTGCTGACCCTCTGGCGGTGGAAAAATCACCAATCTCTAGGCTCTCTCCATCCTTGAATACGTGGGGGAGAGTGGAAGCAGGGGGAAAGTTAAGAAAGAACAAAAAGAGGAAGGGGAAGAGGGAAAGGGGAAAGAGATCAACATGTGGGAGGCAAGGAAGTGTGGTCACATTCAACCAAGAGGCGCAGGTGATCAAGTTGATGAAGAGGCTCAGTGAATCGGGAGGCAGGCATATACTTACATCTAGCGGTGGAGAGATATGTGCGGAAAAGTGGGTTGTGATCAGAAGTAAGATAGGGGGATGTATCCTAAAGAGTAGAGGGGAGCAAAGGACGCTGAAGGAGTGGAAAAAAGAGTTCGAGAATGGAGGGATGTTCGAGGTGGTAAAGATCAAGATCGTCCCATCAAGTGTAGAGAATAGGAAGAACTGTTTGAAGGATGTGTTGAGGCAGCCTTGGAGGATTAGGGCGATGTACAGCCGGACCGCGACGACGTTTGCTGCGAAAACAACGAGGCAGAAATTGAAGATCGGTCTGGCCAGAGTGGTGAAGTCGAAGTTCGGGTATGATCTGCGGAAGAGGCCTATCGTAAGGGTACCGTTCTCCACGAACTTAAAAGGAGGGGAAGTTAGGAATGTGGTTGCGACGATAGTCAGGAAGATGGTGAATGACCCCTATATTGGAAGCTATGTCTCGGACAAGACGAGCGTACTGTAGGCGAAGAGAAGGACGGTGGCGCATGCAATGCACAAGCATAGAAAGTGGGCAACCGTGGAAAATGTTGTGTGTACGTGTGTAGGGAAAGGACTGCAGAAGAGTCAGGGGCATGTGAAGGCTCAGCTTGAGGAGGTGGAGGAGGTTCCGACGTTTATAAAAAACTCTCGGAACGTGATGAAGGGACGGGCGATCACGGTGGAGGAATTGAGAACATACGTGGTTAGATCCACGGAAGTCTGGGCGCACGGTAAGAACGTGCAGATTGAGGATGAGGATGTAAGGAGATGTCTATCCAGGGTGGAGGATGGAGATTCTCAGGCGATGAGTGAGGGACAGGTAAGATCGCATATTAGCTGTTTTCAAGGGTTGGTCGCTGTCCCTCTGGATAGGAACCCAGACGCCACGTTGCTGATATGCCCGGTCCTATACGTACATGCATGCAGGATGACATTTAATTGGACGTTGAAACGGACATTTTTTATTTTTTGTATGAAATTGAAAGTCCA
>BFEA01000100.1:2964326-2966967 GCA_003427395.1 Chara braunii
TGGACTGGCTGGTACCGACAGAGGTACCGCCTGGACTGGCCTACCCCGAATACAACACAGGCCTGTGAGAACAAGCCAAGGGGCTGGTCTCACAGGCCAACCCGAGGTCCGCTACACGATCCTCGGCCTGTGATGGATCGCCTAGATACAAACATGCTTCCGCCAAGAAGCGGAACTCTACCAAAGAAAAGAAAACCTGAATAGTCTAGGATGCGGAGCAAGCTCCATGCTGAGTCCATGCGATGCAACCTAGGATATAAAATGTCACAAAACAGCAATGTCACATCTAACAGCCTGAGTGCTGTCTCTTATACACATCTAGATGTGTATAAGAGACAGGTGTGTGTGTGGGTGGGTGGCTTTTCACAGTCGTCGCTCGAATGCATGTGGGTCAGGTAACGGTCTCGATACATTTGGAATTGGCAGTCTGACTGTGAATTTCGAATGTAACGGGACCATTCCCTCTGCAACATGCATTGGAGGTGACCACTGTGAAAACAGGGACACTCACAGAGAGAGAGAGAGAGAGAGAGAGAGAGAGAGAGAGAGAGAGAGAGAGAGAGAGAGAGAGAGAGAGAGAGAGCAGGCACCCACGCGTTGCTGCCCACTCCTGCCTCGCCCGCTGCCCTCCCGCCGCATCAAGTTCCCTCATTCTCTCGATGCGGCTCTCTCTCGCTCTCTCTCTCGCTCTCTCTCTCTCTATCTATCTATTTATCTATCTATCTCTATATACAGTCGTTGATGCTTAACCACAGCCGGGGTTAAGGTGGATTATCACTTACAGTGTAATCAGTTAGGGGATTCTGCAGACTGTTTAGGGTTCAGCCTCCTGATGAGTCGGTGAAACTCCAACGAAGCAGTTTGCCACAGCCCCTCTTTTGTTGTCCTCTTCTCCCTCTCTGCCTACGGTTTACCGGGCAGCTCTGTTTGTGATGGGTCCGAACTCGAAGGGGTTCGGACCCCGCAAAAAATTATTTTGGTACCTAAAAATTATTATTTTTTTCTGATTTTGTTTTTGACAGTTCTCTGTTATGTAAGCTACATGTCTTTCAATTTTGAAGTCATTCTGTGTAGCCAAACAATAATGAAAAATCGGCAAAGATGGTGGTGTCAAAACTTGCTTTCCCACTTACTAATTTGTTTTTTTTCTCTTTTCACTTTTTGTTTTCCCTTTATTTCGGGGCCTGAAAAAATTAATATTTTTTCAAATTTTATTTGTAGGTTCTCTATTATGTAAGATACATATGTATAAAATTTCCTGGCATTTGACAAAGCCAAAAAAAAAATGAAAAATCGCCAAAGATGGCGGTGTCAAAAACTTGCTCGCCCACGCAATAATTTCATTCTCGTTTCATTTTTTCTTATTTTCATTAATATTATTTATTTTTTGTATTTGATTTTTATTTCAAATCTGGTAAGGAATTTGGATGTACTGTTGAGGCAAATGTTGTTTAGTTTATTCTTCTGCATGACATATTTGTTTTTCAGAGTTTTTGTGTGTGTGTCTTCTTATGGTAGTAGCTAGTAGTTCGAATGCATGTTACATAATTGTCCCATACATTCGATATTGGGATAATTGGTAGAAAGAGCCCATGCCAAAACCTTTTCGGTTTCGGCCGTTTGGCCATTTGGTACTACCGGCCCAAACTTTTTTTCTTTTTTTCTTTTTTTTTATTATAAAAAGGTTTGCATTTATTACATTGGAAGCCACGGAGGCCGGGAATCCTCCACAAACAACCCGGAAAAGTCTGGAGCCATTACCCAGCTTCGGCTCGGTGCTGGAAACCGGGTCCAGCGTCCCATATGTCTGCAAACTCAAAAGAATAAGTGGAACAAGAAGAAGGCAACCTCGAAACAAGGAACATGAAGGAAAAGGAAGAATCTGACTGCAAAGTAACCAACAAATCAGGGCCCAATGTTCCTTGTGGCTGGGCTGTCATAGGAGAGGGAGGGAAACAGATGTCTGCAACCGACCCAGACCGAGGTTCCAGCCAGAAACAGGGCAATTAAAGGAGGATACTAACTACAAGGTGACCTGCATTGGTAGATCAGCGGCATCGTCCCTATCCTTACTGACTTCTGCCATTATAACCAGGTAGGAGCCTAAACCGGCTGCCAGGTCAACCATGGGAAGAAGACCAGTCCGCCCTTAGGACCTGGTTTAACCAGCTTGTGATTAATACCCCATGTTTTCCAAAACCAGGACGTTCCTTTGCGGGCAGAACCGCCCTTGGCCTTGCAGTACCAATCAGACCAAATACACTGTCGGCATAAGGTTCGCATAGCAAGTTTGAGCTGAATACCTTCACACCGTTCCTGTCGAAATGTGTGCGAGCTCCTCTCGTTCCAGATGGTGGCCATAACAACCGCTCTAAAAGTCTGTGCCACATAGCAAGCTGGGTTGTTGCCCCTGTCAGCCCCTAACGGGATACCAGATAAGATAAACTCATCTGTCCAGTTAAAGGATGACCACGGTAACTCTGACCAGTGTCTTCGCCACCATTGCCAAATGCGCTTGGACTATGGCCAGTCCAGCCAGAAGTGACGATTAGTTTCCCGTGCCCAATGGCAGCGTGAGCAAAACTTTTGAAACTTCCATGCCCCTGCTTGCCAGATAAGTTGCAGTGGGTATGATTAACAT
>BFEA01000100.1:2986585-2998694 GCA_003427395.1 Chara braunii
TTTTTTTTTCAAGCAGATACCTATACTTTTTTATTTGTCATTCAACCCCTTGTATTGCAACGCAGAAATGAATCCTAGGCATACTTAAGGTTAACTACTCTTGACTCAACACAAAATTTTACCTATCACCCTCTGCATACCATTGAATATCAACTAGCGCCAACTCAGAGGGGGGGGGGGGATTAAGAAAACAATCAGGGGATATGAGAGTAATTCCTGGAGGAAGTGAAAACCAGTCTTTGAAAATCAGGTGGTAGTCTCGTTTTAGAGATTCCTCCTGCACCTCCTTTCCCGGCCATTTCACTTCCCCCAATCTGTCTCCTTCAGTTTCTCCCAGCCAGTTAAGATTGAATTGTTGAATACTACTAATAATATATTTTTTCTGCTGAAACTGCTGTATCTTAGCACAGACTATTAACCAGTATGCCCGTATTTCCGTCTGTACGAATTGGACTATCAACTGAGCAAATGTTGTTCTTTCAAATTTCACATTTTCTCTTTCATATACACACCTTTGGTACCATAATACCCATGAAATAGCCTTCCGACCAATTTCAAACAAATTTCTCTGAAATGCTGAAAGTTGTATATTAATTGGTTGCCAATAATCCAGGAGAATGGCTCTCCAGTCCCATGGCCAGTCAATCCCCGTCAGACCTCTCCATACACAGTTCCACCTTCTCCATATCAATACCGTGCCCGGACATTGGATCAATACTTGTTAAATGGTTTCTCTTATCTTCTTATTGGGGAAAACCGAGAGGCATGCTTTATACTATGGAAGTGTCTGGCCACGTTGCTCTAAATTAGTGTGATCAATAAGTCAGTCATTCGTGGGCAGGCACCTATGAAGTATTTGCCATTGTAGCGAGGAAAACTTGGCTGGTCTCTGTTTTAACTTGTGAAAGAGTTTTATATTTTGAATTTTTTGCACATCTATATTCAAATGTTTTACCCACCGGTCTTTTATTAAAGATGCCACATCCACTCTTGGTCTCAACAATCGGTAGACTGCCTTGACTGAAAGGGACTACAAAGTGCATGGTCTGGTTTTCTTCCCTGTTTGCCACACCCATTCAGCTGGGTCAATGGGTAGGTCCGGAATTCTACATTGTGGCTGGAATACTCTTCAACTTTTTGAAGTGGATATAAAAAACACTCTAATCCTTAACATTTCCTTGAATTGAAAAAACTCAACTTGGTTAGTTTGTGAAGGGCGTATCAAATGATTTGCAGTTATTTCCTGAAATTTTACTCTTTTTTTTAGTTCTCTTAGCCATGCCAGGGGAATGGAACAGATGATGTGATCCAGGTTCTGGGCTAGCTTATGAGCATATGGAATTACTTTCCTAAGCTGACCAGTCGACATCCAATTTCCTTTTTCATGATCTCATATGTCCTTAACCCATAC
This sequence comes from Chara braunii, assembly GCA_003427395.1. NCBI lineage: Eukaryota > Viridiplantae > Streptophyta > Charophyceae > Charales > Characeae > Chara > Chara braunii. Next base: position 2,987,997 of record BFEA01000100.1, read on the forward strand.
TACCCCTTTTTTCACCCACTGGGACCAGGGGGTTAAATGCAACCGTTAACATCAGTTATCCATTTGTTCCCAAATAAGGGTTTCCTTAATATTTCCTCAAATCGTGTAGAAGACGGTTTATTTGGTAAGGGTAATTTCTGCCATGTTTTCATAATTGAAACCCATAAACTATCAACAATGAGATCAACACGAGCTGCACCTCTCTCTCCCTCTAGATTTGAATGTTCACGCGGTCGAGGGATGTTCCAGAACCTGTTTTCTACCCAAGTGAGGGGGTACACTTCCGCAGGAGTACTCGGTGTCAGTCTTCTTATTTGTTCAAGAGCCATAGGTTGCCAGGGTTTATCAATTCCTAGAATGAGATCTATCATTCATTGTAAGGACAAAGCTTGACATTGCAGGGTAGGGTCCAGAATTATCAAGCCTCCCCTAGATTTAGGTTGTATCAGGGTGGACCACGCCACCCTGGGGATGACTTTCTTTAGCTCGTGATCGCCCCTCCAAAGGAAGGCCGACACTTGTTTTTGAAGGTGCTTAAGTTAATCATTGGCTTACCAATTGCCCAAAGTGTTGATTTGTACCATATTGTTGCCAACACCACATTGTCAATAACAAATGTTCGGCAAAAAAAAGAGGTATGTTGACCCTTGCATTGATTCATTTTTGTAATCGTAGGCTTAGATATCCATTTATCATTAGAGAAAGGTTTACCAGTAGCAGAAAGTGAAATCCCCAAGATTCTCAGCGATGCCTCCAATGGCAACCATTGTACTCTAGGAGACTCAGAAGGTCGATCTTCATTAGAATGGATCCACCATCCTTGAGTCTTACTTCCCCAGTTGACTACCATGTCTAAAACTACAGAAAATTTATCTAACATGTTTTTTATGCCCTCCATATTTGTTGCACATACTTCCATCATAATGGTCAGATCATCCTCAAACATGGATGCTATGGGAATTGCCTCTTCAGGTATACCCGAGATGCATAGACGCTTAAAGTTGTGATTAACTCTAAGATTTGTTCCCAGTGTTCCCATCGCAATTACAAAAAGGAAAAGAGTCAAGAGATCCCCTTTGTCTTACTGACCTTTAAATGTGAATTTCAGGGGACAACAGACCATTAACTAGAATTCGTGTTGTGACATTTGCATGGAGGATTTTGACCCATTTACGCATATTCGGACCGAAGTTCATTTTTTTCAAACAAACATCGAGGAAACGCCAATCAATAATGTTTTTTCAACATGGTCATAGGCTTTTTTAAAGTCTATGAAAACAAAAGCTGGGTTTTGTTTGGATTTACGCGAGACTTTGACCATTTCATTAATTAGAAGAATGTTATCGTGTATATGTCGACCGTTTATAAACCCAGTGTAATAGGGATGAATTATATCTGACATAATTGGAATCATTCGATTAGCAAGTATAGACTACTGTTTATAAAGTTATTGACCTATAATTCCTAATGTTTGTTTTATCTAATTTTTTATATAATAAGGTAAGTATCCCTTGGCTCACTATTTCACCCATCTGCCCTGACTCCCAAACCTCTTGAAAATACTACATTAAATCAGATGAAAAGTTAGGCCACATAACTTCCCAAAATTCCTTAGGCAGATCATCCACCCCTGGGGTTTTATCATCCTCCATTTGTATTAAGGCTTCTCAAATTTCATCTTTGGTTAGTGGTCTCTCTAGAGTATCACATTGTTCATCAGAAATAAATTGAAAAAGTGGTTTTAGAAAAAGACCAATGGGTCAGGCTTAGTCATCCTCCTGAACGTAGGTTGGATCTTTGGATGTTCGAAATAATTCCTTAAAAAAATCGTAGGCTACTTTCAGACTTGTTGCCGAGGAAGCAGACTGAGAGGGGTGATGGGGCGTCCCCTGATCCAATAAACTTTCTATGGAAGAATGCTTGGATCGTGACCGAGCCATTGCAAAGAAATAAGTATCCATCTGCCCTTCAGAAGAGAATTTTGACAACTTGCCTCTGATTAATTGACCTTGCCAACGATGTTGTGCAAACTTTAAGGCTAAAAGCTGATTTATGAGTTCTTGGATGTTGATAGTTTGGGAAGAGTCATTAAGTTGGTCCTGAGATTCATAATTTTAAATTTGTTTTTGAACATGTATTTCTTGTAAGTATCTATTCTTTGCTTGCAATTTTGAGTATTCATTGCACTTTCTTGCCAGGAAAATCAACCCATTGTTAAACGAGGAAATATAAGAATTTTGCCTTTTTTCGTTGAATGTCAATATTCCCATACATCTGCTAAATATTTTTTGAAATGATTGTGAGATAACAGAGACGTGTTAAATTTATAGAACCCCCTCCCTTGGTCAGGTTTCTTTTTGAAAGATAAAAGTGTTGCACACGTTTTGTGATCTACCTCTTCCAAGGGCTCTGTGGAAAAATGGTTGCACCAATGAGAGAGCTGTCCAGGTTTTCAGACATTAGAATTAACTTAGTCTATTCTATATTTGGATTGAAGTCGATTACCTTGATTACGTATGCAAGTGAATAACCTTTCTCTAGGAAACATTCTACGATACGAGTTAAAAAGTTGTTCATTCTCATACAAGGTTTGTATAATGATTTCATCTTCTTCTATATAAGGACGATATGGAGAGGGAATTTTCCATCGGTCCAGCCATCTATCTGGGGCAGTATTGAAATCCCGTGTCATAACTAGAGGGATTCTTTCTCGAATCTGCGTCCTAATGTCTTGAAAGAACCTGACCCTTTCTTGTAATTCATTAGTGTCATATACGTTAATTACACATAAGACATATGACTCAATTGAAAAAATAGCAGATATTCATTGGCCCTGATCTTTATCAACCACCCACTGAATTATTTCTGCCCTGGAATCAAGTGGGACCCAAATGGCTACTCCAGCAGATCCACTTCTTGGGGCTGGAGCATAAAACTTATTGAACGACTATATGGTGTTGTGGGCACGGATATTAATGAGGGAGTTGGTTAAATGTGTTTCTTGTATACATATAATATATGGTCATGTTCTTCCCCCTACTTCCTTCAGCTGTTCCAATATTGCCTTCCTTTTTTCCGCATCTGCCGTGGCTAAACCATTCACATTCAGAGATCGCAGATAAAAATCTGCAGTTTTGGTTGCACGGTACCAAGATGGATTCTTACCGTAATACGCTTGTATTGCTTCCATCTTAACCAAAATTACTATATAATAAATCCTCCCCCCTTAGTTCCTTAGAGGCGGACCCAGTTACCGTTGTCTAATTCAATAGAAGACTGTAGGATACCTCTTCGTAGAACAATACTAAGAAAGGCGACTACATCTGAGGCGGACCACACAACATTTGCTTTAATTTTGAGACATTGTAGTTCTAACAATGCCGCATGGGCAAACTATGATCTCATTCCTCAATAGAAAAATTCCCATGAGAAATGAAAGTTGAAAAAACATTCCATAAAAAAAAAATCCTTCATATTTATTAATTATCATTCCAATGTTTGTCAAATTCTAAAATTTCCAATTTAATTTGATAAGTTCCCGTCTAAACAGGAGTTTTTCCTTCCAACTACATCTATTTGTTCAAAATGGAATGAAAGTCTTGACGAGTTTATGAAATGTTTTAATTAGACTTTCATTCTACGACAACAAATATCGTCTAATTTAGATTGGATTAACCTATTTATAACTGAAAATCCTTACTTAGAATGACAGTCCAATTAAAATATTTCTTGAACTCATCCAGACTTTCATTCCATCTCTAGCGTGCAGTTCAAATAAAAAGGGATACCCCATTCTTGGAAGGAAAGTTTTCAAGTAAGACGAAAAATTTTACAATTCGAATGACATTTTTTTAGATGGAATGAAAATTTGGAATTTTGAATGTAATTTTACTCTAGAATGATTATTTAATTCTGGGAAATTTTTCTGTTGCTGCCTCTTTCTGATCCTCAAACCGAACGAACGTATCCCTTTTTTTCATATGTGTCTTGTCTCCTACTTCTGTGAGGGTTGCTTTTGGTCCGGGATCATAACGCTTTGCCAAGAAGTCGCGCATATCTCGTTTGAAAGTTCGATCACTTGCACTTTGGTAGTCAACATATGTTGAACATCCTCTCAATGTGACTCCCCCGTATTGGTCTTGCCTCAGTGGTGAGAGGCCCACTTCCCATCTTCCTCCTTTCTTTCGCACTGGGATAATAAGATTTCGTTTAGGCGGTTGTGGTCTAATTGCATGACCCTTTTCCAACACATGCCTCATTTTTTGCCTCTTTCTTGGATCATGTGTCACCAGTATAGGGAAGGAGACCAGCCCCTCTTGTTGGGGTGGACCGTTCTGGGACAACATATTTTTCGCGAAATCCTCCTCATTCTGTGTTCCCTCCTTTTGTTGTTGATGAAAACAAATTTGCATGTTTGGTGACTGTTCAGGGGGCAACTCCAGTGGGGTCATGACCAGATGTTCGTCAGTGGATTTGGATTCCGGATGTTCCTGTAGCAGTACATTCTTGTCAGTGGACCCAACTGGGTGGTTGTTATGAGCATTACTATGATCTATAGAATTATTACTTCCTATTATCTCTTGTGATATAATTAATTGTCTTTTAGCATCCCCATGAGTTACTTGTCCCAAAATTTCTTTCTCACTGTTTACTGGGAGGTGGGGCGGTTGAACAACTTGTCCGTTGTTATCCACATAAATTATATTTTCCTGTGAGTTCCCCTTAATATGTTCCAGGGTGGGGGGCCAATTCCCTGTATCCGACTCCAACGACTCTTGAGAATGCAAAGGATGGGGAACTGTGTCAGCAATACTTGCTGTTACCAAGGCTGTTGTCATACCCTTCCCCCCCCCTGCCTCTTTATCTTATGGAGAGAGGGATGGTGGTTGAAACATTGTTATTAGAGCCTTTAGCATACGTTGACTGACCGTCCTCCATTTAGCACCCGATGGGAGCCCCTCAGAAAGTACCCGTTTCAAGGACGGACTAGCATTCATCAAGTTGATGAGTTGCACATAAGAGGAATCCCAAAACTCAGTAGAAGTTGCTCCCTATTTTTCTTTAAGATGTTGGAGGCTTGGAACAACCATTTTGTTAATTGTATCATTTTTTGCTCTACTAAGATAAATCCTTCCTCCTCTGAAGGTGGGGGTTCAACCATAGGGCTATCTGATCCAACCTGCTCTGAATCAATATCCATGGGAGCAGGTCCAAAGGCTTCACAAAAGAGGTCCTCCTGAGGGACCTCCTCCTATCTTTGGGTCTGTCTCTCTTCAATTGCCCGATCTACGTGCATCTTCTCCCCTTCCTTCTTATCAGATGGTGACCTTTCCTTAGGTTTCCATATTTGATGAGAAGGTCTTCTTATGATTAATATTTTTTTCTTTTTTATTTTCGGCCTGCTCCTTTTTCGAATTAGTGAGTGGTCTTGTGATGGTTTCTGTTCGCTGTCCAGATCCCGTTCCATTGCCAAATCCTGGTCCTGATTCTGCTTGTTTTTTTAGGACAACAATTTTTCTCCCTTTATTATAATCCCCACATCTTTGAGATAATTCTGAGGATCTGGTTCCTCTAAAATTTGTTTTGCTTTTTTCCCTTGACTCGAGCCAGATGAGACAGGCTTCCCTCGCGAACCTGGTAAGGGTTGAAAATTATGAAGATGAGGTGGCGTTTGAGATGGATTTGTTCACAACTTTGTCAGTCGATTTTGGGGGTGTCCAACTTTCTGGGGGGTTAGTTTCCCAGTTCGGATCTTCCTCCTTTTCCCATATCCATCCTTTAGGTTTTGAGCCCTTGCCTGACCTTTCAATGTATACCCATCCCTCATGCCCTTGATCCACAGTTCTCCACAGGTTGTTTTTGAAAGGGTCTCTGATCAGCCTCCCTGTCACCTTTTGTCTTCGTGATGGATTCTGTTCACAGGCCTGGTCCGTGCTGAGATGACCATAGGCCTTACAACGGAAGCACCACGGACGCAGTTTGTGTGCCGTATGAATATGAATTTTTTTACCCCCAACTCTGTATGGAATAAGATCATCTATAGTGAATGGAAGGTTAGGGGGATGATTAATGGCCAACATGAGATAGTTGTCTCGTCTAGCTGCAAAAGTTGGGAGGGGATCAATAAAGTCAACAATATCATGAACTTCCCCAAACTCATGAATGAATGCGGCTTGAATTTCTATTGGGATATGACGGAATTCCACCCAATAGAAATCCTCCATCATCTGACGACGCCGTTCATCCGGTCCCTGTTTTTGGGGAGTCCATGGATAAATTCTGACTTCCGATCGATCACATCTCAGTTTTCTCCAGCCATCAATCGTCTTTTTGTCCATTTCATTAATGCTAAGTACCGTGAAGACAGTCGATGAAACAGGCTGTATCAAGAATTCCTCTTGTACAGCTTCTTGGCTTCCTTTGAAAAAAGCAAGACGCCTACAAACCCATTTGACTTTTTCATTTATTGACTTGAATGCTGCATCATCATGAAAGAACCAGTTGTTTGCGTGGCGCTGATAAACAACATCTCTCTCTGCTAATTTATGGGTTGGATAAAATTTTATCATAGATGTCTTTCCCCCACAGTCAACCACCCTGTTTTCAGAGGGACTGATGAATTTAGATAGGAAAAAAGCACGTGTTGAGGGGCAGTGAGGGCAAATTCGAGAGGGAGATTTGGAGTGAGGAAGCATGCTGGCCTGCTCTTTTTACTACAAGGTTCTTAGTGTGGAAGAGACCTTTTGCTTTTTCTGCCCATGAGGGTTGAGTATCCCTTTCCAACCCCTTCCTCTTATCAGCTTCCTCCCTCCTTTCATTCTCTAATTCCCTTCCTCTGCCCTCCTCTCCGCTTTCCTTTCGTTTTCTTCCTCCCCTTCCTTCCTTATCACTTGTCCCCTCACTTTCCCTACTCTTCCCTTCTCCCCCTCTCTCTCCTCGATTGCTAATACTCCTTTCCGCTGCCTGTTGTAAAGTAGGAAAACCCAGTTCATACTGAGAGATGTCTGACACGTGTTGTTGATCCTTCCCAATCGATTCTATTTTGTTGGAATTTTGTTGAATCATCTTAGATTCTTCCTTTGTGATAAATTTATTAATTTGTTTGTAATTTGAGCAATTCGCGATGACTTCCCCACCATCCTCCAAACCATACAATGGATTGATTGCCATCTCCTGACTGTGTTGGATGCCATTCCATCCTCCTTTCCCCATTCGGGAGGTGATGAGGGAAGCCAGTGGGGAAGAGTGAAAATTTGTACGTAATATTTTGTGCGGGGATATGGATGAACAAAAAAAACTCTGAGAGAGGGTTAAATTCTGATGAGCCCTTTCCTCCTCAGTAAGTATCTCGCCATCAAGGGAAACCGCCAGAGGTTTATTTTTCTTTGTAAATGCAACTTGTGCTCGTCTGTTTTGCAAGACCTGTCTTATCAGTGTGTGTAATTGTCTGTGTGCTATTTGTCTCATTGCCCCGCGAAACATCAACATCGAATCAACCTGTTTTTGAGCCCTCTGATTCTTCATTTTTCTTCTTCTCTTCACTTTTTATTTTTTATTTTTATTATTATTATTATTATTAATTTTTTTTTCTTCCGGTTGGGAGAAACCAAAAAGGAGAGGGAGTAGGAAGGAAGTGAAAACGGGAACAAGGAAGGAGACACGAAGCACTTCACTGTGTTCTTCTCTTTTCCTTCACTGCGTTGTTCGCTTCCTCTTTTACTTCCTTTTAACTTCTTCGCACCTGCCGGAGATCGTACTCCCTCCGAGTCATCAGTCTTGTCTGCCGGAGATCGTACTCCCTCCGAGTCATCAGTCTTGTCTTCGTCGACGCTTCCTTCGACTGGCTTCCCCTTGCTATTTGCTTCTCATGCTTGATTTCTCCCTTTCTCTTTTGTTGAGATCATAATGCAGTGCGCATGTGATTCACTTCTTCAAGCACTTCTTCCCGGGGCATCAAAGCACTCAGCCACTCTTACTTTCTTTTTCCAAGCGCTTCACCTGGTAAGACACCTGGCATCAAACCACTCAGCCACCTCGGTGCTATTAACCTGCTGCGCTTGATAGAGCTCCCACACGATCATGTAATAAAGCACGTCTACGTGGCATCACGCCTCGATCTTAGCATTTCCACTCAGACGTGGTAACACATCCCCTCTAAGACTTGATGACGCTCTCATTCTAACTCACAATCATAACGTTTAGTGTTTCCACTTGGATGTGTAAGTCTCCAATCAGTCACCGAAGTACATTATCGCCCTCGGGCAGAAGGCCCAATTAACATGCATCCCTCCCAGATGATACAAACCTCACTCCAATGCGCAATGCTAGTCGATGATTAACTCTCTAATCATGCATCCCCCCCGGGTGACACAGACCTCAGTCAACGCAGACCACCTATCGGGTAGGTGACCCGAAGCGCAGTGCTGATCAATATTTTAATTCTCCAATCAGTCAACGATGCGCATTGTCGCCCTCGGACATGTGACCCAAAGCGCGAAGCTAGTCGATGATTACTCTCCAATCAGTAATCCGAATGTGGTACGTAGACTCCACATCCACATGCCCACTGTAGTGGTATTGACCTCAGTCCACGCACACCACTTGTCTGGTAGGTGAGCCGATGCACAGTGGTAGATGATTCTTAACTCTCCAATCTGTCACCAAAGTACGTTGTCGCCGTCGGACAAGTGGCCCAATGCGCAATGTTAGACAATGATTAGCTTTCCAATCATGTATCCCCCCCGCGCACCATCGACTTACGATATGAACGATACCTTTGGCAGTACGTTGTCGCCGTCGGACAAGTGGCCCGATGCGCAATGTTAGACAATGATTAACTCTCCAATCATGCATCCCCCCCGTGCACCATCGACTTACGATATGAACGATACCTTTGGCAGTACGTTGTCGCCGTCGGACAAGTGGCCCGATGCGCAATGTTAGACAATGATTAACTCTCCAATCATGCATCCCCCCCGTGCACCATCGACTTACGATATGAACGATACCTTTGGCAGGCTACTCGCCTTCCTATTATCACGCGCCCAACGCTTCTTCTAGCACCCTTGGTTAGCGACATGAACGATATATTTGGTAGGATACACACCTGCCTGCTATCACCCGCCTAACGCTTCCCCCAAGGTGACAAGTGGCATCACGCCGCATTTAGCAGGAAACACACCTTCCTACTATCACGCGCCTAACGCCTCTCCAAAGGCGACAAGTGGCATCACTCCACATCAACACCCCTGTGCTGTTGTTTGATGATTAACTCTTCAATCATGCATCTCACCCGACGCTTGTAGATAGCGGGCAAGCGATCACCGTCAGCTAGCGACATGAACGATACCTCAGGCTGGCTGCTAACCTTCCCATGCTTCGGCCAGCACCCTCGGTTAGTACCATGAACGATAAATTTGGCAGGATACACACCTTCCTACTATAACTCGCCTAACGCTTCTCCCAAGGCGACACGTGGCGTCTCGCCACATCACCACCCCGGTGTTGCTGTCTTAGAGCAATTCGCTCTCAGTCAGCAACCACAATCCTAGACCCGCAAGCCCGCTGCGGCGACCAGACCCACGATAGCGCTCCCCCCTCTGACCTCGAGCAAAATTATTTTTCGAAATTGTTGATCCTTTCAAAGCAAGGTGTTAAGCTTATAGAAACCAAACCCTTGATCCGGCCTTTTCCTCATTGTCAATATTAGCGTACACGTTTTATGGTCCAAGCCTGAATGCGGACTGCGTGGGAGGCTATGTGGCACCCGAGGCCATGGATCCTGCGGCCTAGGCCACGGCCGAGGAGGCCGGCCGCGGGCCCACGGCCAAGTTTCCGCGTCACCGTGCCACCGCCAGCCGGGGGCGCGCACGGGAAATAGGCGTGCGCACGCAGCCTGCGCACGTCGGCCTCCAACGACGTGCAAAAAAAAAATTAAAAAAATTGAAAATTTGGGGGGTGGTTTTTGCTAAGTAGCAAAAATAATTCAAAAAAAAAAAAAAATCATGATTGATTGTTTTTTTTATTGATTGATTGATTGATTGATTGATTGATTATTTGATTGATTGATTGATTGATTGATTGATTGATTGATTGGTTGGTTGATTGATTGATTGATTGATTGATTGATTGATTGATTTATTGATTGATTGATTGATTGATTGATTGATTGATTTATTGATTGATTGATTGATTGATTGATTGATGGGGGAGGGGGTATGAATCCCCTGCGGTCATGACCGCGGGATCAATCTCGGCCCGCGGTCGGGCTCCCGACCGCCGAGGTCGGCTGCGGGCGAGGGCCGCAGTCGGAAAACCCCGACATTTTTAATTATAGGATAATAGGCCAAAAACAAAACAAAAAATATGGGGTTGTAGGTTTTTTTGCGCTCTATAAGCGTATATTTTTAGTTTTATTTTTTGACTTCGTTTTGGATTTAAAAAAAAAATAAAAAACAGAAATCCCTCAGGCAAAAGTTCTTTACTTTATTATTTTAGTAAGAAAAATAAATGATTTTGTTTGTTTTTTATCTCAAATTTGGTAACGAGTTTTGATATGACCCCCAGGCAAACGTTGTTCAGTTTATGTTTTGGCATAACATATATTTGTTTTAGATTTTTCTAAATTTTTTTTTTTTTTTTTTTCTTGACCGCGGTGCGCGGTCATGACCGCGGGCCCGCGGTCGTGCCCGTGGTGAC
>BFEA01000100.1:3044666-3054756 GCA_003427395.1 Chara braunii
CTCTCTCTCTCTCTCTCTCTCTCTCTCTCTCTCTCTCTCTCTCTCTCTCTCTCTCTCTCTCTCTCTCTCTCTCTCGTTGCGACATGGACGTGTGTGCGACATGGACGTGTGTGCGACATGGACGTGTGTGTGCAGACGTACTGTATAAGGGTGGTCGATCGATGCGAGGAATGAATGACTGCATCTGTGAATGACGTTCATACAAGTAAAATATTAGGGAAATAATGAAAACATGCCTTGCATGCATCAACTCTCACAAAGCGTTTGGCCATGCACTCACAATACTTGCCCCATCCGCCCGCGTGAATGTCCTCATCCTCATTGTCTGTGGTGTGCAGTACAAATGCCAACGACGGATACAAGATTGTGCAAAAGAGGATGGACAATGCATCTCGCAACTTTGTCTTTATCTGAGAGGGAGATGGCAGCACTAGCGCATATCATTCGCGAATACGGGAAAAGGTATCCCGTTGTCAGCACACAAGATGCGCACAATAACGAAGTGTTGCAACTCACTCGCAACGATTTCCTTTTACTCGCCGTCGAACAACAGTGGTTAAATGACAACGTGATCAACTTTTATCTCAACCTCGTAGCATTAGACAACTGCTGTAGAATACAACACGTAGAATGCGACGCGGATAATGAGATAGTCATTAGAGAAGGAAACGGTCGCATTCCCATAGTATCAGTGTTGAAAGGTCTTGGTTCAGCCACTCGGAAAGCGTGCACACAGGCAGTCTCACGCCCCCTCCCTCTTAGTGCATTCTCGTTTTGTTTACCTGCTCACTTATTTTCTCCTCAACCCGCCCGCTCACTTTGTGTCTAACAGCTCATGTAGCCCTTTGTTAGAAGAGCTTCCACTCCTCCCCAACCTCTTACTCATCCCTTCACGATGGTCGATAGCACTCGTTGTGATGCGCCAAGTACAAGGTTCCCTCTCACTTTCCCTCGCTGGAACTCACCTACTGCCCAGACCATCTAGTAAGTAGCTCACACCCTCATGATGACTGACACTCAACCGTAGGCACGGGCGAGCTCTGTAGAACGTTTGCGCTCGCAGCGCTCACCAGGCTTGTCCCATCTCTCACGCTCCAGTTCAGACTTCAACCCTGTCCGACACATTTCTGTGGGCGGGGTACACCAGGCACACTTGTTTGGCCACTCGCCCGAATGTCCCCCCCTTTCTGGTGTCTGTCCTGGTTATATGTGGATTCCTGCGCCAGGCTCAACGCTCAAGCCCCGTGCTCAAGAACTAAGAGATACCGGCCCCCTTCGGATCCACCCCGAACAGACACCGCAGCTGCAGGCCCTGGGCCAAGAGAAAAAGGTTCAGTCCTTCTCGGCCAGTGTAGTCCAGCGGTCGAGGACCTCACCAATACCCGCGGTACCAAGGCCCGGATAAACGCAGCGGCACGAGCTATAAGGCCGTACCACGGCTACTGGCTCTGCGCAGATACGGTGGCACCAGCTTTAGGCCCACACAATCCTCCCCGCACTGCCCAACCATGCACCAGTTCTCACAGGGCCAACGCCTTCTCCTCGTTGGCTAGTGATCGCACAGTCTCTGCCGCTGGTCCAATTACAATGATCTAAAGACAGGCACTGAATCTGAACAGGGTGGCATACCGCAAAAAAAACAGTATCCCAGTCATCCCAATGTAAAACACCACAACCAATATCATACCATAGCAGTTCTGAAGGGAAGTAGAGCACCGTTCCCAGGAGTTCCGATCCCGCACCGCTCGCCAGACCAAGAAAAACAGAACCGAAGCCGGAACATATTGGTCCCAGACCTGACATTCCAGCACTAAAATTCACGAAACTAATCTCCCCAAGCTGCCTGATCTTCACGAAGTATCTCAGATCATATCACGAGGCCGGGAACCCAGTCAATGCCGGTCAATGCCGAACCTGAAATAACCTTCGACATTGCTGAAGCCCATCCCGTATCATCATGGAGCCGATCCGGGAGTACATCTCTACTGCAGTGACCTGTACCTTACCGATGACGAACCAATTCCGAACTAGAAGCACGTCGAACACCGCGCACCGTGGCAGTCTTGTGAAACCACCGAACCTCTTTCTGACGAGTGTACCACGGACCCGTTGCCGCACAGTACCAACCCAAGGCGGAGCACCGTACCGTATCAAATCCGAACCTGAATAGCCTGTAACACACCGATGTTGATCTTGTACCGAACCTGAATGTCGTGCCTACATACCGAAACTTGACCCATGGCGACGTCGAGATAGCACTGAACGTGAAATAACCCGCCGAGAAGGTTCCGAACCTGAAATAAACTACCGTAGTGGTCCCAGACCTGATAATAAATCACCGCAGCGGTTCCGAACCTGAAATAAATCGTCACAGTGGTCCCTGATCTGAAAATAAATCACCGCAGAGGTCCCAAACCTGAAATAAATCGTCGTGAGGGCGTCGAACCTGAAACGAAACACCACGATGCCACCGAACCTGACCAGACTCAAAATCCAGTACCAGGCTGCTGTGCCACGAGGATGCCAAACCCGTACAACCATGCCATGATAATTCCGCAACTGTCCCGAACCTGAAACTAAGCCACCGTAGTGAAACAACTGTCACCGGGCCCATACCGCATCTGAAACACGCCAGACACCGTAGTACGAAGCCACTCCGTAACAACCCTCGTATCCGTACTGAACCAAACACCATAGTCGACCTAAGGTAGCACCACCCCATGCTGTCCATGCGACTCCCGCTCTCAAAACATCCCAAATGCGGTAATGTTAGTAATCAAGCAAACCAGGGAAAGCGACGCAGGGAACCTCGACCATCGGCAGTAGTGAAAACTTTTAAAATCCGGGGAAAATATTCAATCCGGGGTCAGAGCTAATGGCGGGTAATCGAGGCGAAATTAGGCCAATCTCCTAATAATCATGGGTTCCCGTTCCTTTCATCATTTTTCATCATTCTTCCCTTTCCTTAATTCTATTGTTGGAAATAGTAAATTAACTGTAAGATCCTCAAAATAAAATTCCGAGAAAGTTTAAATAAATGACCGAATTCCTTTTGTTTCTTTTCTCTTTTACCATTTCTAAGCTTTTTCTATGTTTTTAATTTCATTGGCGGGAACATAAAATAACGAGGGTATTCCTCCTTGAATTAAATGCCACAAAAAATAAAGAAATTAAGGGATATTATGTTTTTCCCTTCTCCCCTACTGGTCGTAATCCCTTTTCCCCATCTTTAATTATGGTACTAAAATAGACAAAAATTTGAGGCCTCATTTCGGCCCCGGTCGTATGCCGCCAAAAATGTGGCTGCGAGGTCAGTTCCTGCGATGCCTCCCCGCGGCAGGCCAATCCGGGTCTAACCCTCTGATCGGCCGGAAATGACGGTCCGTTGATGTGCCGAGTGCGACCCCCATCTCGCCATCTTTGAGGGTTACCCGTAAGGTTCAGCGCGCCCGAATTCAAGGGCGCCCTGAGCTCCCCTAATTTCCGCTGCCTGGTCTCTGTCTCTTATACACATCTAGATGTGTATAAGAGACAGCATTCGTGCAGCTGCCCAGTGGGAACTGTGGGATGGTGGGACGGTGATTCAGGTTATTGTCAACATAAATGAATTCTTGCGAGGTTTGTTGAATCATACACTGTTCTGGATTGTTGAGTGTCTCTCGTGCGGCATTTGTCGGGATAGAGACGTGGTGCGTCTTGGTTGTCAAATGCATTATCTGTGTCAGTACCATTATCAATCCATTGCGACTGCCGCCGTACGTGCGGAAGGGTGTCTAACATTTCCTCATTATGCACATCCCTATCACCCTGATCTACGTTGTCCTTTCTGTTCCCAAGGACGCTATCAGAACTGCATGATGCTGCACTGTGACGAGCGTCCTGCTGTTTTCTTGACATGTGGGCAACATGTTCTCTGTCGGGATTGTTTCGATGGGATGGTTCGTGCTAGCCGTCCGGCTGAATGATGTACTAGTGCAACTCTCCTTGGGTATCCCTGTGAACATCCCCGTCATCCTCACCGTAGTTATCCTATCTGCCGAGGGGTTGACAGATGAAGTGTAGAAGAAACCGATAAAAAAAGAAACCGAGTAAAAAGATAATAAATAAATAAATAAAAAAAGAAACCAAGGAAGGAAAAACACACAAAAAAAAAACCTGAGAAAAAAAAAAAAAAAATTCTGTGGGATGTGTCACTTGCTTCGTCTGTTTAATAGGCTTTCTATTTATGTGAGGTTTGGTTTCCTCCGCCTTTTCTTTACCTCTTTGCCTTTTGGCTGCCTGCAAGTGGGTCTTTGTGACACAAGGGGATGGGGGCAGCCAGGGCTACTCCTGTCATCCACGTGGCTGGCCTTGTACGTAAGAGGTGACGAACAGGTGGGGCTTTCCTTCCTACTTTTTCTTTTTCTTGTTCTGTCTTTTTCTGCCTTTGCGCTCCGATGTCCAGTGTGACAAATATATATATATATATATATATATATATATATATCGTCACAAATAGAATATATATATATATATTATATATGTATATATATCGTCACAAACAGATATATATACAGGGTTGCCGGCGCTCGGGACGGGACGAACACCCGAACCCGAACGCCCGAACGTTTGGGACCCCCTCTCGACGCGTTCGGACGTTCAGCCGAACGCGGAACCAAAAAAAAAAAAAAAAAAAAAAAACAGTTTCCAAAAATTCTGAAAACAAAATATGTCATGCAGAAGAATAAACTAAACAACATTTGCCTCAACATTACATCCAAATTCCTTACCAAATTAGAAATAAAAATCAAATACGAAAAATAAATAATATTAATGAAAATAAGAAAAAATAAAACGAGAATGAAATTACTGTGTGGGAGAGGAAGTTTTTGACACCGCCATCTTTGGCGATTTTTCATTTTTTTTTGGCTATGTCAAATGCCATGAAATTTTATACATATATATCTTACATAATAGAGAACCTACAAATAAAGTTTGAAAAAATGATAATGTTTTTCAGGCCCCAAAATAAAGGGAAAACAAAAAGTGAAACGAGAAAAAAAACAAATTAGTAAGTGGGAAAGTAAGTTTTGACACAACCATCTTTGCCGATTTTGCATTATTGTTTGGCTCCACAGAATGACTTCAAAATTGAGAGACAGATAGCTTACATAACAGAGAACTTGCAAAAAAACAATAAAATAAAAATAAATTTTTTTAGGTACCAAAATAATTTTTTGCGGGGTCCGAACACCTTCGAGTTCGGGCCCCATACGGGGACCCGAACGCCCGAACGTTCGGGGGTCAGCTTAGGGGCCTCCGTACGTTCGTATATATATATATATATCAGTTGTGGGGCTGTGGTTAATGCTTAAGCACAACCAGGGTAAGAGGGTTGAGGTGGATTATCACTTCTAGAGGGTTCAGCCTCCACATGAGTAGCTGGAACTCCGACGAAACAGTCTGTACAAACACCCCCTAGTTTGCTGTACTCTTCTCCCACTCCGCCTATGGTTTACCGCCAGTTGTGTTTAAGCTTCGACGATCCACAGACCTTACTTTGTTTCGTGGGTGTTTTGCTGGGTTGTGATGGGGTGTGAACTGACAGCCTGTAGAATCGTCCATCTGGTGTGGGTGAGTGATAGTCTGCTTTGATTTCCTTCACAGGTACCTTGAGGGCAGTGGTCAGTGCCCATCTCAGGGTATCAGTTTCGGGCAACAGGGGTTAACTTAAAGGTGAATTACCACTTAATCAGTTGGGGGATTCTGCAGGCTGTTGAGGGTTCAGCCTGCTGATGAGTAGGTGAAACTCGGACGAAATTGTTTGTCACGGCCCCTTGTTTGTTGTCCTCTTCTCCCTCTCTGCCTACGGCGGTTCTATTTGAGGATATATATCTTGTCAAATAGAACCGGTAAACCATAGGCAGAGAGGGAGAAGAGGACAACATACAAAGGGGCTGTGACAATCTGTTTCGCCCCGGGCAGTTCGATTTGATGACATCTATTTGAAGATATATAGAACCGCCGTAGGCAGAGATGGAGAAGAGGACAACAAAAGCGGGGCTGTGACAAACTGTTTCGTCCGAGTTTCACAGAATCATCAGGACACTAAACCCTCAACCGTCTGCAGAATCCCCTAACTGATTACACTGTAAGTGATAATCCACCTTAATCCCTGTTGTGGTTAAGACCGTTAAGCATCACCGACTGCCTGCAAACTGATACGCTGAGGTGGGCACCAGCCACTATATATATATATACAGTCAAGGCAGAGGCCTGGTGGGCAGTGGCTGCGTTACTTCTCTGCTGAGTCTGCTGTTATCCTTTCTGAGGGTGTACTCACACACTCACACCAGCTGGACCGCATTTACGCGAATTTTACGGACTGACCCGGCTAACTCCCACTAGCAGGGGTTTAGACTTTGTTTCGAGAGCGCACCCTACACCTGCTCCAGCCATAGTGCAATGACTTGCTGATTTTGACTGCCGAGATTGACTGCGAGGCTGTATACTAACCAGTAGGTTAGTTTTGTAATTTTGTTTGGCTGAGGGCTAACCGAGGGACCTACCTATAAGGAAAACCCCTGAGGGACATATCTGCAAATATTGGGAAAATAGACCCTGTAGTACTTCGGGTTTCCTACAGCTACCCTAGCTGCTGAGAGCAGGCCCGGGCTACACCTAGGACAGACAGGCCCTAAGGGCCTAATCTGATAGACGGTCCTATAGCCTATAGCCGGGTCCTGTAGAGGACGAGAGGCCCAGTCTGGTCTAGGTCTAGGTTAGGTAGAGTAGTCTATTAATAGTTCAGGACTTTTTGCAGTTCATTTTCGTGATGCAGCGTTCTGGAGCCAGGAGGATAGTAGCGGCAACTGTCTGCAGGCGGGACCCTGAGACCCTCACCGTGGACAGGAACCATAGCCAGCCTGCTGGGAGCTTGCCGTAGCTGGGGCATCCTCCTCGCATCAACCCTTGAGGGTTTCTGTGAGCAGCAGGGCTGTGTGGAGGCTCTACACTGGGTCTGCGTGGGTAATGGCAGCCATAGCTGCCGGTTCTTCGTCAGAGTTCTTTTTTTTTTTTTTTTTTTTTTTTTTTTTTTACTGAAAACAGACCCACCAGTGCTAGCGATGCTGTTTAGCGCAGACATTGCTAGCACCTGGGGAGAGGCTCCATCTATTGGTGGGGAGCATCACCTGCTGGAAAACGGGTCCAGCGTCCCATACAGTTCTTCGTCAGAGTTGTTCAGCGGCACTGAAGACTTCATAGCAGGAGCTGTTCTTCATCTGGGTGGTTGGCGCTGGCCTCTGGGAGGCCATTCTGATGTGGCGCTACTAACTGGGTGTAGGGTAGTGAGTGGAGTGAGAGGTTCTGAGAGTGGCGAGACACTGGAACAAACTCTGTAACGATTTTTTATTACTTGGCTCATCATCAGTGTGTATTCCAATTGTTATCCTCGCAGGTTCTTTCTTGTGATTGGTTGTTGGGAGTATCGTCAGAGAGTGAGAAACACCGTGTGTCCTCTCCCCATCTGTGCATGGTTGTGCTTCCGCTATCTTCTTCTATCTGTGTGCAGTGTGGACTCTGTCTCCTCTCCCCCTTCTCTTATGCATGTATGGGCGTGTATGAGATGGACTGTGTGTGAGTAGCGGTGAAAATAGGCAGACAACCAAGTTCATAACAATAGGATCTGAACATCTCATGCCCGCATTGTGGACAAGTTGAAAACTAATCTATTTATATCCTGAATCCCCGCTGCAAAATACTCTAAATATAGATGGAGTTCCCGCTTGTGCCATTTAGGCACTGGATTCATCTTACCACAATTTCCTTTCATAAATATGTGAAAAATACAGGCCTTAAAGTTTCATAACTATGTGAAAAATACTGGACCAGGTGTCATTATGCTCTGAAACCAACTATTTGAGTGCCTAGTTACCACCACCAGTATTCTTCTCGAGAGTAGAGTGTCTTTCTGCTGCACTCTTGAAATCACAGTCCGCCCGGTCGGCGCCCTCGGAAGCACACACACCATGTGCACTGTCCCAAATCTGACCCTCTCCGTTGCCAAATCGGACCCTCTGCATTGCCAAATCGGACCCTCTGCGGTCCCAAATCGGACCCTCTGCGGTCCCATATCGGACCCTCTGCGGTCCCAAATCTGACCCTCTGCGGTCCCAAGAATGCGTTCCAAATTTCGAGGCAAATTCAGAAGGATGGGTGAGGTTTCTTGAATTTTGAGAGTTGCGGGCAGGTGAGCTGTGTGGGCCCGCCGCATTCTCGAAGATTCACGACTGTCACACCTCAGCTGGGCCAAACCACAAGTACATCCGAAAAGCAGATTGAGCCTCTCCTGAAAAATAGGAGGCCAACGGTCTAGTATGGCCTCCGAATCTTTAGAAGTGGCTCAATCTGCTTTTTTTGGATGCACTGGTGGTTGAATAACAACCAAGACACAGAGCAAGAGTTGTATCAACTGTATCATAATTGCCTGCGGCCCTTGCTTTAGGGGAATACTTCCCAAGTGAAAAGAATGCGACTGCACCTTTCCACAGAAAGTGGCAACAATGTACCTCCATTACAACCTCCCGACGATCCTGTTTATAGAAACCAATGTAATGAATGTATTTTGATATCTTGTAGGGGGAAGAACGGTGATATCAGAACGGAGTTTCAAATGGGCAAAAAAAACACAGGTGAGCAAAGAAAACAGTTGAACAAACAGTTTGAAAAGGGAATAAAAGTACTTGGGGGGGGGTGGCGGGGGGGGTTACGGATATACACACGTGTCCTAACTACGGGGGCGCTCCGTGGTGTCAGAAGGGAAAGGGGGGGAAAGAAAAGGGCCAATGGATGTATTTCTCCCATGCGTGCCCATTCGAGTTGGGCGGCTGTTTGTTTGGCCCGCGTCTGTGTTTTTTGCCCATTCGAGTTCCGTACTTGTTTCTTTTATGTACGGTTTCGTGAGTAGTCTGGGGAAGCCCTTTGCCAGTGTGATGGTCATTGGCTTCATCGTGTTTTTGTCTATCATGGCAACCTGATTGAGATAATGATCAAGCTGCTCCAAAGTTTCAGCCCACGACATTAAATTTGAAACTGATTCAGCCCGTGAATTGACTTTTTGCAGGCAGCACCAGGTACCCTCCTTAATGTCTCCCGCCTCTGTTTGACCATCTTTAACTTCTGCTATGTTTCCTCGGCAGTTGCCTGAAATTGCCTCCCATGCTCCTTGCATGCTGCCACAACTTTCGGGGTTTGACAGCCAGAGCAAAGGGCTGGCTGTGAAGCCCGGGCCAGACTGCCAGTGCGTTGTGAGCCTTGGGCAAAAGTGGCTTCAAGTGCTCAGTGGTGTTTTCATCAGCTTCTGAGCTTTCTTTCTCCACAACAACACGCAGAATACTTCAGAGAACAACAGTCCTAACTTCCCCCAAGGGAGAATCCACTGCCCTCCTCTAAAGAATAACAGACTCCTAAGAGAATACTAAATGGTGCCACTTAAAAAAAAAAAAAAAAAAAAAAAAAAAAAAAAAAGGAAAAAGGTACCCTGCTTTTATAAGTCATCACTGGTTCCCTCCTGTAAAGACCATAACTTAATTAGTAATACATGGACTGGCTGTTGACTCTTTCTGTCTGATTCTGTTGTTTTGCTAATTAAATCCCACATACCGTCAAAAAGAACAAAATAGTTGCGAGTGGGTTGACATCACATACTTGCGAATGAGTTTGTTGCACATAGTTGATCTCCAGTCGTTTGCCGAACAAGTACTATTTCCTAGTATACATTGTACTATGTCTATAGTATGAACTATGTATACTATGTACTATGTCTATACTTTGGACAATGTACTATCCTATGTACTTATTATGTACTATCTTATGAGCAATGTATACATTGTACTATGTCTATAGTATGAACTATGTATACTATGTACTATGTCTATGCTTTGGACAATGTACTATCCTATGTACTTATTATGTACTATCTTATGAGCAATGTACTATGTCGTACCCTATGTCCTATGTCCTATGTACTATGTCCTATGTCCTATGTACTATGTCCTATGTCCTATGTCCTATGTACTATGTACTATGTATATTATGTACTATCTTATGA
>BFEA01000100.1:3065673-3076965 GCA_003427395.1 Chara braunii
TTCTTTCTTGATTCTTCTACTTCTTCTTTCCCTCTCTCTCCTCTCAAGTTCTTTCATTTCTTTTGCAATTGGACGTGATTGGGCTCAAGTTCATTCATTTCTTTTCGCAATTGGACAACATTGTACTTTCTGATGATTGTGGACTTCGAAATTGGCCAGGATTGTAATAGTATCCTTTCATAAAATTGTCATGATCCCGGCCAATTTCGAAGTATACATTCATCTGAAAGTACGATGCCATCCAATTGCAAAAAGAAATGAATGAGCTTGAGAGGAAAGAGAGGAAAGAGAGGGAAAGAAGAAGAAGAAGAAGTGAGAAAGGAGAAGATAATGATGTACTCCACAACATAGACCAATGTGAAGGCCCTTCTTCTTCGCCAACCAATCCCTTCTTCCTTATCTCCTCCCCTCTTATTCAAACAAGAAATAACAATAATAATGTTGAATGACTAAGCCAGAATCAATGTTTGAATCCCACTTCTATTGCAGGCATAACATGAGGTCCACCATAACCATGGCAACCCTTCCCCTTCCTCTACATACAGGCCAACGCTATGGTGGACTACTGAGGCTTCAGCCTCCTGTCCAAAGGACCACTCAAAGCAGCTATGCCGCTGCCCCACTTCAAGGTCATCACCATGCAGCTATGCCGCTGCCCACTCAGCCACCATGCCTAACTCTGTCCCGAGCTTCCTTGATGCGACACTACCCCCACTGGGGCCTTCCTGATGCAGCGCCTAGCAAGGAGATGAAGATGGTGTCTACCATAGCTAGTAAATACCTCGCCACTCTCCCCCTTGGTCCCCTTCTCCCTCCTCCTCCTACCGGTAGAGCTCCACCATAGCCAAGGTGGAAGCCCCCGGCTTCTTTCTCCCATCAGCGTTGTGGTACCCAGTGCTACTCCGGCCAGCGCTCCAGCAGCGTGTTGCCAAACTTGCACACTAAAGAATGAGGCTGGGCTCTCCGCCCTGCCTCTTGATATAGCGGCCTACTTGCCTCCTGGGCGGTGACTTCCAGGCCGCTCGGCCTCTCCAAGCAATCGATACCTCCTCCGTTTGGAAGGGTAACATCATTGCAGACCCTGATATTACCCGTACAGGCTCTATACTCAGACTGGTTGGACTGGTACCGGCCTAGACCTACCCTACCGCTACTGGACTCTAAAAATGCCAACTTTGTATTTTTCTGCTCGGCCTCCAGTACTTCCCTCACGCCAACTGCAGTGGGGTGCAGTATCGGCCTACCGGCCTACTTGAGTGTTTTTCCGATACCCCAAGGGCCGCGGGGCCGCTAGCTTCGCCACTTGAGTGTTTTTCCCTGCTACAACCCTCAATGCCACGGCCACAGGTAAGTATCAAACAATCAAGTACCCTTGCGGGTCACACACACACTCATTCCAGCAAGCACTCAGACAGGCACGCAGGTCACAAGCACGCACACAGAGACAGACTTAGAAAACACAGCAGAATGCGGGAATCTTAGCAAGGCATCTATTCCATCGACAGAACTTCAGAAATCAGCAGTGTTCTCAGTCTGTGTTTTGACGGGTCATTACACTCCTCCCCCCTCAAGAGCGAGGTCCCTTCGAGCGAGTAACTCAATCAAAGTCCTTGCACAATGCATCGTAGGCGTAGATAACAAAGAGAGATTGGGTGTGTTCCGCAGGAGTGAGGGTAGCAGTGAATTTGGTTGCTGTTCCGAACTGATCAATCGTTCATAGGCGTTAACGACGCGCGGTGCACACCCTGCAGTAAGTCCTTCTTAGCAATCCAGTAGAAATCATTATGTGGATGGCATAGAAAATGTACTTTATACTGCCTGTTTCTTCCCTTCGCACTGTGCTTGACAATCGTATCAACCTCGTGACCGCCATTGATTGCGCGAGGAATCATCGATTCTCGGTACTTGAACGTCTCAGGCGGCTCATACGGAAATAACTTTGATGCGTGAAAGACTGGGTATGTGCGCAGATGAGCAGGCACATCAATCGTGTAAGAAGGACCGAAGGAATCATTACCTACTCGGTTCAGCACCTTCCAGCGACCGTAGTACTTAGGAAGAAGTTTTCGTGATACGCCCTTTTCTTTAGAAAACTCAGACATCTTGACCCAGACATAACTTCCCACGGTGAAGGGGTCAGGCTGGCGCTTTTTGTTTGCATGCTTAATCATAGCACTGAGTCACCTTTCCATAGTTGCGACAACGACTTTCAGCAAACGATCGTACTTAGCACTGTAGCCTGGCTGGCCAGGTGTTAGGCCAGGTGGCTGTTCCAGGAATAGATAGGATAGGGGATTGCGAATTTTTCATCCGAGGTGCAGCCGGTTAGGCGTCATCCCGGTGGAAGAGTGGATGGA
The DNA here is from genome assembly GCA_003427395.1 of Chara braunii. Taxonomy (NCBI): domain Eukaryota; kingdom Viridiplantae; phylum Streptophyta; class Charophyceae; order Charales; family Characeae; genus Chara; species Chara braunii. Next base: position 3,068,031 of record BFEA01000100.1, read on the forward strand.
GTTGTTATACAACCGCTGCACAATCGGCAACTCCTCATCCCAAGAGTTCTGGTCAGGCACGATAAGTGCCCTGAGAAGTTGGATCACGGTCTGGTTGATCTCCTCGGCCAGTCCATTGGCTTCGGGGTGTCGACCAGACGTCATCTTGAGTTTCATGTCGTAGGTCTGGGAGGTGAAGTCTTTCCAATCTGCACTTATGAATCTGGTATCCCGATCGCTCACAAGAGTCTTCAGGGGCCCGCACTGCAGAATGTACCTTTTGTTAAATTCTTCGATCACAAGGTTAGTTGGGGCATGAGGTGATAATGGGATTAGATTCAGGAATTTGGAAAAACGATCGTCGATTACCATTACTTGTGAATAGCCGTTTCTGCTCTTCTTTCCAAAGTCCGTAAAGTCAATGGAAACCGACTCACCTGGACTATCAGGAATAGGGAGAGGGTGCAGCAGCCCATAGGGTTCTGTCGAGACGGCTTGATGCGCTGACAAACTTCACACTCAGCCCGAAACCTTTGTGTCATTCTTTTCATTCCAGGCCACACAAACTTTTCCAACAGATTTTCGTATGTCTTCTCAACACCGAAGTGTCCACTCCGGCCATGAGCCAAATCCAAAAAGTGAGTCATGATCGGCTCATGGTTGGGCACACACAATCGGTCATGCTTCCCGTAAGGTCGAAAGAGAAGGTCCTTACATTCATGGAAATGAGGCTGACTGCTAGGGTCAGCCCGAATCTGCTCAAGGATGGGACTGAGTTCCGGATCCTTGGCAGTATGCTCTATGAGTTCCTCCTTCAGATTTTTATGCAGGTCGTAGGAACCCACAAGGCAAGTCATGTACTCAAGGTGGTGCGACAAAGCATCCGCAACTCGATTATAACAACCTTTCTTGTGCTTAATCTCAAAATCATACACAGCAATCTCATGCAGCCAGCGGGTCAGTGTAGTCGAGGGATTGTTCTGTGTCTGAACCCATTTCAAGGTCTCGTGGTCTGAGAACACTTTGAAATGGCGACCCAACAGGTAGTGTGTCCAGTGGTCTAGTGCCTCTCTCAAGGCATAGAGTTCTCGCATGTGAGTGGAGGCAACTACCTTGTGACTTGGCATACGTTTGCTGTAAAATTCTAGCGGGCGTAGGTCGTCGCCGTCATCTTGTTGCAGCACTGCACCAATCCCATACAAACTGGCATCTGAGTTACCACAAATGTGAGTTTTGGATCTTCAATGCGGAGCACCGACTGACTCACCAAAGCCTCCTTTAGTGCTTGGAAGGTTGTCGTGCATTCCCCATCCCATGTATAAGACACATTCTTGCTGGTCAATTTGGACAGTGGACGGGCGATGATAGACAATTTAGGTACAAACTTACGGTAGTATGACGCAAGACCAAGAAAAGAATGCAACTCGCGGACATTCGCCGGTTGAGGCCAATTGCGGATGACCTCAACCTTGGTTGCCTCAGGCTCTAGACCTGCGGCAGACAACCGGTGCCCAAGGTAGATGACGCTATCCCTCCCAAACTCAGATTTCTCCAAGTTGAGATGGAGTTGAGCTTCCTTGAGGACCTGCAACACTTCCTCAAGATGTCTCATATGCTTTTCCATCGATTTGCTGAATATGAGTATGTCATCCAGATAAACAACAACAAACTGGTTAATCTGATGGCGGAACACTTTGTCCATGAGACTTTAAAAGGTGGTTGGTGCATTCGTGAGGCCGAAGGGCATGACGGTAAACTCGTACAGCCCATCGCAAGTTTTGAATGCGGTTTTGTGCTGGTCTGCAGGATCGAATTCAATCTGGTGGTAGCCAGACTTGAAATCGATCTTGCTGAAGACTTTGCACCCACCTGCAGCATCAAGCAAATCATCGATATGTGGCAAAGGATACACATTCTTTCTTGTGATCCGATTCAATTCGCGGTAATCAATACACATCCGCAATTTGCCTCCTTTCTTAGGGACAAACAGAACCGGTGCACCAAACTCAGACTCACTTGGTTGAATCCATCCCTTCCCAATCATCTCATCAATCTGCCGTCACAACTCCTCCAATTCCTCTGAGCCCATTCGGTAGACACAACATTTTGGAGGCGTGCTACCTTCAATCAACTCGATCTTGTGTCAGACCGGACGCACGGGGACTCCATGCGGTTCATCCAAGACTTCAGGAAATCGGTTGAGAAGGTTGCGAATTTCCGGAGGAACTTCCGGAAGGGGATCATCACTCTCAGGAGCAAACATATCGGATGTCATAGGTGCAGCTAACACAACAGGATTAGAAATAGAGTCATTTGGACTAGAGATGGATTGAGTAGAGGTAGAGGTAGTTGCATCAGAAGTAGAAACAGCACGCAAGGTAGAATTGTTATGTACAGCAAAAATATAAGGCACATGAGCATGCCTAGCAAAGGTTATATACATTTGCTCATCAACTTTGCGTCTGCGCCATTTTTTGCGGAATTGCATTGCATTGAGAAAAGTTAGTTGGGACTCGCGCGACTCATCCAAGAGGACTGAACGCTCGATTCCCATGGCATCTTTGACCATGAATTGTGACTCATTCCACGTGGTTCTTTCACATTGGGCCTGCAACCAGCTCAAGTCAATAACCGCGTCGAAGGGGCACTGATCAAAGACATAGAAGTTCAACTCATGCGTGATCGTGCGGTCAGCGTCAAAGGTAGTGCGCACACCTTTGACTGCATGCGTAGAATCTGATGTGACAACCTCTGGGTTGTCCACTTGGGTCCGGCAAGGATTTTGCAAGGTCACTTGCGTCATCCCCAAGTGTGCCTTACGAATGTCGTGCGGTGAGAAGTAGTTGGCGGTTGCACCACAATCAGCCAACGCACGGATGTAACGGCCATTAATATAGAGTTTGAAGAAGATTAACTTCATTCTCCCTTGCGCGCGTTCTTACTTCATATGAGCCCAGCGCGTAAATAGAGCATGGAAGTCAATTTCTTCCGACTCTAACAAAGGCTCCTTATATAGGATGTGAATCTTCTCAGCTTTGGAATCGGCATCAGATGGGGTCTCAGGAGAGGTTTGTTGACTGGGATCAGAATCCAAAGAAGGATCTACACTTACATGTTCAGCCTCTCCATCCGTAGAGTGTGTTGATGATGCCTCTACCCCCGTTGCTGGTTTCCCTATTGCAATCTGAAACATTGTTGGATTGAATGTCCCAGTTTGGTGCAATGCAGGCAAACCCCTTTCTTCACCCTGTGTTTCCAATCACTTTTACTGATCCGGAGATCTACCCATCATTTTGTGGCAGGGTCTTCCGGTTTGGGTGGAATCTTCGCTCCCTTGGGAAGAAGGATAGTGTTAGTGTTGTTCTTCATCGTGGTCCTCGGTCCCTTACTTTTAAAGGCAGTCTTTTTAAAGGCATTCATAGATTCTTCGTCATTTACATTCTCAGACTCATGGGCTGACAAAGAGCAAGATGCCCCGCAGTCTTGCTCTTGATCGTCATCAAGAGGTTCATCCACAAGGGTCTCCTCGTCAGCCTCAAGCAGATCGTGTGTTGCAAAACGGTTGCTGCCTGGAAACCGTTTGCAGCTGGTGGCCTTTTTGCCACTTGATCCACCCGGGAGGTCTTGTGCCTCCAGCTTGACTAAGTCCCGCATGAGGGTAAGCCAATCTGTGTAGCCGTTTAGCCCGAGCGTTAGGCGATCTTTTAGAGAAGAGGGGACCGTACCTTTTATCACATCCAAACAAGACTGCGCAGTCATCTCCAGATCCGGAGTAGCAAAGAGTTTACTAACATACTGTTGCAGGCTGCGCATGGTGCCAGTCCACTTGCTGTGCTTGAGCTTGTCAAGCTTGAGTCTTGCTTTAGCTGCAGCATGTGGATCAGAATACTGTTTGATTAAGAGGTCCTCGAGTGTGGTGGTAGGTGTGGCCTTCAGCCATTTGTTCTGGTCTATTCTCTTATAGCCTGATTGGACAGTTTGGGTTTCCAGGAATCCTCTCACGACGGGCTCCACATTAGTCCCTAGGATAGACGACTGGGTTGACGAGGGTGTCCCCAACACATCAAAGTAGGATCGCATGAAGTTGATCCAAGACTCGATGGCGTCCTTTCCGTCACACTTGGACGGAATCTGCGCCGCCTTCCTGTCGATGTAAGCAAAGCTGCCGCTTGACCCATCCTATGCTGGGTCCGGACTCGGGACGACAACAGTTCCAGAATTCCCTGCATTACCACTTGTAGCAGCAGCAGCATCAGCAGGGTCTGGACTTGCTGCAAATCTGCTTTGGCTGTTAACCACACTCAAAGAAGAAGAAGAAGTAGAAGGAGAAGAAGTAGACATAGTGAGAAGGGCAAAACTGGACTGACACGCACCATTGGAAGCAGGGTAGGTGAGTGGAGAGACAACCTGAGCCTGCTGCGAACTAGCAAATTGTTGCAGCTGGTCACGGTGCTGCTACGCCATTTTGGCCATGTCTTCGCGCAACTCCTTGAGCTGCTTAAACACCTGTGCGAATTGGCCAGTATGGTCCTCAGCAACCCGGGCCTCTTCCAAGGCTCTGAGGAGGGTAACCGTTTTCTCTTCTACCTCCTCATCAGTCAGAGAGGACACGGTGCTAAAGACGGCCTCATGAGCCTGCACCTTATCCCTTTTCTCTCTCTCTTTATCTTCCTCCTCCCTCTTCAAAGATTTCTCGTAGAAGAATTGATACTGTGTTTTTTCTGCCTCGGGGGCAGCGTCCATCTGAACCTTCCAGTCTGCTGCAGACGCCATGATGGAGGATGAGGGTGTCAATAAGACTCTCAAGAGGGGTCTGTACTTCTTCTCAGCTTTGTGATGAACGCTCCTCTTCCCTCTCCTCACTCCCTCAAGAGCAACACGCAATAGCTTCTCTCTTCTTTCTCTCTCTCTCGTTTGCGATCGTGTAGACGCAGGCATTAAAGAACCCAATGGAAGAAATAGCTTGAAATCAGTCAGAGGAGAAGGTAGAACTCCTAGCCGGAGCAGCAATTCATGTGGACTGGAGAGCAGTCAAAAAAATAAATAAATAAATAAAGATGAGAGAGATCTGATTCAGCCACACAGTCTGGACCGACTACGTATGGGGTCCTCCCAAGCGTAGTCGGCCTCAGCTCCATGAAAACACAACAAATCAGATTCAAGATGTACGGTAAAATGCAAGAGAGAATTGAGTGGTGTCCAAGGTGCGAGTCAGGCGGCGGATCGTGCGGTAAAGTCTAATAAAACGTCTCAGCGGAGATCCCCTCCGCAGCGAGTGTCCTGGTCCAAAAGCATAAAGTCCGAGTCCCAATCAGATAGAGCAAGGTAACTGACGTTAACAGATTTGGCCTGAGGGGCCCTTCTTGTTTAGGCCCGGTCCCTTTGAGTCCCAAACGGTCCCAGTGGAGTCAGAATCGGGTCCCAACCAACAAGAGTTCCACAAAGACCTTCTCTGTCCCTACCAAATTGAAAAACGAAATTTTGCCCCAGAAAGAACCGGTAGACTACAGCCGTTCCGAATGAAATAAACAAAGCACTGTAGAGAGATACCACATGGCAAGCAAGATACTCCATCCATTCACTCGTCAGGTAAGTAGGCAGTTTACACACCTCACACACAATCAAGACTATGGAGGGTGGAAGAACCCAGAGAACCCCAACATGCAGTCAATTCCATGCACACACACATGGGCACCCTGGTGGCACGACACTTACCTGAGTGGTCGGGCTCTTGAGATGAAAAGAACTCACCCCCCTCTCACATAGTCCTCCTGACCCAATTAGCATCCTCTACACTAGTGTCCTATCATCTAGGAGGGTCAACATCTACCTTAAAGTACAAAGCCGGATCCCCCGTCGATGTTGAAGATCAAAGCAGCAACTTGCAGTCCGTAGGTGCAGATGTGGCAGCCACCCTCGAGCTCGCCTACTTGAGGGATGCCCTAAAGTCACTCCTCGTCTTCCTTGAAGTCCAGATTCAAGTTGTAGGTGCCCTTCACTGTCGCCTCTCTCAAATTGCATCACGAAGTCCCACCTTCTGTCTCGCCACCACAATCATGCACTCACACAACCTGGTCGGGTCTAGTGTCGACCCTACACGGCCCAGCCACGTGGGAGCAGCTTCCCTTTACCACGCTGCCCCACTTAACCCTAACTTCCAGCCCTAACCCTTAGTGATTAGCCCTTACCACTAGGGTTAGGGTTATGGCGACAAAGTCAACTCTCGCCAGCAAGAAGAATCCGCTCCGATACCAATGCTATGATCCTGGCCAATTTCAACGTATACATTCATCTGAAAGTACAATGTCATCCAATTGCAAAAATAAATTAATGAGCTTGAAGGGAAAGAGAGGAAAGAGAGGGAAAGAAGAAGAAAAAAAAAGTAAGAAACAAGAAGATAATGATGAACTCCAGCATAGACCAATGTCAAGGACCTTCTTCTTCGCCAACCAATCCCTTCTTCCTTATCTCCTCCCCACTTATTCAAACAAGAAATAACAATAATAATGTTGAATGACTAAGCCAGAATCAATGTCCAAATCCCACTTCTACTGCAGGCACAACATGAGGTCCACCATAGCCATGGCAACCCTTCCTCTTCCTCTACATACAGGCCAAGGCTATGGTGGACAACTGAGGCTTCAGCCTCCTGTCCAAAGGACCACTCAAAGCAGCTATGTCGCTGCCCCACTTCAAGGTCCTCACCATGCAGCTATGCCGCTGCCCACTCAGCCACCATGCCTGACTCTGTCGCGAGCTTCCTTGATGCGGCACTACCCCCACTGGGTTCTTCCTGATGCAGCGCCTAGCAAGGAGATGAAGATGGTGTCTACCATAGCCAGTAAGTACCTCGCCACTCTCCCCCTTGGTCCCCTTCTCCCTCCTCCTCCTACCGGTAGAGCTCCACCATAGCCAAGGTGGAAGCTCCCGGCTTCTTCCTCCCTGCAGCGCTGTGGTACCTAGCGCTACTCCAGCCAGCGCTCCTGCAGCGTGTCGCCAAACTTGCACAATGAAGAATGAGGCTGGGCTCTCCGCCCTGCCTCTTGATATAGCGGCCTACTTGCCTCCTGGGCGGTGACTTCCAGGCCGCTCGGCCTCTCCAAGCAACCGGTACCTCCTCCGTTTGGGAGGGAAACATCATTGCAGACCCTGATATTACCCGTACAGGCTCTAGACTCAGACTGGTTGGACTGGTACCGGCCTTGACCTACCCTACCGCTACCGCACTCTAAAAATGCCAACTTTGTCTTTTTCTGCTTGGCCTCTAGTACCCCCCTCACGCCAATTGCAATGGGGTGCAGTATCGGCCTACCGGCCTACTTGAGTGTTTTTCCACTACCCCAAGGGCCGCGGGGCCGCTAGCTTCGCCACTTGAGTGTTTTTCCCTGCTACAACCCTCAATGCCACGGCCACAGGTAAGTACCAGCCTTACGGGCCTGCCAAACAAGCAAGTACCCTTGCGGGTCACACACACACTCATTCCGGCAAGCACTCAGACAGGCACGCAGGTCACAAGCACGCACACACAGACAGACTTAGATAACACAACAGAATGCGGGAATCTCAGTAAGGCATCCATTCCATCGGCAGAACTTCATAAATAAGCAGTGTTCTCAGTTTGTGTTTTGACGGGTCATTACACTACTCCCCCCTCGAGAGCGAGGTCCCTTCGAGCGAGTAACTCAATCAGAGTCCTTGCACAAATCATCGTAGGCGTAGATAACAAAGAGAGATCGGGTGTGTTGCGTAGGAGCGAGGGTAGCTGTGAATTTTGGTTGCTGTTCCGAACTGATCAATCGTTCATAGACATTAACGATGCGCGGTGCACTCTGCAGTAAGTCCTTCTTAGCAATCCCATAGAAATCATTTAGTGGATGGTATAGAAAATGTACTTTATGCTGCCTGTTTCTTCCCTTCCCAATGTGCTCGACAATCCTATCAACCTCGTGACCGCCATTGATTGCGCGAGGAATCATCGATTCCCGGTACTTGAACATTTTAGACGGCTCATACGGAAATTACTTTGGTGTGTGAAAGACTAGGTATGTGCGCAGATGAGCAGGCACATCAATCATGTAAGAAGGACCGAAGGAATCATTACCTACTCGGTTCAGCACCTTCTAGGGACCGTAGTACTGAGGAAGAAGTTTCCGTGACATGCCTTCTTCTTCAGAAAACTCACACATCTTGGTGATGGGCCGAACACCCAAACGTATGGGACCCGTTGGGGATGCGTTCAACCGTTCGAATCCGAACGCGGCCAAAAAAAAAAAAAAAAAAAAAGTCATCAAAAACATTTAAAAAAGAGATATGTTATGGAGAAAAATAAATTTTACAAGATTTGCCCGAGCATTACATCCTAGTTCCTTGCCAAATTTGAAATAAAAATAAAATATGGAAAATAAATACTAATAATAAAAATAAAAAAAAATAAAAAGAGAATTACATTTAGTGAGTGCGCGAGCATGTTTTCAACACCGCTATCTTTGGCGATTTTTCATTTTTTTTTGGCATAGGTAAATGCCCTGAAAATCTTCAGATGTGTACTTCACATACTACGAAACGCACTAAAAAAGATTCAAAAAATAATAATATTGCTTAGACCCCGAACTACAGTGAAAACAAAAAGTAAAAAGTGAAAAAATACGTCGGCGAGCACGTTTTGACACCGCCATCTTTGGCGATTTTTAATTCCAATTTGGCCCAGCCAAATGACTTGAAACTTTACAGGCATGTTCCTCAAGTTATAGATAACTTGAAATAAAAACGTCAGAAAAACCTAATTATTTTTAGACCCTGAAATAGTTTTTGGCGGGGCCCAAAGGCCATTGGGTTCGGACCCCGAACGCCCGTATATACGAAGGTCTGCCCGGGGACCTCTGTACGTACGGGCTGGTGATCGTGTATATATATATATATATATATATATATATATATATATATATATATATATATA
>BFEA01000100.1:3093865-3114079 GCA_003427395.1 Chara braunii
CTCTCTCTCTCTCTCTCTCTCTCTCTCTCTCTCTCTCTCGCGCGCGCGCGCGCGCGCGCTGTCGGAGGGCACGGTGTCCCGACCCTCCTTTGTGTACCAGTTCCTCGCTCAGTGCCAGTCCCTTGCCGTGACTTACTGATCTCTAGGGCTCGTCTGGTGCTGTTTAGGTCTGGTACCTGGGTTATTCTCGGCGCGGACCAGCCCCGGTGGCGCAGCCCTCAGCAAAAGGGGTGCGCCACAGGACTTCCATTGGTCCACGCAGGCTCGGCGCCCTGCTGTACAGCAGAGCACAACCGGCATGTGGCCGTGGTAGCCGTTGGGTTCGCCCTGGGACGCGGAGGTGAGAGGGCAGGCTCAATCTTTTTGTAGCGGACCCACCAGGTGTGGTGCTCCGCTAGTTGTAGAGATGGAGATGGTGGAAGAAGGGGGGAGCGAGATGGCACAACGCAGCTCCCCACGCAAGACTCCAACGCACGTACTCCAAAATGTGCAAGTGAAGAATGAGCTCGAAAACAGACAAAGGTTGGGGTATACCCCAGCGGGCTGACGGGACTGGACTGGACTGGCTGGTACCGACAGAGGTACCGGCCTGGACTGGACTGCCCCGAATAAAACACAGGCCTGTGAGAACAGACCAAGGGGCTGGTCTCACAGGCCCACCGGAGGTCCACTACACGATCCTCGACCTGTGATGGATCGCCTAGATACAAGCACGCTTCCGCCAAAAAGCGGAACTCTACCAAAGAAAAGAAACCTGAGTAGTCTAGGATGCGGAGCAAGCTCCATGTGGAGTCCATGCGATGCAACCTAGGATATAAAATGTCACAAAACAACAATGTCACAGCTAATAGCCTAAGGAAAAGCAAAACCAACTAACTAGCATACATGTCCTAGGAAAGCAAAAGCAAATAACTAGCATACATGTCCTAGGAAAGCAGAAAGTAGTGACAACTAGATCCTATCATGTTGGAGGCAGTAGCCTCAGTCTGGGAACAATTGACTATTGTATAAGTCCTAAGAACAGCAAGAGCAGAACAACTAAATCCTAGAAATGTCAGAGGCAGTAGCGTCAGTCTGAGAGCAACAAAGCAACAACAAGTCAATCATATGTCACATGAGAAGTGTGTCGCAAACCAAAGGGTGGGATGGTCTCTGAGGGTGGCGAATGTAGCCTACGAGTCGAAAACTCCTAAGGGCATCCACACATAGATAACAGGGAGACACATGTCATCAGGCTCAATGAGGGTAGGGAACTGAGAGCGAACAGAACCAATGACCCTAACAGATAGATCATCAGGGCGGGTAATGCTCGACTAAGGGGTGACCGCTATGGAGGGTCGACCATGGGAATAAGGGATCCTGGTATACTGGGCACACCTAGAGGCTGTACTTGTCGAGGGGAGAGTGGAAGTGTCTAGTGATAGATACTGCTAGGCGTTATCCAACCCTCCTCTGTTTGGCAGCGTTAGGTCCGAGGTTTGGTGCTCGGGTCTTTAGAGAATTCGCTTAGGGGAGTGGAGTGGATACCGTTGCGGTCTACACTGTGAGGTTTGCATACGATTGGGAGCTTCCTAGAGCGACCTCTGTGAGGACGGAGACGGTCCCTAGGTTTTTTACGGGGCTGATTTTGGGTACCAGAGTGGTGCACCAGAGACTTTTAGAGGTGGTACAGAGAGCGGTCCGACTGGGGGCGTCTACTTTCGAGCTCGCGTGGCTTCTTACTTATTGCTTGGGCAGGGCTGTTCTCACTCGTAGAGACTTATGCCGTATTGTGTTTCGTATCTGAGAGGAGCTACGAGAGGCCGAGATAAGCGGAGAGGTAGATAGGGCTCAGATATTGAACGGAAGGGTAGACGACGCCTAGAAGTCTCACTATAAGGTCAGGCAACAGGTATAATTGGGGCAGTTCGAATACAGATAGCCGAAATTCGTGGACAAAGATTGGGTAGAGTTCACATTACCTGGTAGATCGACTGTGGAGGCAGGATTTTAGACGGGAGCTCTGTGGACTACTAGATGCCTCACGACGAGATAGAGCACCCAGCTGAGCTTTGCCACTTCGACTATAGAGAACCCGAGTTCATTGGAGAAGATTGGGTGGAATTTACCTTACCTGGGCAAGCTGTCAGACGAGGATATCTGGATAAAGTAGATAAGGAGTGGAGATCTATCCTGTTGAGGCCAGGGGTCTGGTTGCTGGTTGCGCCCCAGGTAGGGTGTGAGTTCGACAGGAGAGGCAGGCTAATAGAAGAATCCCTGGAATTGGCGGTCAAAGGTTTCCTCTACTATCAGTCTTCCATTCTAGCGGACATAGTTTTTCAAGCCGTAGAACGAAGTCGGTGGGATCCGGCCTTAGGGGTAATTCCGAGTCTCGATTCTCAAACTTGGGCAGACAAGGTAACAGTGCGACGCATACTGCAGGAAGTGGTCGACAAGCTAGGGGGAAGGAATGCTGCTACGACAGGGACTATAGGTCGGTAGTGGTCTCGCTTCGACTAGCTAGAGAAGGGTTCTTGCCCCAACCCGAACAAACTCTGAGACTGCCCGTTCCGGGTTTTGTCTTAGAAGGCTTTTTAGGGGGGCTTGACCGCCTTATTGAGGTCTACCGAGCTTTCCTCGAGATTAGATATCTTTTGAGGAACTGTGACGAAGATCACGCCTACTACGCGCTCTGGAAGGAAGGGCGCAGGTTCGGAGAGTCGGCTTTGGAATTGGTAGAGCTAATTAGAGTTATTTCACCTAGAGGTCTTAGAGAGGCACCGAGGTTTGATCAACCGGCCGAGTTCTGGACCGCTTTGGATAAAGCCCTGAGGGAGCCGCCGAGTCACCTAGTTGGCATAGCCAAGTTATACGGGACTCCTGGATAGACTCGTCGGTTAGGGAAGCCTCACTCATTGGGTTCTTCGAACTCCGGACATACTACGAAGGGACAGAGGCAGTAAACGACGAGGACATAGAATACGGGGAAGAAGATTGGGATCTAGCCGAGTGGGAACGGTTAAGGGACGACGACCGTGAAGAGTGGGAAGACGCCGCAGATTTTCCTGAGGAAAGGGTGGGGTACTTCAGGAATGCTAGCGAAATAGAAGAGTATGTTGAGGGACGTTGGCCACGACTAGGGGTCCGGATGGGCCTAGAGCGAACTCGGTAAAACTGCCTGTGAGGAGGAAGGCACGGGAGAGTAACGATAAGAGGATAAGGTATGAAAAATGTCAGGTTATTGCTCTAGGGTCACGGCGGACCTAGACGCCTTAGTTCCTATTACTAGTCGGGGAGCCTTCCCTTACAAAATAGAGAGTTGTATATCTCTAGAGGAAAGTCATGCTCCGGGGAAAGCTTATGTTTTGGTAATAAAGCACCTCGACACAGGAGAATACGACATCCGCCTATACGTGCCTCTGCTAAGGGAGAGAGGGACAAATCGCGAGTCGCTTAAAAACTGGATTAGAGATATAATCAGTAAGGAAAGGAAGGAGTTAGAGAAGAAGGGAGCCTTTAATTAATATGGCTCTCAGAGCAAGGAGTTGGGGCCAATAAGGATGCCGGGTCTTAGGGAACAATTCTCCTTCAGGGCTATCGTGGAAGAGAGAATGATAAAGGTTGAGGGCACCCTCCGAATTCTTGACATAGATTTCTTTGGGCTTGAAAAGCTTGAACTAGTACAACCTTATCTGGATCGTATGAGGGAGTTGGCTTTGAGGGTAATTACCAACCAAACCAAGATCAGTTATCTACAGAAGGTGGAAAGACTATGGACCTCTGGAAGAAAATACTATCGACTGGTCAGGGAACGAATCCGGTTGTGTTAGGCGGGCGTGGCCAAAAATGTTGGGTCATGAACGAGTAAGGCATAAAAAGTCTGCAGAGAAACTTGAGGAGTGGGATAACAAGATCATCGCTGGGAACCGACTGCCGCAAGAGAAGTTTGATGAGGTGTGTGCGTCCCTGAGTACCCTAGGAAGAAGGGAGGCGTTTTCGTATGAGGTGGAGGCCTATGAGATGGTCGATAGCGCTTGGGAACTGAGTCGCCTCTATGTTATGGCCGCGCGCTTCCTAGGGACTGAGGTAAGAGACATAGGCATTTACTTACCAATAGAGAGGTCGGAAGATTTAGTGTATGGACGTTGCTGGCAAAGAGTGAGAGAAGTGGTGGAGAACGAGAAGGATAGACTCCTTTCCTTAAAGAAAGAAGTCGCTTGGAGTACCGAAATCAGATTCTTTGAAGACTTGCCTAGGCCGCGGATTCCTTACGAAGCATTGATAGGGATCAGTCGAGGTTTAATAATTGATTTCATAAACTGGCATCATAACCCGAATGGCCAAAGGGAATGAGAGTAGTCAGTCTGGGGGGGATATATCAAGTGAACTAAGACAGCGTGATCATGATAGGTGGAAGTCCCAAGAGCTGCTCAGACTTTTGACAGAATGGATCCAGGAGGACTTGCGTACTCTAGGCACGACAATCTGTAGGAGAATTCGATCTGATGAAACAGGGTTGATAGAGATTAAGAGAGGAGTCTCTTGCCTACGAGATCAAGAAGGGGAACTCTACCTTGACACAGGCCTGTTCGGAATAGAGGTTGAGCACGAGATAAAAGATGACAGAGGAAGATTGATTGGAGTCGTGAGGGCAGTGGATGATTAGTGCAAGGGAGACCAAGAAAGAGAGTGCTTCCAAAACCTAGAGCAGGATTAGAAGCCATGCTAGGGGACTTGACCAAGGATGAGGAGGTGTAGGAGACTAAATGAGGGGAAGTCGAGGAAGTTGGTCCGTTCCCTTAACTCTACATCAAAGAGAGCAGTGATCTCATATGAGATCGTGAGATACGAAGGTCTAAAGAGTCAGGGATGGGGGATTGATGGTATGTATGTCATCACCTACTACTTCTTCAACCTTGATGAGTATGATGTGGGAATATACGTGCCGCAACATAGGTTTAAGGAAGACGAAAAAAGTCATTGTTGGCAACGGGCCTCGGACATAGTGCATGATGAGAAAAGAAGACTCCAACAATTAAGGGCGAATTTCTCGTGGAGTACCTACGTTAGACCTTTCAATGGGATACCGTCGCCTCCAGTTGAAGTGCTCACGCTCGCTGACAACGAATGGTCAGCCGTAATAGACCTAGTATGGAAGGTGAAGAGGGCACAAAACGAACTCAACAATGCCAGGAACAGTGGCTGGAGAGGAAGAGGTGAATCGAGTATCATTCGCTGACACAGTGACATCAGTCATTAGAATTCGGTCAACCAGGTCTCTAGACGAACAAGATTGCAGACAGCTTGCTCAAAGGGCAATTGAGAGGGAGAGACCTAGGGTTCTGGGGCTAATGAAAGCAGAGAGAAGAATAACCTATGATGTGATGGTTTGGTCTCAAGGATGGCTGAGGTACGAAGTGGAGAAAGAAGAGACAGTCCAAGAAGCAGAATCCCGCGTGTGAGAGGAAGTGATGAGAAGGTTAACTCATTACTAGAAACATACTCGGACACGATAAACGATAAGATAGTACAATTAGTGGACGGCTATAAGGAGTGGAGTGACTCTACGAATGTGCAAGAATTACGGGCGCTCGAACAGAGGGTTGAAGAGCTGGCCTTAATCTATAAGGAGGAAAGGGAAAAGATAATAAACTGGAGGGAGGAGTTTCTAGCGAGGAGGATAAGAGAGATCCGCAGAGAGAACGAAGAGAGAAGGAATGGCTAGTACTGAAGGCGCGACCAGGAAGTATCAGTTAGTCGGGGGAGCAAAAATTGAGGGGTCCCTTGTGCGAGCTAGGGTGGAAGTGATACATAACGAAAGGCTGAGTCAGGAGGAAGAAACTGAGGCAACTAGAAAAACAATTAAAGACGCTAGGATCTGTGTTATTTGGAAGGCGGTTGACGAACTCCGATCGGCAAAGATTGAGATCTGTACGACGCCGTTTGAACGGGAGGAGTTTTTCAGGGAGTGGAGAGAGACTATAGCGGAGGAAAAGACGAGACTAAGGGAGGACGTTTGCGAGCCCGAATAGCTTTCTAACGACGTGATTGACGGAGTCTCCCTGAGAACTTTAGAAGCTAACTCACGTTATACGAAGGCTTTGTTGACCATTGCTTTGGTAATCAGGGCGGAGGGGCAAGACAATGACTTCGAAGAGATGCAAGAATTGTTGGACGGTTCGACTGAAAGGATCCTAGCCGCTTTGAGGAGTGTAGCCGAAAGCTAGACAGGGTGTTCACGGATTAGTTAGGAAGGATGGATGGAGAAGGAGCTTATCTGACCTCGATAGGGGGTGAAGTGAAAACACAGGAATCGAAAACGAATAGTCCAGACAGAAAAATGAGCGTCGACGTGGACAACGACGCGAAGAGAATAAGGAGGGTCTTAAGAGAACTAGATACTCGTGTCAAGGAGCCGGAAGGAAGGAGCTCTAGGAGCGAAGGCTGGAGGAAAGAAGCTTTGAGCATGACAAAGATGGCAAGGTTTGTGAATCCTGGGGTAAGAGAACCTCATAGAGAGATTGTGAGTGAGCCTTACAGGAGGGGCCCTCATTCCAGGGCGTATACGCCAGGCGCTTATGTATCTCCCTTCCTAGGGGCCCCAACGTTACAATCTCCCGGGCTGGCTGGGATTCAGACAATCTTTACAGGGAAGAATGTCACGGAATTCCTAGATGATTGGGAAGTGTTAGGAATGCGAGCAGAATGGAGTGATCAAGACATGATAGTGAACTTCCTCCACCATACAACCCCAAAGATAGACCGTGAAGTGAGGGACGCCATCCCAGATAATTGGCGCTGGTTAACGTTCAGGGAGAGGGTTGCCCGAGCCTTCGCATGTGACGAGACCTCTTACTCGATAAACGACTTAAAAAGGATGAAGAAGCAAGAAGATGAGAGTCTAGTCGCGTTTGCGAGGAGATACGGGAAGGCGTCTAATCCCCTGTTAGAAGGAGGATTTATGGGGGAGATAGAGCAATGCGGGATATTTTTAGTGTTCTTATCCCGAGAGAAACGCGATAAGATCATGAGGGATCTTCCGTCCAGGGTGGTGTTCGGTCAAGTCAAGCTTTTAGTCCACAACACAAAGGGACAAAGCGCTAAAGCACACCTCACAAGAATCCTCGACAAATTAGGGAAGGAAGTAACTGCGGACAATGGGGGAGGAAGACCTCAGTATGAGGATAGAAAAACCCGAATTGAGGGAAGATATGTCGGCACAGGCTCGCCTAGGAGGGGGGAGTCTATTAGAGGCGATAATGATTAGAAGAAAGGAGGTAGAGGAGATTGGAAAAGGAACGACGGGGAATGGGGAACTTCCTCCAAGTGGTCCAACATTAAGGATAGTCGGTGGAAGCCGAAGGAAGAGATATAGGTTAGGAGGTCTGAAAGACGAGAGGAGGACATGGTGAAGCAGATAGAAATTCTGAAAGCGGCAGTGGAGAAGTTAAAAAGTAGTAACCAAAGAAAGGTACAGACACCGACTCGAGCCGCTCCCCAAACGGAGAATCAAGGGGACCCTAGTCCGAAGCGGACTTGGAGTAGTAAGGCCTGTATCTACTGTGGGGACGAGGACCACCAAAAGAGAGATTGTCGTGCGATGATGGAAGCCCTAACGGAAGGCATCATCGAGTTGGATGATCGAAAGTATGTGATGTGGGCAGATGAAGGGAAGTCAGTGCCCTTCTTACCCTCGATGAAGATTAATGTAAATATCAGGAGGCGACGGATGAATAAGGCAAAGGGGAAACAAGCTCAAGAGGCAGCGACAGCGAAGGTTTCCCGGGTAACATTCGAGGAGGATCTTGAAGAACTACCGGAAAGTCCTGGGATGAGGATCTCTTCTATTAAGTTTGAAGATACCGAGTATAATGGAGAAGTTTACATTTGCACTCAGGGTGCTGGCGAATCAAGTAAAGGAAAGAAAGAAGACCAAGACCAACCAATGACGGACGAACAGGTGGAATCGCCTAAGTCACCTCAATCCCCTAGGAAAAGAGGGGCCAAGAAGTTTCACTTGAAAAGTTCACTGAATGAGGTAGATTTGAGAGAGTCGTTAAGGAGGGCTATGGATATGCCCATTCCTATTACCTTGAAATAATTCATAGCCAGTTGTAGACCAGCGCGAGATGAGTTAATAGGAATGATGAAGAAGGCAAAGGTGCCACTGGCGGAGGCTGCAGCTTCGAGCGAGCCGAAGATAGAAACGAAAACATTTGTTCTAATGGCGGAAAAGGGAGGACTAGAGCATATAGAAACCAATGATGGAGGAGACGATTATTTTTATGTTCTTGATAGCTGTGTTGAACGCCACCGCCAATGGGATAAGGATGGAAGCCATAGTAGACGACAGTTCTTAGTCTACCGTCTGTGAGGATAAAGTGGCTCAAAAGCTGGGTCTAGAGGTGGATAGCAGCGTAGCCATGACCATGGTATCAGCTAACAAGCTAAAGTAGCCTGCCCTAGGGGTGTGTCATAAAGCCAAGGTCGTAGTTGCTGGGGTCGAGGCCACTGTACCTGTATTCACAGTTGAACACTGCTCGTCGGAACTAATCCTTGGACGAACATGGCTGACACGTGTCAATGCCACCACCGAGAATAAGCGTGATGGGAGCCAGACGGTTACCATAGACGGCCCTGAGGGAAGCAGGGTCACACTAAAAACTGTGAACAAATTTGACAAACGTCACAAGATTTCCCTACAGAACAAGGGACTGTTAAAAACGAAAAGTTGTCAGATGATTCACGAGGGAGTCACTCTTGGACCTCATAAAGTGAAAGGGGCGAAGGTAGACGTTGAGGACTTGGAGGGCAAGTATGTGGTCGATGGAATGGCTTATGAGAAGGAGGTTGACGACGACGAGTTTGGTGGGTGCGTAATCCTATATTTTTTGGAGGAATTCCCCCACACGGCGGGGGAAAAAGATACAAGACAGTAGCACAAAAAGTCAAGGCAGCCGCGGTCAACCGTGATAGGACCGGGGAGATAGGAATCACTGAGGAAGAGATCACTGAGTTGATTAGGGAGCGAAAGGCTACTGAAGGGCAAAGGATTACCGATGACAGGATAAAACAGATGGACATAGGTGACGGGAACATAACCAAAGAAGAGAGGGAGTTGATAATAGACACCTTTAGAGTGTGCGACAAGGCAGTAGCCTTTTGTGATGCGGAGAGAGGGAGGATAGATCCCAGATATGCTAATCCCGCAAGGATCTATACGGTGCCGCACGTGTCGTGGAATGATGCAGGGTGGAAGTGCGCGCAAAAGGAGAAGGAGATGATAGTGGATTTCTTAAAGGAAAAGATAAGAACGTTCGTAGCAGAACTATGTGAGAGCGCCTACGCCAACAGATGGTTTTTCATTCAGAAGTCGAATGGGAAGCTCCGATGGATACAAGACCTCCAGAAAACGAATAAGGTCACAGTTAGGGACGTCGGATCTATTCCAAATGCAGATCTCCTGTCTGAAGGAGCGGCTGGACGTTCGATTTACTCAGTTTGTGACCTTTTCTCAGGCTACAACGAGATTCCGCTTGATTATCGAGACCGACATCTAACTGCAATGCACACGTCGTTGGGGCTAATACAGATGATGGTGATGCCAATGGGATGGACTAATGGCGTGGCAGTCTTCCAAAGAGCAATGGTGGCAGTCTTAGGAGAGTTTATACCGAATTTGGTAGAGGTCTTCTTGGATCATTTTCTGATCAAGGAACCCTATGAGAAGGACGAGACTGAGGTAAGGCCTGGGGTAAGGAAGTTCGTCGCCACTCACGCCGAAGATATTAAGAAGGTGCTGGTGGAGTTGGAGGATGCTAATCTTACCGTGAGCGGAACTAAGAGTAGGTGGGCAGTGTCTTCTTTAAAGATACTAGGCTACATTTGTGATAAGGATGGTAGGAGATCTGACCCCGCGAAGTTAGAGAAGCTTATGAACTGGCCTACTCCGTTATGGCATATTACCGATATACGCCAGTTTCTGGGGGTAGTTGGGTTCTGGAAGAACTTTACAAAGGGCTATGCTGAAAAAGCTGAGCCACTAAGAAGGCTCTTGCGCAAAGCAGTGGAATGAAGTTGGACGAGTGAGCAAGAGGATACCGTGATAGCCCTAAAGGATGAATTTACAGAAGGGAGACAAGTTCTCGGTGTTCCTTACTTTGAGGACGAGAAGAAGCGACCGTTTGTAGTATGCACGGACGCGGGACCTCTTTCCGTTGGGGGGGTCTTAGCTCGGAAAGACCAGGAGGGCCATGAGAGACCTCTTAGATTTGAGAGTAAGACCTTAAACACCACTGAGAGGAACTACTCACAGTTTAAGAAAGAAGTTCTAGGGGTGCTACACTGCCTGAATGTCTTTCGTCATTATATTTACGGACAAAGATTTATACTGAGGGTTGACCCAACGGCAGTAGCAGCCGTCCTACAGAAAGATTTTTCGTTGACAAACTCCACAATTACTAGATGGCTCATGCACATAAGAATGTTTGACTATATGGTGGAACGGATATCGGGGGCTAAGAATTCAGTGGCGGATGACTTATCGCGAATTCCGTTAGAAGAAGGAAACCTAGGATCGCCTGGAGGAGTTGACAAGTTTTTACAGATGGGGATAGGCTCTCTAAGAGTAAAGACAAGTACGGTCAGGACTCCGATGTTCCTCGAGAATCTCTATACGGGGACATACAATCAAATAGGGCGGTATCTCATAGGTGAGGCGAAGTTGGATGACAAGGTTAGAAAGGAGGCTCAATAGTATTGCTTAAGGGCGGGTCACCTGTTTAAGAGGCCACCTAAGAACGGGATGCCTATGAGGGTCGTCTGTGACGAGGATGAGCAACGAGACATAATAGTGGAACTTCACGACGGTGTCGTTGGGGGACATAGAGGAGTGAAAGGGATCTTTGAGAAGGTCAGAAACCTTTATTGGTGGGATGGTCTATATAGGGATGTGGAAGTGTATTGTCTCACATGCGTAGAGTGTCAGAAAAGGGTTGTGGTTAAGTATAAGGAACCACTGTTTCCTTCGTATCCCACAACTGTAGGTCAAAAAGTTCACGTGGATTTAGTTAAGATGCCCAAAGGAGATGGGAGAATGAATTATATCATGGACATTAGGGACGATTTGACCGGGTTTGTAGAGGCATGGCCATTGAAACAGAAAACGGGCAAGGCTGTTAGTGCATATCTAACGGAGTATATCACTCGGTATGGCTGTGTGGGAAAGATTGTTATGGATAGGGGGGTCAGAATTTATGGCCAAAGAAGTCTAGGAACTGCTCCAGAAGGCAGGGATACGGGTGTCGCTATCTACGGCATACCATCCTCAAACTAACGCTCCTGTAGAGAGAGGACATCAGTCTCTAGTGAATGCGCTCGCCAAGTGGTGCGAAGGTAGATAGAAGAAGTGGCCTAGGTACCTAAGATTTGCTGTTTGGGCGGATAATATTACCGTTCGATCAACTACGGGGTACCCACCCTACTCCTTGTGGTTTGGCAGACACTGCCCCTTACGAATAGAATTCCATATCGATTCTTGGCAAACGATTAACTAGGAGGAACTCTCGACTAGAGAACAGTTGTTGGCCGCTAGAGTCAAACAAATAGTCGAGACTCTTCAGGATGGCACTTTAGATGCTACGGAAAAGCTAAAGATCCAGAGGGGAAAAGAGAAGGAGAGATGGGATAAGCATATCCGGGTCAGGCAAGAAGGGATACCCGAGAGAGGTCTAGTCTTACTTTACGATTCTTCGTTAGAAAGGACTTGGACTGGGAAGTTAGCGAACCGATGGATGGGGCACTATCGTATGGTAAAGAGGTTAGAAGGAGGGGCCTATCTGATAGAGGAACTAGATGGGACTAGGTGGGCGGAACCAGTATCCGGTGCTCGCTTAAAAGTCTTTAGGGAACGAAAAGAGTCTACCTTTCATCTTTGGAAGGATAAAGAGAAATAAGAAGTCGACAAGCAACTGGAAGGGCGCCTGAAGAAGCGCGAAGCAGACCCTACAAGGGAGGTCGCTCATGAGACAGGAGAATCCTCTAAGATGTCCACAAGAAAGGAGAGAGAGAAGGGCCTAGGGGTCAAGGGTAGACAATGGAAGGGCACGAACAAGAAGAAGTGTGAAGTCGTGGAATCGGTTCGGTTGAGGAAGGAAAAGCAGCTAAAGGGCAAAGAGACTATTAAGGCCATTCTGATAGTGGACAAGACAAAGAGTCAGCACCGCTATAAGAACAAGCTACGGAGGTCCACCAACCGATTAAGGGTTGTAAAGAGATTAGTTAAGAAGAAGCGAAGAAATAAGAAAAAGCAACAAAAAGAGACTCGGTGAGAAAAAGGAAGACAATCTTAGGTTGATGGGTAGAGATTAGGAGTCGGTTTTTCTCCTCCTTTTTCCTGGATATACCCAGATCGCTCGCCGGGGACGTCGAGAATAGGGGGGGGGCTACTGTCGGGCAGCTCTAATCCTACGCCGGTCTTTACTTCTCTTACAAGGGCGTGGTACAAGGATTCTAATTGTTAGTTTCTACGTGACAGGGGCTCTCCGACCACGGGTAAATTGCCACGACAGGTTGACGGAACGGATGACCGGCCTACGACATACAGTTCAAAAGGGCTCGAGCGTTGAACAACAGTAATTTTGTGAAGAGGACCTAAGACGTAAGCCACCGACGAACACAAAGAGGCTACCACAGCGAACAACTACCGAGGGGTTGGACAAGAGGGTACGCCTGTAAAGGGTCGAGACGATACTAGAGGCCGGCTAAATGGTCGAGAGAACGGAGGCACCGGGCGTTTATAGTGAGGCTACGGGCGTTTTGAGCGGGAACGGTGTCCGAAGTTGCCTCGAGTGGCCAAATTCTCGAGGACATCCTGCACGAATAAGTTGTGGGATCGGGCCTACGCAGAGACCCTGACACTAAGAGGAGAACGGTGCAGACCTAGGGCTCGGGAATGGGCCTCCCGGCCTAGAATTTTGGGAGGGCCCGCGTGGCCTTTACAAAGGGGGTTGGTACCGCTTACGAGTGGGGACCACCAAGGCCAAGGCAGGCCCGCGGCTGGCTCGGGAATAGGTCCGGTACCGGGACCCTGCAAAAGGCCCGGTTCCCGACAAAAAGGCCCCCCTCGACAAAAACTGTTCGGGGGCCTAATCAGAACCGGGCACAGGTTCGGTGCCAAGGCGCTGCAACTGCAGCAGGCCACGTCGACACTTTGAGGCCGGAAGCTGGCTGAGGCCGGGGGCTGCATAGTTTATAAGCCCAACAGGGCTCGAACGGGGGACACTTCTGGCATGCACGAGTTGGAGGCGCACGGGATTTCAGGCGCACGGGGCAAACATGGACGGACGGGGACACGCACGGGTGAGACGCTCGTGAGGAGACTCGCAGGAGACAGACGTGCACAGATTTCTCGACTTGCACGGACGGAGAGGAGGGGAGATTGCGGGAGAGACACCTGGGGACACACTGCACTCAGGGGATCCAGAGGAGAGGCGCACGGGACTTCGGGGGCGCGACACGAGGATCCGCTGGCAGTCACCGCGCGCACAGGTAGGGATAGCGCACGCACAAGCGAGCATCCGTGCGCAGCCACCGCGCGCATCCGCGCATAACCACCACGCGCATCCGCGTGCAGCCACCTCGCGCATCCTCGCGTAGCCACCGCGTGCACTGGGGGGCATAGCGCGCGCTCTGCGCACTAGTGAGATTTGCCAGTAGAGAGCCGCGCGCTGCGGCATTACGCACCAACGGAACAGAACGGGTTTGAACAGCGTGGCACAACGCACGCACACGTGCGCACACGGCGCACGCTTCGGACAACCGGGATGAGGCCCACGTAAGCGCGCGCACACAGGCGCACACTCGCGGTAGCCAGAGCAAGAGCGTGCGAACGCGCACACATGAACGGGCAGACGGGGACGGGTGAACGAAAGCTCGCTCGCACACACGCGCTATCGGGATCGGGCAGCGACGATCACTAGGGCGCTCTTGCGCGACGGGTTGGGGTGGCGAGGAGCACCGCGCACTCACGGCGCTCGGCGGATTGGGCGTCATCGCGCGCCTTGAGGGACAGGTGTGGCCATCGTGCACCTTCAGGGACGACCGAGGGGACATCACGCACCTTCTGGGATGACTGTGGGGAGCACCGCGTGGCGGGATCGGATAGCGGGGAGCTCCGAGCAGAGGATTAGATGGCAGGGAACACTGTTCTGAGGGATCAGATAGCGGGGAGCACCGTGCAGCGAATCTGAGATGCGGGCGCACACCGCGCGAGAGATTCGGATAACGGGGAGCAGTCATCCGCCTCAGCGCGAACCTGGCCAGCGGATCGGGATAGAGGGAGGAGCCATAGCCCACTCGCGCACGACCGCGGAACTGTGTGTACCGTGCGCGGCTGAGTAGGGCAGAGGTGAACACCAGTGCGAGACGAGGGTGGGGACAGGCGCACCCTGTTGCCAGGCAAGACGACTCTTTTGGGTGTGTTTTGGATCATCGACCTTCTGGGGGTACGACCAGATCACCGAGCGGACCGGGTCTTTTGGGGCGCAGTCGGAACACAGGTTGAGACAGACTCTTTCCGGGGGCAACGCGAACACAGATGGGACACTAAGGGCGCACATCAACGGGGCGCACTCAAGAGCGCACGGACGGGCACTATAGACGTATCCCCAACAAGGCGGTTCCCAAGGCACCCCGAAGAGAGATACCCTGAAGGGGCACGTTTCGGAGAGGTATATCCCGATCCGACACTCTACCGAACGGACACTTTTTGCCGAGCGGTTACTTTACCGCTCGGGTATTTTTCCGCGCAGACTCCTTTACCGAACGGTCACTTTCACCGGACGGGTACTTTGCCGATCGAGAATTTTACCAAGCGGATACTTTGCTGAGGGGACACTTTTACCGGAGGGGTGTTTTACCAAAGATATAGAGGTACATTACGAACCAGGCTTTCCAGAAGGGGGATTTCACGAAAAGGGCACGACCAATGGCTACTTTTGCGATAAGGGACACTCAAATGGTGTGTTCGCAAAAAGGGGCGACCGAAGGGTACGTTCGTGAAAAGGCACGACCAAAGGATACGTTAGTGAAGAAGCACGGTCAAAGGGTACGATCAAAGGGGACGTTTGTGAAAAGGCTCGACTAGAGGGTACGACCAAAGGCTACGTACGAGAAAAGGCACGACCAAAGGGTGCGTACGCAAAAAGGCACGGCCAAAGGGTATGTTCGCGAAGAGGCACGAGTCCGAACCGGGCTTTCGAAAGGGTACTTTGACTTTTTGAGCCCTTTGATATTCCCACGACGGCCTAGCGACACAGGCGAGCCCATCCGAGCCTTGTTGGAGCCAAAGAGGCACGAGTCCAATCCGGGCTTTCGAACGGGTACTTTGACTTTTCGAGTCCTTTGACATTCCTATGGCAACATAGTGACACGGGTGGACATATCCAAGCCTTGTTGGGACCGAAGAGGCACGAGTCCGAACAGGGCCTTTGAAGAGGTATTTCCTCTAACCGGACCATTGTGGAGGTGCTTTGAGTAGTCAGGCCTCTGTGAGGCATGGTCACAAAAGATCTCGAGTTATGGCCCTGGTGGGCGCGGAAGGCGGCTTCGGATTCTGAGAGCTCGAGTGCGGTTCTATGGGACAGACGGGCTCGATACCGCCGACATCGAGTGGCAAGAAGGATCTGGTGGCGGTTGATGACTAGATCTGTGGGCATCCAAACTGATCCCACACATGTAGATGTTGGAACTTCTGCTGGGGTTGGAGACTGCGCTGAGCGCCCTATAGTGCTGGACTGAATGGAAACACTTATATTGTCACTTTTCCTGCCTACTTCTTGAGACTTGTGTCACTTGTCGTGGAGTCAGCTTGAACTGTACTTTGTCTTGAATGTGTACTGACGCGGGAAGTGCAGGTTACAGGAGCCCCAACCAACCCTCCCGTGGGTGACAGACGCGGCGTGAGTCATAGGGTTTGTGTTGGAGGCCGGTAGAGCCAAATCTTCCGGTCGACAATGGGTGTGGAGCCCGATGCCGTGGTCATTGCCGTGTCGGCGGCGTGTGATGCACCGTCGGCCATGGGGAGATGGCGGACCGGACTGGAGGGGGCCAGAAGAGGTCCGCGTGAGCGGAGGGCATAGGGGGAAGTCCGTGGTAGAAAGCGACGAACGGCGCTAGCAAGGCTAGCACGGGCGTCGTCAAAGGGGGAGGGGTGGTTGAGGAACCCTAAGCCCTACAAAAACCCTAAGAAAATTCTAACCGAGGTTTAAGTGGTTAGGGTAGGGTATCGGTGACCCAATTAAGAAAGTAAAATAGCAAGCATAGGGGGGGAAAGACGGGAGAAAATAAATAAGCAGCGAGGTTTCGAGAGAAAATAAAAATAAATAAATAAATAAATAAATAATAAAAATAATTAAAGAAATAAGTAAAGAGATGTGAAGGGAAACAATATTTATTTTTTTGAAATTTTCGGCAGCAGTCCCCTAACCCCCACGGGGTCAAGAATGTGCCAAGGGAAAAGGAGAAACCGAGTTGAGCACACTAGAGATGCCGTAAATAATAATAATAAAAAAATTCAGAAAATAAATAAAAAAATAATAAATAAAAAAATAATAAATAAATAAATAAGTAAATAAGTGTGTGAGGAGGTGGGGAGAAATGGGTTATCTGATTTTTTTTCAAAAATTTTGGCAGCATTTCGTTACCCCCATGGGGTTGAAGTGTGCCAAAAAGACTAAGTAAGAGAAAATCAGAAAATTTCGGCAGCACTTCGTTACCCCCACGGGGTCAAAATGTGTGCCGAAAGCAAGAAAGGCTAACACCTAATCAGATTTAGGGTTGCCGCCAAGAAATTCGAATTTTCAGAATAAATAAAAATAAATAAAATAAATCAGAAAATAAGAAAAGAGGGTGGGGAAGAAGATGAGAAAACTAACAACTAATCAGATTTAGGGTTGCCGTAGAGAAAATCGAATTTTCAGAATAAATAGAAAAATAAATGAAATGAATCAGAAAATCAGAAAAGAGGGTGGGAAAGAAGAGATTTCGAATTTTTGGAAAAGAGAAAAGATAAATCAAAAGAGAGGTGGAAAGAAGAAAAACAGAAAAATTTTCAAAGTAGGGGGGAAGGGGAATGAAAAGTAAGGGAGAAAAGAAAGAAATAGGTGGGGGGAGAGAAAAAGATGAAGTGGGAGGTAGGGGGGGATGGAGAGATGGGGAAAGATGGACAGGGATCAAGAAGCAAAGAGAAAAGAAGGAGGAAGAAAAGAAAAAAAATAAAGAAAGGAGAGTAAAAGAATGGGTGTTGCGAGAAAGGTGGGGTGGGGAAGATAAAAGGAGGAGAGAAAAGATGCAGTGGAAGGTGGGGAGAAGAGAAGGGGTGAGTACGAGGAGAGAGGAGAGGTAGGGAGAGTGGGTTAGTAGAGGAAGGGGGGAAGAAGGGAGTGATACCTGGCCCTTGGTGTCTCCAAGGGCACAAGGTACACCAAGACCAGGAGGGTCTTGGTCTTCGCTGCAGCAGCCAATTGGAGGAGAGAGGGGGCTGAGATCCTAATCAGCCCCCAGCAGCACTTCTGCAGATGTGCAGATATAGGGTCTGCTGTATGAGCAGGCCCTCACCATTGTAGAGAAGCCCCCTTGAGCAGAGGAGTCTTCAGTTCACAGTAGCTGCCACATGGCACGGCAGCAGCATCCACTGTATAGCAGCTTGCTGTTGCTGCCCTGCTGGCCGCTGCTCGCTGGCGGGGGGGGGGGGGTAAATAGCCAGCACGGCACCTCTTCAACACGAGTGTGCCGCACTACAACACCATGTACACCCTGTGGCGAGTGTGTTAGCAGGGTGCTTACGCACGCGCCTGGCCCAGCAGCCACCTGGGTTCAAACCCCAGCAGCAGCAGTTGCATCTCGAATTTTGATGATATAAATCCGGGAGCGGGGCGGGGCGGGGCAGCGTGGGCGCGTGGCGCGCACGCGCTCGTCGTGGCGCCTCTCTTTTTCGCCACGTGTCGCCTCCTGCAAGCGCCACTTTTTCCCTGCGTTTTCGCTGAAAAACGGCCGAAAAACCGAAAAAACCCGCTGTCGGGTTTTGCTGTATTTCCAGCTGTGCGGAATGCTGGACAGCTGTGCGGGGTGGTCGGTGGGAGCGGGGACCGTTCCCGCTCCGATACCAATGTAGCGGACTCACCAGGTGTGGTGCTCCGCTAGTGGTAGAGATGGAGATGGAGGAAGAAGGGGGGAGTGAGATGGCACAACGCAACTCCCCACGCAAGACTCCAACGCACGTACTCCAAAATGTGCAAGTCAAGAATGAGCTCAAAACAGACAAAGGTTGGGGTATACCCCAGCGGACTAACGGGACTGGACTGGACTCGCTGGTACCGATAGAGGTACTGGTCTGGACTTGACTGCCCCGACTAAAACACAGGCCTGTGAGAACAGCCCATTTGGCTGGTCTCACAGGCCCACCGGAGGTCAACTACACTTTTCAACTGCGCGTCAATCGCCCCTCTATTGAGTTATGGATTAGGTGCATTACGCGGAGGTCACCGTCAAAAGAGAAAATAAAAGATAATAAAATATAATAAAACGTCGAGTATGAAAATGTTTAGTTTCGGGAAAAACTAGTGGCTTCAGGCCACTGACTTTACGCTTTCTTTTCCATTCTTGTTTCACAATTATCATTATTATTTTTCTTATTATTACTTAATTTTTCTATTTTTCGATTCTCTACCTGTTGGCCTGTCCTTTCGCAGGAAGGACAACGGTTCGAATATCGATCCAGCGGTCCACGGCCTGAGTAGGCCGGCCTTGCGCGTGTTGTCTATGGGGGAGCTCCGATCTAGTGCCATGTAGTGAGACCCCAAAAAGGAGGGCGACCCGCGACCACATCGGTAGGAAGCCCATCACCCCTCCTTGCCATCGGACACGGGCACCCGTCGGGTATAGGCCAATGCGCGCATTTTGAGGGAAGAAAAGTGCTTGTCAATATCCCGTTATGGGACCATCACCTCAGAATAGCAATCACCCTTTTGTGAGATGAAGTGACTGGGACCGATAGCAGAAGGCCTGTGGATATCGCGGCCATAAGTTCTTTTCTTTTCTTTCCTTTCTTTGGTTTTCTTTTATGAAGAATCACAGTTTTAAAATTATTCTGTTTACTCCCGAATTTTTACTTAGCCTTCAAGCTTTTCGTTTAGAGCACACCCGGGTCGCACTCGCCTGTAGCTCTATAAAACAGAGGCTGCCCCTGGGTCTTGAGGCAAATACGTGAGGGGAGTGTTATCACTCCTTGAGTGTAAGTAGTGGTATTGCACGGGAGCCTTGATTCCAGGCACTCTGGATTCACCCTGGTTAAGTACTTCTGCGAACAGGGATAGTGCGGACTAGGCACTGGCGTTGGCTATTGAGAAAGAGTGGCTATGGCGCTGCATGGGTACAGGCCCGGGTGCTGGTATCACCAGGCCCGTTGGAAACCCGTGTCCGGGGAAGGGCCCTGGATTACCGCCATGCTCAACTACGACGGTGGAGATGAACTGTTACTGAAGATCAACGTGGAGGGAGCAAGAGGGGGAGATGCGGACTAACCCGAAGCTGCAGCACGCGATTCCGGAGGCGAGAGATTGAGCGGAGAGACACTGTAGATGGGACGGAGTGACGGCAAGGCTACGGATAACGTTGGCTTACCACGAAACAGACCTCGATGGGCACAGCGGACCTGGAACAGGTCCACCAGGACAGAGACTCAGGAGGGGAAAGTGAGATGAGTGACGCAAATCGAGAGACGGATCTCAGGTCCTGGAACAGACCAGGGGAGATCAAGAGGCATCATCGGGCCGTGAAACCGGTGGAGGAGGGACCCGAGGCTAGCTCAAGACACCCGATGCCCAGAGGCCGTGGGACGGGTGAGAAGCAGAGCAGGGGGACAAGACAGGCCTGAGAAGACGCGAGCGATGTGCTGGGAGAGGAAACAGAGGTCAACGCGGGTACACAGAAGTTTATGATGTCAACCTAGAGGAAGAAAAAGGGGTTTTTACACGTGTACAGTGGGCCACAAAGAGAGGGTCGAGAGGGAGAGGCAACTCCAAAGGACGCGTAAGTACACATAAGCGGTGTACGAGAGAGAGAGAGAAGGTGCCTGACGAGGAAAGGTTGTGAGTTGGCGTCATCTGCTCTGGCCTCATGCCTTCGAGTGATGGGAAGTGCCTGCAGTGACTTCGGTGAGGTCATCGGCACGAACCC
>BFEA01000100.1:3131967-3146089 GCA_003427395.1 Chara braunii
GCAAGGGTCATTCTCTTTTCCCATGAATACAGTCGAGTTCTTTCGAGTCAGCGAGTCAGTGCTGGTCAATCTCAATCAGATTTCATGCAAGGAGGTCTTCCGCTATCAGTATGCTACTGCCGTTGGGTTCAGACAAGGAGAACTGTCAATCTTCGTTGTCTAGACCAGTTTTGCTGATGGCATTATCCACGATCTGAGGCCCTATCTGAAGAAGGGTAAAGAGACTCATAAGCATTTTGACGCCGTGTGGATCTCTGCCACGAGGTATCTTGAGCAGAGGGAGAGCGAACTCGATGAGGTTGGCACCAAACTTATTCGCAGCTTTGGGCCCAAGCTTTATACGGACTATCTTAAGCCCCCTGTCCCTTCCCTTCTCACAGATGGCACTTGCTGGCATGATATGGTTGGCTTGGCAAAGAGGTATATCCCTCCGGCGGTGATCGACATTGAGGCACTAAAAGAGTCGACCGAGTATCCATACCTCAGGCGAGGAGTCTTCTCAGTGGACGGGTTGCCTACGTTGTTGGAGTTCTGCTCTATGGTTAACTTTCGTGTCATGTACCTTGGATGATCATGTTTAGAGCTTGCTGGCTTCAGGTGGTTCTTTGTCACGAGGCCTCAATCTGAGATTGTACGTGGGTGTGGGTCACAGCACCAGAAATGAAGAGTGAAAAGAGAGATTGAGAGAGACTGACCAGAGTGATGAGTGAGGACTCTTGAGAGGTGCTGACCATGCTTGCTTATATGTACTTTCTGAGATTATTATGAGTTCTCATTCTTCCCTCAGTCATTTGATGCTGTCATTACTCGAGTCAGTCGACCCTGCTTTCTTGCATTGTTTTGCTTGAGGATTGCCATCGTGGATGATTCTCTCACAGCTCTCAAAATCAGATTGACGTAATGAATGCATGCATAGCATCCCATAATTTTTTGATTGTTATTTGCATGATGTTCAGCTGTTCCAAATCAAAATAAAAGATTCCTAAGACCGGGGACTGGCGAAGACTGTAATTGAAGGGTCTCGCTCGAAGTCGGACGCACACAACGGGAAGGGATTTGCATTATTTTATTTATTTATTTATTTATTGCAATCACATATAAAATCCTGCGTGACAGCCTGTTGGCTTTCCAGTCGCCCAAAGTGGCTAGGCTGGAAAAAAGTGCGACAAAAATGACGCCGTTGCTGGGGACATGAAAAAATTTTCGTGTCCGGAACGAGCCTGGGTTATCATCATCATTTTTTAGCTTTGATTAGGGCGTGAAAACTGTTGATAATATTATAAGCTTTATGTTAAATTTATTATTCTCGTTGAGTCTCGATTCTCTTGAGAATCACAACTGCTAACTGTGTCTTATTCTTTCCTTGTGTGAGGTACCACCCTGGACTAGAGGAAGGAGATTGATATTACTGATCGGAGGGAATCAGACTTGAATTCAGGTACACCTCATGAGCCTATGATATCTTTTGAACGTTGAGAAGGGAAAGGAAGAATGAAGAACTCGGTGAATTTGTCAAACATGCTAACTTAAGATGTATTGAGAAAACTTTCGAAAGTAACTACCAAAGGAATATTCCCTTATTAGTATGATCATTGTTGGGTCTACCGTTCGGGCAATTTGGCCATCAACGTTGTGCTGGCTCGCTTCTTGGAGGTAGATACTTATGATATCCGTCCTTATGTCAAGAAGGGAGACTGTGACGATTATGAGACCTTCAACTGGCTGTGGAAAATTGCAATTCAGTCTCTTTATGATGAGAAGGCAGAATTAATTAAGCAGAAAAAGAAAGTGGAATGGGGTTTAATGCCAGTGACATATGAAACTGTTCCAATCCCTCCTATACCTAACAGTTATTGCGATGAGACTAACTGGCTGCCGATAATCAACATGGTATTGACAAGGGAGAAAAGGAGCGGTGGTCATGAGAACTAAAAAGATTTCAGTAAAAGAAATCAGACAGAGAAGGCAGAAATTCGGCAGGGGTTCATACCCAAGTCAGGAGGAAGTTGAGTGTCTCCTAAAGTCACTGAACACTCTATGTAAGAGAGGGGTGTTCCCATACGAGGTTGTCAGATATAAGATGGTCGAAAGCAGATGGGAGCAGGAACGATTATATGTACTGACATTCTCTTTTACGGATCTGGATGTGTATGATGTGAGAATCTATGGTCCAAAAGAAAGAAGTGCTGATGCAGTGTATGAGAGATGCTGAGGATTTGCTGAAGAGGTAGTACTGAAAGAGAAAGAGAGGTTTGAGAGAGATAATAAATGCTTCACTGGATCTACTCAATTTACTATTTTTTATGGACCATCTGTCCCTCCTTTACCTGATATTAATCTATCTAAAGACAATTGGTATGCCATGATAAAGCTTGCATGGAAAGTGAAGAGAGTCAAAAAGAATACTCCCGGTAGTTAGGGTAACTACTGTGAGGGGTAAACTATATGAGGTGATAGGGTGTGATAACTCCTTTGTGATCCTGAGATATGAAACTTGTGTAAGAGGGCCCATAATATTTCACATTGCAGTGGTAAAATTTCTTAGTACTAGCAGCCTGGACGTACRGATTTATGTACCCGCAGGCCTAGAAAGGAAGATGACTACTTGATTTGTCAAACAGGTGGTTATATTAGTCTCATAAGAACCAAGGAATGACTTCAAAAGTTAAAAAGAAAAGTAACCTGGGGGAAAGAAGTACGACAATTTGAGAGGTTTCCTTAGTTCTCAATTGCTAAGGGATTTGAAGGCAACAGAGATTGGATGCTTTCGTTGGAAGCTACTGCTGATATTGGTAGAGCAAGAGAAAAAACTCCACTATGATGATAAAATCCCTACTTTTGAATGCCTTTGAACACAGATTCGAGATCCCTGATTATATTCAACTTGAGATCTACCTTTCAGATATTGTTTATGATGTTTAACGATGCCCAGCTTGATTGAACAGCTGACACTGGGAGTTGTGTTGGAAGGTAGAATAGTCAAGGTAGAAGGGACTCTTCGGATCTCTGAGAGGAATCTTTGTACCCTGTATGAGTTTGAGTTTTTGCAGTCTTTCTTAGATCGCATGAGAGATTTTGCCTTGAGAATTATCATTGACCAAACTGAGATAARCTATCTGTTAAAGGTGGTGAAAGTGRGAACTACAGAGAGAGTATCATATCACACTTTTCAGGAACGGGTCTCTCTTGCAAGAAGGATTAATAGTGGGCCGTAAACGATGCAATTTGATTATGAGATTATAGACCTGACTCGATATTTTATGATTCRGGGTACTATAAAAGGGTATAATAGAAGATTGAGTAGRGATGATGAAAGAGAATTGATTGAAGATTACATTGGAAGGCTGAGAAGGATWGCACTGCCCTTGATCACTGCCCAATCAATTATTGTTTATACCCTATATGCACAAAATTATAAGGGGGTAGAGCAGACAAGAGAAGAAAGAAACGAGCCTGTATCCCTTGCTAGAAGAGTGAGAGACTGAGGGGTAAGGAAGGAGAGGACAAGAGTGACAGGAAGAAAGAAAATATTATCTGGGAAGAATCTATGGTCAAAATGGTAGGACGAGGAAGACCGAGTTCATCTGCCGGGACCAATGAAAAAGTCTTGGTTGGGGTTATATGGGAACTGGTCAAGAGAGTAGACACTATAAAAGGAGGGTCAGATATTGTAAGAGCAAAGAGACCAGATGAGAGGATTCTATGTTTCAGAGGGCCTCAGGTTAATGATTTCTTGGACGAATATGAATTATTTGGACTTAGTTATGGCTAGACAGACAAGCAACGGTTTAAGCATCTTCTATCTTATTGTGATACTGACTCAAGACTGGCGGTTCAGAAACTAATGGAAGGTGCCACTACCTGGGAAGAGGTCAAGGAAAGACTGAAAAATGAATTTGAGAAAAAATTCAGTTCCAACAAGGTTTAAGCACCTTCTATCTTATTGTGATACTGACTCAAGAATGGCGGTTCAGGAGCTAATGGAAGGTGCCACTACCTGGGAAAAGGTCAAGGAAAGACTGAAAAAGGAGTTTGAGAAAGATTCAGTTCCAACAACAACTAAGGACTTACTCAATATCATAAGAGCTAAATATGACACTTTTAATGTTTTTCTTCAGACTTTTATACGAACAACAAGAAAAATTCCTTACTTGGATGAAGCTCAAAGATGCCATATATTTTTGACAAATTTTACTGACACTGAAAGGCAAACAGTTCTTAATCAAGCTCAGCACTATCCTCTTAGATGGGATGAAATGGTTGCAATGATAAGAACTCTACCTACTGTCTCCCATAAGAAATGGTCACTGGATCAGATCAGTACTTTGGCCAAGGATTGGGAGACCGAGAATGGAATGAATAGATGAAGCAATCTGACTACTCAAAATATTCTTCAAAAAGTGATGGCTAACTTTATACCTGCAAGGCCTGCAACGCATGCTGTGGATGACAGAGGAAAGAAAAAAGTTGAAAGTGAGGAAGATGACAATGATAATGATGACAACGAAGGTTATGGTAAGAAAGAGGATTCATCCTGATCCAAAAGGAACGGAAAGAATGGTGATGGAGGAAACAGAGCGAGAAAAAAATATGATGAGCGTCCTAAGAGGAGTTTTATCTGCTACTAATGTGGTGAAGGGGTCACACTACCCCCTATTGCAAGCCTCTTGAGGAGGATGTAAGGAGTAGGGTAGCAAAGAAAGATGCAATGGGTCATGTCTGTGATCGTTCATGGAATAAGTTGGATCCCAGACATCCAGGAGGTATGAGGCTTCTTGCTCTTAAACATGATGAAAAAATAAAGATTAAGAAGAAGAGAAAGACCAATGTGAATGTTCATTTTCTCATTTAAGAATTGCCTAATGAGTTAGTACAGGGAACAAGTGATTCTCATACTACGGTAGAACTGTCTCTGCAATCTTTTACGTTGACAGAGTGTGAGCGTAGTGAGGCTTCTACGAGTGAGCCTCCACTAGAAGAAAATCTTACTTTTTTGAATTTTTCTGAATTAGTAGAGTCTTCTTCTAATGAGATGGTTCACTTTCTGACCAACATGGTGTCGTTTCATGGCAATTTCCCACCAGAACTCGTTACGGAACCTAGTGTCAGGATTGGTGAAGTGAGGAACCACCAAACCCGTATGACGCCTCAAATGATAGAAGAAAAGAAAAGAAAGAAGGTTAAGGAGTCACTTATTAACATCCTTGATGACCCTGAACATGAACGCTCACAGGAAAAGAATGAAGAGGGGAGAAAAAGAAAATTTATTCTCAAGAGTGAATAGGATGATAGGACAGTGATTTCTGAAGTAATTGTTAAAATGTTGGAAGAAACGAAAGTGACATTGTCTTTCAAGGAAGCAATGACACTGACACCCAAACTGAGAGAAGAGTTGAAGAAATTAATTGAGAAGAAAAAATTGGAAGTTAATTATTTGGGGCCAGTCTTTCCCAATCAAGTGAATAGATCACTACCAGGTTGCAAGATGAGATTTGCAACCATGGGATGTGGGCACCTTACAATTCGCATTAATCAAGTGAAGATTCTAGCCCGAGTGGATTATGAGGCAGAGATGATACTTCTTTCACGAAGAACGATGGAGGCATGTAACTTGACTATTGATAGGCCTGCCCAAAACGTACTGAGCAATATTGCAGGGGGATTGTTTGTGGCAGGGGTTTATAGACAATTTGCCTATTCGAGTTAGGACGATGACTGTGGAATTACAGAGTTTTGTAGTGCCAGATCTGGACCATGACTGTATCCTGGGAACTCCATTCTTGCATAGGATGGAGGCCGTCCATTTTTTTCAGTCGTGGGGGGTCATCTTGGATCGGCCTACAGGATCCTGAGACTGCCCATGAACAGACCTTTATGGTCTGTACAAAAAATGATTTCAAACATCAATTATCTGCTAATTTGATCAGGAGGGAAGAGTCTCTTGAAAGGGTTAGGAAACAAAAGGAAGAAGGAAAACAAGAAGCAAAAGAAGAGATTTCGGTGGGAATCAATCAAGTTTCGAAAATGATAAAAGCCCTTAGTAAGATCGAGGATGTGGATGGGCAAATTGAAGCCTTCAAGAAGGCTGTAGAGACTGCTAAGGTGGGGAAGATGAAATTGAGATTTGCATCGACTCACCATTTTTTAGAAAAATAAACACTGGTCAAAAAGAAAATACGAGCCCAAGAGGGTAAAGAAAAACCTGGTGGCAGTCCTAATAGAGAAATATTATGATGAAGCATTGGAAAAAGAGAGGAAGATTATAAAAGTTTTGAGAGAATCAGCAAAACTGGAGAATAGGGTTACCAAAGAGAGGTTTGACATAATGATAATAGGTTCGGATCAGTTTATCCTGCCTAAAGAAAAAAAAAATATCTTCAAAATGTGTTAGGAATGAACAGAGCGGATGACTTAAGCCGGATTGAGTGGCGAGAAAAAGAAGAAGAAGATATGAATGGAACAATTGAAGAATCTGCCTATGTTGATAATTTTCTTAATGAAAAAGATGATGAGGATAATGAAGCACCATGCTCCTACAAGTGGAGTCAATGGGCAGAAGAGAGAGACAGTTGGGGAGAAATCCCGGGCGCATACGTTTATGAGTCGATTCTAGGGAAAAAAGAAGAAGATGAGCCAAACGACTGGTATGCTAGAGTTAATGTAGCAACAGTGGCTGCTCATGAGATTGGGGAAAGTTCAGGTTCAAAGGAAGAGGAAGAGAGTGAAAAGAAGGAAGAAGATATATTTTTCTTCTTTGATGAATATGATGAAAATTATCAAGAGATTGACAAAAGGATGGAAAAGGAGCAGCTAAAAGAATATTATTGTAAGAATTTAAAGAAGAAATTCAGACTAAAGAGAGGACATCTCTTTGTGGATGGTAAGGGAGGTCTACCTCCACTAAGAGTGGTCTGTGGTAAGGAAAGGCAGTTAGAGATAATTGCTCCCATGCATGAGGGGGTTGCTGGTGGTCACCGGGCTGCTGAGGCAACCTATTCCAAGACTGTCAAACTCTACTTCTGGCCTGGCATGAGAGACATGATTTTCAGGTACTGTAAATCATGTGTGTTATGTCAGAAGAGGTCAACCACAAGAATGATCGAGCCCTTATTCCCTACAATCCTGGTAGAGCCAGGTAGCAGAATTCATCTGGATCTCATCACTATGCCTCAAGGCAAGGGTGAGATGAGATACGTATTAAACATTAGAGATAATTTCTCTGGATATGTTGAGGCAAAAACTCTGAAAAGAAAGACAGCCGAGCAAGTGGTTGACTGGATAGAAGAAGTCTATCTTAGGTATTCTTTTATCAGAGAATTTGTCTCAGACAGAGGATTTGAATTCAGAAATGAGATTGTCAGGAGAACTACACTGAGGTTGGGTGTCAGAATTCAGTATGTGACTACTTACCATCCTTAAGCTAATGGACCTGTTGAAAGAAGCCACAAAACTTTGAAAGATTCACTGACCAAGTGGTGTGAGGGAAATCTCAGTAATTGGCCGAAAGTTTTAAGAGCTGCTGTGTACGCTGACAACATCACGATCAAGAGAACTACTGGTTATGCACCATTTACTCTGTGGTATGACCGATACGCTACGTTGCCGATTGAAAGTATTGTCCAGACATGGTCAAGTCAAGAAAGTGAAAGAGACTATTTTATTTCAGAGCTTCTTCGGATCCGAATGAGGCAAATATCAGAAGTTGATCAGGCAGTGATGGATGCAGAAGAGAGGATGGCATCCAACAGGCTATCAGATCAAGAAAGGTGGAACAAGAAAATGTATATAAGAAAAGAGAAATTGAAGATTGAAGATGTTGTCCTTCTAATTGACAGTTCCCTTGAGACGCAATGGACTAAATGGTTGGAGCCCATATGGCTTGGTCCCTACAGAATCACGGGGGAAGCAGAGGGCAAAGTTTATGGGATTTCATAGATGGATGGATTCAGAGTTCACGACGTGGTATCAGGGCCAAGACTTCGCAAGTTTATCTTCAGAGACCCCGACTTGATCCATACAGTGACTTCAAAGAGAGGAAAGAGAAGTCAGTCATCCAAGTGAGAAAACAGTCATAGAGGACTGAGAGAAAAAGTACACTGAGACAATGAGACAGCAAGACTGAATTTTCAAGAGGCAGTGATCATTCATGCATAGTCAATTCAGCATTTCGGATTCAGCATTTCAGTTTCATAACTTCAGTTTCACTTTCTCAGTTTCGGTAATTTAATTTCAGTGTTCAGTCTCAACGTCTCAGTTTCAGTATCTCAGTTTTCAGCAAGTCCTTTCATTTAGTATTTCAACAAATGACTAAGTGAGGTATTTTGATGCAGTGCTACAGTCGTTCCATGAGTGTCATGTCCCTAAGAGTAATGAATAACTGTAAAATCGGTTTCGTAAGTGTTGACACAGTGTTAAAGATTTGAGAAGTTCATGGCCGTGGCACATCAAAAGGCATGATCAGTACTGCCCTAAGATAAAGAGAAAAACATGGTGACCATGAAGAAGTTCAGTTTTGCCTGACTAAGAGTTATCAGCAGAAGAACTTCGTGTCTCTAAGTAAAATGTGCATCCAAGAAATTCAGATGAAGGCAGGCATAAAAAAGTTCAGCTTTACTTGATTGAGAGTGGTCAATAGAGGGACTTTGTGCCTTTCGCTAAGGGTCTGTCTTCACTTAGATGGGGGAAGGGATCTCTCTGAGATCAGTGTTTCAGTATTTCCTTGAGACTGACGGGACGTCTCTTGGAAAAGAAATCCCAGTTGAGGGAAGGGACCTCTCAGGGGCTAGCACCAAGTTCTTTGTCCGAGGCTGAAGGGAGGTCTCTTGCAAACTCTTAGTGTTGGCTAGCATGTTATTGTTCAGTACCTCTTGAGACTGACGGGACGTCTCTTGAGAAATGCTTGTCCTGTTATGGGGGCATGGGCAGTCTGTTTGTGGGGAATTGTATGCTTGTCTGACTGCATGTGCCTGCTGTTATCTTCACTAACCTCAGATTTTGTTGATTGCCGAGGCCAGCCAAAGCCTTACCGCAGTAGGTTGCAATCCGGTGGGGTCAACATGACCCCGACGCGAGTGTCAAATTCCGTAGTCTGACTGAGGTTAAGGCTCCGGGGGCCTAACCCTTGAGGTTGGAAGGGGTCAGCTGGAACCCTACCGCAGTAAGAGGATGCAATCCAATAAGGTTAGCCAGAGCCCTGAGTTGTAGTTAAACCGGGTCCTACACTCGAAAATCTGGGCTGGGCAGGGCAGCCATCGCCCTTGGCGAAAAACTGGTAGGTGAGCTGGTCCCTGACCGCAGTGGTCAAATCCGGGTTCGGGACAGTTTGACTGACGGGACGTCTATCGTCATAGGGTGTCCAGCCCCGCTATAGTCTGGGTGTCCTGGCGAGAGTGCCAAAGGGCTATCATACTCGAGTAGTGGGTATGCTGGTCCTGACCTGGAGGCAGGTCAAAGGGGCTGTCAAGACAAAATGGTCTGACTAGTCTTGGCCTGAGGCGGGCCGAATGAGGTATGTTAGACTGACGGGGGACGTCTGGCATTCCTGGTCAGTGGTGGGCCGAAATCAAGGAAATCAATAAATCTTGGGTGTGAAGGGTCGTTATGTATTTTATTAATTGTTATTTATTATTTTATTTATGGGTTTTATTTTAATTTGTTAATGTTTGATTGCTGGTTGTCAGAGGGTATGCTTGTTGGGGCATGGTTGTTGTCTGTGGGAGTTGCTGATTTTGAAGGTATATAAATACTTATCTGAAGTTCCCAGACCAGAGAAAAGAAAAAGGGTTTGGTATCCCCTCCCTTTTATCTGAGAAGTTGAGGAGACACCTCACTCAGACCAGAGAAAGAAAACAAGGGTTTGGTATCCCCATGAGGTGCTTGAGAAGCTGAGAAGGCGTCTCACTCAGGTCAGAGAAGAGAAAAGAGGGTTTGGTATGCCCTAGGTAGGGCACTCGCGGCGCATTAAGACGAAGCGTGCTCAGCAGACGCTTCGCGTCTGATCTTATGCCGCTCGGCCGAACCAACCAACTGGTCATTTCCAGCATGGAAGATAGAGTGGGTACCCTCGTTACTGGGGTCATCCCTGGTATAGATGCCTGATCAAGAGTTAAGATAACCTTCATACGAAAGACCAGCAACTAAATAAGTCAAACGAGCAGACAAAATCCTTCTTAAAATTTTATTTGGTGGCCAGCCTGGTTCACGAGGAACGTGCATCCCTGGCCTTAAGGAAGCCAAACTCTCAGGCCTGGAACGCTGTAGAAGGGACTGTGAACTGAAATTTTTAGGGGCAGAAAACACATTCAGGGAGATGAAAAGAAGTCATGTTTATACAAGACGTAGAAAATGGCCATGAGCTCAAGCTGGAAAAGAAAGAGAAGGAAGAAGATGCTGGAGAGAATGCAGTGATTAGGGTGATGAGGAGACGAGACAACACACGGGATAAAGGAAGGTGGGGCAGACACTATGGCCTTGCTTACAGCGGGGGTGGAAGGAGTTCTAGGGATATAAGGAGGTGAAGAGGCGCTAGGTGTACCGTAGCGCGCGTCAAATTTCTTACGGAGGAACTCCATCCTTATAGGAGATGGGGTCCTCTCGTACCATCCTGCTGACGAATAGCGAGGGTACGGCCTTGGGCGGCCGTAGCCTCGTGGCTCCTCCTCTGAGCTATAATCCTGCCGTGCCCTAGCTGGCGGCTCTTCTTTTGCTTTCCCTCTCTTCCTCCCCTTCCTCTACCCTGTCCGCGGCGTGCCTCAGGCATGATGCACGTGAGATGGTTGTTAAAGAGGGGAATAAAGAACAGAATCTAGCGGCAAAGGCTATGACAGGGAAGGTTGTGTGAGTGAAGTTTACGATGATGAGACGGACCCTGAAAGCGAAAGCGAAAAATTACCAAGAGAAATGAAGGAAATAACCGCGCCGACTACGGGGGACTACGGCATGCTACGTGAGAGAGAAGATGAGCACTAAAAGAAAGGAAAGCGCAGAGAGAAGACGAACGCTAAGGGAGGAGTCTAGCACAAAGAAAAGAAACCTAGCGCAGAGGGAGGGAGCTAGTGTGGAAACGCGGAGAAAGATATGCGAGCACAGATAAGAAAGGCGAGCGTAGAGGAAAAGGATGGTGCTGGGAAAGAGAGAGTGAGCACTAAAGCAAAAACAGAAAACAGACTGTGTAGAACTACGGTGCGTGCTCCGTAGTGAGTTGCAAGTAGGAATGAATGAGAAGTATAACTTGCTCACTCTGGTTTTATGTTGAAAACGCGATGCATTTCGACCCAGCGGGGACGCTGGGTGGGGGTTTGGTATTATGTCGGAGGGCATGGTGTCTCAGCCCTCCTTTGTGTACCAGTTCCTCGCTCAGTGCCAGTCCCTTGCCCTGACTTACTGATCTCTAAGGCTCGTCTGGTGCTGTTTAGGTCTGGTACCTGGGTTATTCTCGACACGGACCAGCCCCGGTGGCGCAACCCTTAACAAAAGGGGTGCGCCAGAGGACTTCCATTGGTCCACGCAGGCTCGGCGCCCTGCTGTACAGCAGAGCACAACCGGCCTGTGGTCGTGGTAGCCGCCGGGTTCGCCCTGGGACGCAAAGTTGAGAGGGCTGGATCAGCCTTTTCAACTGTGCGTCAATCGCCCCTCTACTAAGTTATGGGTTAGGTGCACTAGGCGGAGGTCACCGTCAAAAGAGAAAAGAAAAGATAATAAAATATAATAAAACGTCGAGTATGAAAATGTTTAGTTTGGGGAAAAACTAGTGGCTTCATGTCACTGACTTTACGCTTTCTTTTCCATTCTTGTTTCACAACTATCGTTATGATTTTTGTTATTATTACTTAATTTTTCTATTTTCCGATTCTCTACATGTTGGCCTGTCCTTTCGCGGGAAGGCCAACGGTTCGAATTTCGAGCCAGCGGTCCACGGACTGAGTAGGCCGGCCTTGCACGTACTGTCTATGGGGGAGCTCCGATCTGGCCGCATCGGTAGGAAGCCAAAAAGGCCGGCCTTGCACGTACTGTCTATGAGACCCCAAAAAGGAGGGAAGGCCTGAGTAGGCCGGCCTTGCACGTACTGTCTATGAGACCCCAAAAAGGAGGGCGACCCGCGGCCGCATCGGTAGGAAGCCCATCACCCCTGAAGTGGGTCATGAGCCCCCTCCTTGCCATCGGACACAAGTACCCGTCGGGTATAGGCCAATAGGCGCGTTTTGAGGGAAGAAAAGTGCTTGTCAATATCCCGTTATGGGACCATCACCTCAGAATAGCAATCACCCTTTTGTGAGATGAAGCGACTGGGACCGATAGCAGAAGGCCTGTGGATATCGCGACCATAAGTTCTTTTCTTTTCTTTCCTTTCTTTGGTTTTCTTTTATGAAGAATCACAGTTTTAAAATTATTCAGTTTACTTCCGAATTTTTACTTAGCCTTGAAGCTTTTCGCTTAGAGCACACCGGGGTCGCACTCGCCTGTAGCTCTATAAAACAGAGGGTGCCCCTGGGTCTTGAGGCAAATACGTGAGGGGAGTGTTATCACTCCTCGAGTGTGAGTAGTGGTATTGCGCGGGAGCCTTGATTCCATGCACTCTGGATTCAGCCTCGCTAAGTACTTCTGCGAACAGGGATAGTGCGGACTGGGCACTGTCGTTGGCCATTGAGAAAGAGTGGCTATGGCGCTGCATGGGTACAGGCCCGGGTACTGGTATCACCAGGCCCGTTGGAAACCCGTGTCCGGGGAAGGGCACTGGATTACCATCATACTCAACTACGACGGTGGAGATGAACTGTTACTGAAGATCAACGTGAAGGGAGTAAGAGAGGGGGAGATGCTGACTAACCCGAAGCTGCAGGACGCGATTTCGGAGGTGAGAGATTGAGCGGAGAGACGCTGTAGACGGGACAGAGTGACGGCAAGGCTACAGATAACGGTGGCTTACCATGAAACTGAGACCTCGATGGACATAGCGGACCTGGAACAGGTCCACCAGGACAGAGACTCAGGAGGGGAAAGTGAGATGAGTAACGCAGATCGAGAGACGGATCTCAGGTCCTGGAACAGACCAGGAGAGATCCAGAGGCATCACTGGGCCGTGAAGCTGGTGGAGGAGGGACCCGAGGCTAGCTCGAGACACCCAACGCCCAGAGGCCGTGGGATGGGTGAGAAGCAGAGCAGGGGGAAAAGACAGGCCTGAGAAGATGCGAGCGATGTGCTGGGAGAGCGAACGGAGGTCAACGCGGGTACGCAGAAGTTGATGATGTCGACCTCGAGGAACAAAAAGGGTTTTTTACACGTGTATTGTAGGCCACAGTGAGAGGATCGTGAGGGAGAGACAACTCCAAGGGACGCGTAAGTACACATAAGCGGTGTACGAGAGAGAGAAAAAAGGTGCCTGACGAGGAAAAGGTTGTGAGTTGGCATCATCTGCTCTGGCCCCATGCCTTCGAGTGATAGGTAGTGGCTGCAATGACTTCGGTGACGTCATCGGCACGAACCCACAGCGACGTGGTTGAGCTCAACGAGGGCTACGCGAAGCTAGTATACGACAGAGAAGTGGCAAGCAAAACAGAGTTGTAGATGCACGCGTGCGGTGGAAACTAATATGTACCTGCTTTCGAGAAAGAGATATGAACCGAGTGAGAGAGCGAGGGATTGACAGGTCAACGAAGAGTGGAGCGGTGCGGTGAGCAGCGCACGATCTAGTTTCACGTTTGACGTCAACCGCTGCCCCCTCTCTCGCTCAAGGCAACTAGTATCTGTAGAGCCGCGGCGAGTTTTAATGTCGCGCCAGAATGACCTGCCCCAGGAGATTCTCTTTTTTCTGGCACTCGGCGACTCGGCGAGTGATCAGTCACTGTATCTTCCTGCGCATTTCGCCAGAGCGGCCCGGTTCCGGAGCGCTTCTCGCTCACTCGCTAAGTAGTTACGGTGCAAGTGCACGAGAGAAGTGAGTGATCGGGACCCGCGTGGTGCACGTGCCACACGTGGCAGCCAGGGAGAGCGAAAGGGGGGGGTCCATGAAAAAAAAAGACTGGGCGAGTGGGAAGGACACGGGCTCGTTGAGTTGAGTTGACATCACCTATAATATTCTGGCGAGATGAGTGTTGTGATGAGTCTCAGGTGATCGGAGCGTGAA
>BFEA01000100.1:3187507-3204008 GCA_003427395.1 Chara braunii
ACGCAGCATACTGGCGACATGCGCCCACTCAAAACTCAGAGATATGGCTTTCAGATACGAGTTCACTCTCGATTGGCTATGGCGACTTCAGCGCCCAAACACCTCACTGTTCACATACACTGGATCACCCTGGATACCCCACACGCATCATTCTAACAGTCGAACACACACACACACTCACTACTAACTACAGCTATGGCAGCTATCACTGCATCTAACCTATCGCTAAGCTAACTCCCTCTCTCTTTCCCACTGCGGCCTCCGGGCTCATCTGCAGACCTCCTTGCACAAGTCGCTGTGGCAGAGCTTCCGCATGGCTCACGCAGRAATGAATGAATGGCTGGGCGCTGCCTCTTGATTTATACTTCAGAAACTCGTTGGTCTGCCCTTTGCCATCGGCCCTTGGTGCTCACAGTCCCCCTGTGGTACTTGCTGGACCGGACTGGGACTGACTGGACCTTCCGCTGACTGACTGTGGACTCACCGCTATCCTACCGACGTTGTACTGCTGTTGCACTGCGGTTTAGTCCATCACTTGCCTCACCACTTGACCACTTGCCCACTTGCCTACCTTCTAGAAGGTCTACAGCTAAGCTTCCGGAACTCACTAAGACTCCTACGCTATAGACCTACAGATCGAACCCCTGCTGCCTATGGACCTACGACAGGCCTACCAACTGCCTACGAATACACAGGTCACAGGTTCGATTCCCGGGGTCTACACAGATACTGTACGTGGGTAGGGTGAGGTCTAGGGATCGAACCCTGGGTACTGCATCCGCTACTGCTAAAAGGTGAGAACCGTTTCAGGCTAAGTCTTTTTTGGGAAAAATTTCAAAATGCCCCTAGATTTTCTGTTTATTGATTTGCCCTCTGACGGCCAATGTTTCCTGATTTGCCCCTCTGACCACGACTCAAGTTTCCAGAAAACCCCTGGCGTCACTTGGGCCTCAAATATGTTCAATATGGCGGTACCGGTACCGCCGCCAAATTTCCAGTATGCCCCTACCTGTTGGCCGTTGAGGACCTGCAGTAGAATTTGCCATATGCCCCTACTGGTACCATGCATCTTTTCAGTATGCCTCTACGGAGTCCACGGCCTTTGTTGGATGCGGCCGTTCCCCTGGCCCTGGGATGGGAGTTACCGGGGTATATCAGAAATCCGCCGACCTCCTTCATTTTGCATGAGTGTGTGTGTGTGTGCACGCGCGCGCGCGCGCGCGCGAGAGAGAGAGAGAGAGAGAGAGAGAGAGAGAGAGAGAGAGAGAGAGAGAGAGAGAGAGAGACATGGAAGATGGGGTGGAACACAGACCTTCGCAAACAAACTCCGAGGATGTGGAAGTTGGCGTGTTGCAACAGAAGGCGAACGGACTCCACGGCGGTGGATTGCAGGTCCAAGGGCGAAGCGGAGTGCAGCCCTGCTTTTTTGGTGGCAGAGTGGAAAAGTACGGAGTTCAAATTCGAATTCTTGGGGGCCTCCCTGTTCAACGGCATCTCAGAAAGATGCATGCCCCGCAGGAGGGCAAATCGAACGGGCACCACGGGAAACGGGACCGCAGGTCCGGTACGGGCATTCCGAAAAGTTGGGCCCCTCACTGACAGGGACCTGCACG
Organism: Chara braunii; assembly: GCA_003427395.1. Lineage (NCBI taxonomy): Eukaryota > Viridiplantae > Streptophyta > Charophyceae > Charales > Characeae > Chara > Chara braunii. The sequence goes on from BFEA01000100.1 coordinate 3,189,121, forward strand.
AAAGTTCAGAGGCCCCAGGGGCAAATCAGAAAAATCGGCCGTCCGAGGGCAAATCGCAAATAAACGGAAAATTCAGGGGCATTTTGCAAATTTTTCCTTTTTTTTTTGTTTTTTTTTGTTTTCAAGGCTAATTCCTTAAGCCCAACCAATTCAATTACCTGTAGAATCTGGACCGGACGGCCTTTCAGGCCTTTTTTTATTGTCATTATACGAGGGAACATGCGGGAGCTATACCCACCAGCAGGTGGGCTATACCTGCCAGGGGTCAGCCAGTAGCATCAGGACCGAGCTTCTTTGATGGGCCAGACACTGTGCCTTCCCTATGGTCCCCTCCCCTATAAGCATCAACAGTCTTTGCTCAATGCCACTCAGCGGGACCAACGGCATTTCCCTAGTCCCTAGGTGGCAGGGGACAAGTTTGCCCAGGAAGGTACATGAGGCCAATGGGGACTGAACCCAAGACCTCCTGAATGCCACTTCCGTGCCTCACCAGTTGAGCTAGGCACCTCTGAGTGGTTCATCACTGGGCGCAGCGTGGCCTGGAGCGCTGCGCCCCGCCTGCACAGTCAGACCGAACGGCGCCGAGCGGTGACATGCGGCGGAATAACGCGAAGTTGAATCAAGAGGCACTGGACGGCAACAAGCGGCGGTGCGGTGCGGTTCCAGGGGGAGTGGATTCGGGGTGGTGGTGTGAGGTGGTGGTTGAGAAGTTTTGGGTGATGGACGATGATGGGAAGGATGGTGATAAGGGTGATGCATCGTGCGTAGAGGATGAGGCTACTGCGAAGAGGCTGCTTGCGAAGGGCAAAGTCTGCCAGCATCATCATCAGAGCTACGAATGGCGGGGTGTCACGTTGTGAGGAAACCCGGGGAGGGGCACCTGCTCGTCGCTGAAGCCAAGGGCCACGGTGCCTGTCACTCGCCGCGCCCGCTTCAGAGGTCCTCAGCGACCAGCAGGTTCTTCCTTGAGATTGTACTGCCTACCACACCCTCGCTCCAAGATGACTCTTGTAGTCTCTCCCACGGGTCAAAATATGGTCCGTCTCATGACAATCACTGCGAGGACATGAAAGTTGGTATCAGATCAAGTTTACTGAGATTGTGAACAGTTAATTGGTTTGCGAAGAGAGACCGTTGCCAGTTACCAGCCTGAGTTATAGTACTTCAAACAAAGTTCATTTCATTGTGACTACCACATTTATCCGAAAGCCAGACCCAGATCTGTTTCTCCTAGATCATTAAAAAGGGCGGAATAGGCAACTGCAGGTCAGATAGAAGAGCAGTTCCCTGTAGATAGCAAGTTCAATCGAGAGCCAAATCAGAGAATTCACTGGGCTGGGGGAAAAGCAAGAGCGATAACATGTAGGAAAGGGAAAAAAAACTTTCAGTTCGTAGCTTAAGCTGAGAGATGGGTTCCCTGATCCTTCTCACCCTGGCCTTCTTTCCTGACTGTCATTCTCGTCCCTCTTTTTCTCTATTTCTGTCTTCACTCTCGCTTCACGCGCTCTTCTCACTCACTGGGTATGCGAGCTGCTTATCTTTCTTTCTCTGTGTGAACGGCCTGTCTCTCTCTCTCTTTCTCTCTCTCTCTCTCTCTCCCTCGAAATAGCCCCTTGTGATTGGGCAGATTACAGACGGACCGGTTCGAAGTCTCGAGTGACGCTCCAATTGAGCAGTTCTCAATCGGCCGGTTTGGTCGCAAACAGTCAGATTCGATTTCCCAAATGGAGCACGCAATTTGCCCAGTTCTTATTTGGCCAAACTCGTTGCGAAAAGATAGTTTAAACGTCACAAGTGATGCGCCCTGTTGGACCTGACTTATGATCAGAAGATATTTAGTTGTAAAAAGGGAGTTTTCAAAGTCTCGAATGATGCGCCGTGTCAAGCAGATTATACCCGACCAGGTGCATTGCAAAAAGACAGTTCCAAAGTCATGAAAGATGCGCTCCGTCGGGCAGATGTTAATCAGCCAGGTTTGATGTTCTCAATAATGCTCCTGATTGGGCAGCTTGCGCGCGATCAGATTCAGAGTTTCCTTTGAGTGAAAAGCCCAACTAGGCGGCTCTCAATCAGCAAGATGGAAGTTTCTGACAATGCTCCTGATTGGACAGCTTTCTCTTTTTTTAAAATGGAAAGAAAAAAAAATAAAGAAAAAGAAAAATTCAGTTTCTGAGCTTTCTTCAAATGATGCGCCCGACTAGGCGGCGAAGTTGAATGCTTGTTTGGTCTGCCCAGCGAGGCTGGCTACTTCCGGCAGCGGCAGGTAGACTCTTACTTGATCGGTCTGGTCAGCGTGACTGGCTGTTTCCGCCAGCTGCGCGTGAATTCTTACTTGGTTGTCTGGCATGCGAGACTGGTTGTTCCCATCCACAGCGGGTGCACTCCTACTTGATTGGCCAACCTCCGGAACGGGTTGTTACCGCCCCTGCGGTTGTGTTCTTACTTGATTGATCCAGTCATCGGGCTGGTTATCCGCTGTCCTCCTTTCACATTGCTTGCTCGCTTCGCCACTCTATCATTACCAGGGTCGGTCCTCCGCAATAGCTCCACCCTCGACTCTGTGACACAGTCATGTTAGGGGTGCTAGTGCCTGCTCCACCCTTCTCTGCGACGACTCTGATTTTCTTTCCGCGTGCCCTCCAACCGGGCTGTACAGGGAGGCAAGCAAGTGGCTGAGGACGCCTGGCTCGCCCGCCTGCCTTCCGTCCGTCCCCCTCCTTACAAGTCACGGGTGGTCGATATACCTCAGGCACACTACTCGCTCTGCGCCTGTCTCCGTTCTCCCCTCTCCCGCTGATCAGTCGACCCCCTTTGTACACTCCACGATAGGGCACGCTTCTTGGCTTCTGACCCGAACACCAGCGAGGTGCAGAGCACACCTCGCCCAGCTCTCCTCACAATCTGTCTTCACTCAGGGTGGTGCACAGTCGGTTCTGATGAAGGTTGAGTACACCTGGCGCGCTGACCGTCGCCCTTCAGCCCGAATGATTCTCCCTCCTCCCGTTCTCACTGCAGGTGTCCCCAACGGATACTACCCGAAGCACTTTGCGCGGACTGTGTACGCCGGGCACACTCCGCCTGACCTCCACTGGTCCGAATGTACCCCGTCTTCTCCGCACTTCCCTTCCCACGATGTTTCTCTTTTCCCTGATCTCACAGCGCACAGTTCTGATCTGCGCAGTGTCGTTGGCGGTGAACGCCTGGCGCGCTCGTTTCGTTCCTTCCCTTCTGACCTCTGATCCTTATCATACTCCGCATTGAACCGAGTTGTCCCCCGCCACACAAGCCAACTTGCTGCTTTTCCCCGTACCCGTTGCCCTTTCCCGTCTCGAACTGCGATGCGGGCTGGGTACACCAAGCGCGTCTGCCCCTTCCCCAGTCCCGCTTATGGCTCTATATCCGCCCGCGAGAACTGCAGCCCAGGTACCTTCGAATCTCTCGCCCCTTCCAACGCCCAGGCCCTGAAGCGGGAGCCAGCCCTTGGTGCTGGCGGTGCCAAGGCTATAGGCTTGGAATAGGCTTTCCCACAAGTGACCGCGGCTCGGTAATGGCCCACAGCAGTTGCTCACAGTTCACAGACTCGGCAGCACGGGTACGAAATTAGGGGCCGCGGTGTAAGGTACCAAAGGCTAATGCGGCTGGCTGTCGTCGCTTATTTCGCACAGTCAACCTCGTATCACCAGGGTATCTGCCGTGACCAGAGCAACCCTATCCAGCCAATTAACATATAAGAAAAATCAGTACGCCCTTGGCCAGAGTCAATCTCAGTGGTCCTGATACCAACTGGGATACCAATAGAAAAATTACAAAAAACAGAAACTCAGCAATCAGGAAACACAAGGAATAACGACTCAGCGGTAAACTAAATAATCCTTGGTGAGCTTAGGTCAACGGGTCTTCACAAGTTGAACCCAAGGAAAACGAATCAGTTTGGTGAGCCTCGGTCAACAGGTCTTTAGAGTTGGGCAGATGGACAAAAGTCTGGAAAGACCGAGAGCAGCGGGCCCTATGCTCTTCTTCCAAGGGGCCATGAGACACACTTGGGGCACATGGGCACCCAACTCCCCGTATGAACGCCCGCGTCCCACCCCGTCGACCGCACTTACCGACCCAACCTCTTCCAAGGAGAAGGCAGCCTGGCTGGACCCAGGGATACTAACAAAGACCGCATCAGTGGCATCCTCCTCATCACTGCACCAGGGAACGGAAAAGGAAGGGAGTGAAGGGTCCAAGAGGCAAGACAAGGTCGAAGGAACCGAGTGCAGTGGGAGAAGCGAGAAGGACGATACAGAGATGAGGGACACAGAAAAGGAAGATACGGAAATGGGGGAAACCGAAGAGAACGAGATTCTGACCGAGGAAGAAAAGGCAGAAAAAAGGAAAAGGAAAAAAACAACAACGGTTGCGCAAGGGGAGAAAAAAGAGACAACGGCAAAGGGTGAGGGAAAACCCTCATGGGCACAGCGGGTCAGGGAAACAATGCAGGAAAAAACACTGAACATAAAACGACCCGTGCCCGGTTCACAGCCAGGGGAAACAGAGGATCTGAGGGTACCATTGAAAAGTCTCTCCTCCACGAAAGCTTATTTTCTTACCCTTTTCCTCCTCGCCTCGGAAAGCCAAGTGGTGGATCAGGGAGGAAGGAAGACGATGATGAGAACTTACCCGGCGGAAAAACTTGAGGACAGGGACAACGCATATATAAAGCATGCGAGCAACTGGGTCTTCCAGGGGGACGTGGCACAGAAATCGGTGAACGACAAAATAAAGTGGATATACAAAAAGCTAGAAGAATTGAAAGGAAACCCTGATGCTGTCCGTGAAATTTTCCTTATACAGCCCCTGTCGTCGACAATTTTCACGGTCCTGAGTCTATTCACACAGGACAAGCAACGAATCGACGGTTGGAGAAGCATCAGATGGGAAAGATCCGAGGTACGTATATTTCCATGGCAACCGAAAAAACTTTCCCCGGAGGAAAAACGAGAACAGATGATGAAGGATTACTTCTGGGTAGAACTGCGGCACATCCCGGTGGAGGTGAGGCCACTTTCATACACGACCTGGCGCAGCAATACACAATTGTAGACTTCATCGACCCGTTGCCAGCACATGTTGCAAACAGAGATGACTATGTCATGCTTGCCCTAGATCCGCCGAAGGATCAACCCTTCTCCATCGATGACATCATCCCCTTCCGAATAGGGGGGAAACTTCACCAAATCCACATTGTGCACAAGTTCCGGCCCTGGTGCTATAAATGTAGGGCATACGGTCACTTGTGCACAGAATCTGTCTGCCCGCACCACCCAAACTACAGACGGCCGACTGCGGGGAAGCTACAGCGCGATCTCCACAAGCCAAATAGATGGCATACTGTGGACGCAGGGCATGAGGGCTAGGTGTACCTCGACGAGATAGACTCGAAAGGGCAGACAAAGGGATGGACTTGGGAGGGAAGGGGGGATCAATGTTGGGCTACTAAGCCACCAAATGAATGGGCACCCGGGCACATATCGAAGCCCCAGGATCGACCTGCCCCCCCCCTGAAAGTCAAAAGTCCTACGAATCAGCAACCACAACCACAGCCAAGTAATACACAGAAAAAAACAGCAACAGTTGGTAAAAGGTCCGGCTGCACCAACCCGGTGGGGACCGACAGCAGATGCAACAGGGGGGGGGGAGGGGGTGGAAATGGCAGATCTTGAAAAGGAAAGAACCAGAACGGGAAGAAACCACCGATGACAGATCCCAACAGTCCCGGCAGGATCGGCAGATGAAGGACCCAGAGCAGAACAACTCCACCGAGAGAAGGGCCAAACCCCAGCAGAAAAAGGTCACCTCTGACAAAGACCCCCTCGAGAAAGCCTTCGGATCAGACCCGATGGAAGTGGAGGTGATCCCGGGTGCCCCCCCGCCGCCAACCCCCCCTGAGGTGGTGATGGAAGACGCGACAGATATCTAGGGGCAACAGGATGACAGTGAAAGGGGCACACCAGCCAACAGTCAGGGGGATAGCCTAAAGGAGCTAGCTGATCGGCTGATGGACAATCTCCAGATAAAATTTCAGAACAAAGGCGACGAGTTTTGGGACACAACGTACCTGTCCCTCATTCCCCTTCTTGAAAGCAGTGACAGTCTCCAGCTGGCCCTGTTGAACGGCCTACCGGAAGGGGTTAACTGGCCTGACATATGCCAGAAATTGCTCACTATCGTTCTAGACCGCTTCCAACCCCATTACACCAGCGACAGCCAAGGGGATGACCGGACCAGCCCCCAGCCAGAAAGTATAGAGGGTCCGGGGGGAGGAGGAAGCACCCAAAATAATAACCCGGCCACCTCTCTCCCCACAGATGAGAATAAGAACCAGGGGGGTGGGGAAAACCCCCGGAAATCAGAAAATGAGGGGAATACAGCAAAGGGAACAAGGGGAACTGAGCAGGTGGGCAGGGCGAGCAAAGGCCAAAAAAAAGGGGGGGAGATGTCCGCGAAACCCAACAATGAAGGGAATGAAGGGAATAAAGTGTGCGGAACAGAGGCGGGTGAAAGGGCCCAGAAAGACACCTCCCCGGAAAAGAAAGCAAGAGACAGAAAGGGAGAGAAGGAAGGAAGGGAGAATACAGCCGAACATAACCAAGGGAAAGGGGGGAAGAGCCAGGGAATGGCGGACACAACAAACAATGGATTGAAGAACAGACAAGAGGAGGCGGGGGAAGAAGATGGTGTGCGGGGAAAGGAGGAGTATAACCAAGGGAAGGGGGGGAAGAGCCAGGGAATGGCAGACACAGCAAACAACGGATTGAGGAACAGACAAGAGGAGGCTGGGGAAGAAGGTGGTGTACAGGGAAAGGAGGAGGATGGTGCAACAAGGAAGGGTTCAGACAGAGAAGAAGAAGGACTGTGCCTGGCACTGGCTGCATGGCAACCGGAAGTGGCTACACCACATAAATCAGGAAAAATGCACACCTCAGCGGCCCCACCACCCCCAGATCTGGACTTCACCAGCAAACGCCTGAAAGTCCGCCACCTCTTAGACAAGGGCGGGACACCACCCCCACTAGAAAAAGGCCTCATTTTCTTACCAGTCAGACGCAGGAATGACTCCTGGGAGATTGGCCTCTCAATATTGCCAGAGGCGGCCCACGGGGAAATCACCTTGAAAGGCCAATCGACCTTCCTTCTCTCCCTCACGGCGTGGGGGGGTGGCCTGACACTTCTAAAATCAGACATCGCTCAGTTGACTAAAGACCGCTTGCCGAAAGGTGTTGTTGCATCCCTGTTCATCTCGTATGGTGAGCATAGGTTGTCTGCTCAGGATGTCTATTTGAAATATGAACAGACCAAGGTGGATGGACTCCGCAAGCTCACTCACGAGATGCTGAAGGATCCTCAGCTACTGAAGATCAAGGCCAGTGACCCCTGGTCAGAAGAGGATATCAGATCTCTCCTATCCAAACTGCTGAAAAATCACACCCTGCAGACAGGTGGCCCGCTGGACACAGAACGGTGGCTGCCGCTGTAGGAAAACGATGATAACAACTCTGCAGAAACAAGAGGGACTGAATGAATGTTATAGACGCACTATATAACAAAGATTAATACAGGAAACTCACTAAACGTACCACTGACTTGGACCTCCGCTCACTGAACGTGAATGGACTGGTATCAGCAAAACCCGCCAAACGTAGTGCGATTATGGAACTTTTGAAAGGGGCAGAGGGAAGGGAGTGGCCTGATATCATATGCCTACACGAAACGCATTTGGAGGACTCCCCACAACACAATCACGTCCACAGAGAGATCTGGCCTTATCAAGCTTTCCGGGCCCATGCCCCAAAACCGGGTAGCGGAGGAACTGCCATCTGGCTACCCCCGGGCTCCTGAGTGGACCCCATCAATTGGGAAGTGGACAAGGAAGAAGGGAGATGGGTGTATATTCTTGCGATGCTGGAAACAGAGGTGGTGAGCGTGCTCAATGTTTATGGCCCCAACGACCCTAGTGAGCAGCAGATCTTTTACGAAAACCTCAAGACAAAATTGCCAGTGGGTATTCCGGTAATAATGGCAGGGGATTTTAACGCCGCCCCGGATCGTTGGTTGGATAGATGGAAGATCCCCTCCCCGTGCCCCTTTTACGTAGAAAATGACGAGAGGGTCATAGCAGATTTAACCCAGAACCTTCACCTCGTGGATTCCTTCAGGCAGGCTTTCCCCACTAGGCGGGACTATACCTGCTTTCGGAAAAAACAGTCACAAAACACATCCAAATCACGCATTGACTTAATTCTAATCTCAGAGGAGCTACAAGGGGCGCTACAAATAGCAGAAATTTTTCCCCGCAGTCCTCACCAGGGCTGGATCACGTAATGTGTCTGACCCTCTTTTCATTCCGGACGAAGCCCGACCAAGGGAAATGCTTTTATAAACTATTAGCCCTGGACCGCTTTAAAACCTATCTAAAAGAAGTCTGGGCCTATTGGCGCCAGCAAAAAGCCTTGATTCAGGACGACATTTTATGGTTCAACAACGGCTTGGCGTTTCTGGGCCGCAAGTGCAACGAATACTCAAGATTGCTTGCAACAAAACGAAATGCAGCAGAAATAGATCTCCAACACAAATTGAAACAACTCCAATAGCAGGAAGACGACATGACTGACGCCACGAGATTATCAGAATTGCCCGACGAGATCAGGACTTTGGAAACCCGCATCCTGGAGCAAATGGAACATAGATGGCAAGGTGTCAGGATCCGCGGGAAACTTCACAAACACAACCTRGAAGCAACTATGGAYACCMGATTTTTCGCWATGGCTAAGGCAAAACTTGGACGATCCACGATAGAAGCCCTSGAGGAYCSGAARGTGCATCAAGGCCCGTTGTTGACATCCACAACAGCCTGCACCAAAATAGCAAGGGATTTCTTTCAGGATCTTTTCAAATCAGAGTGTGGGACCCAACTTGAGGAACAAAGAATGAAGGATATCGATGAGTTTCTGCTCCCCCTTACCCAAACGCTGACAGACCAACAAAAAGAAATGTTAGAACAACCAATTACAAAAGAAGAAGTGTGGACAACACTGATGCTCATGGAGGAGGAGAAAACCCCGGGCATAGACGGTCTACCAAAAGATTTTTGGGAGACCCTGTGGGCGGACCTCTCACAGAATCTAATGAACTTCTATAAAACAATGTGGGAGACCAGGAGTACGGAAAAATTTGTTGGTCAGGGAGTCCTAACCCTCCTATACAAGAAAGGCGCAAAGATAAATATAAGGAACTACAGGCCAATCACACTCCTCACTGTGGTTTACAAGATGGTAGCCAAAGCGTTAGCAAACAGGCTGACCAAAGTGCTGGAAGATATTATACACCCAAACCAAACAAGCTTCATCAAGAGTAGGAACATCCAGGACAATATCCTTTTAGTCAATGAGGTGATCAAACTAACAAGACAATCCAAACAAAACGTGGCAATCATCTTCATTGATTTTGAGAAGGCTTATGATCACGTGGACTGGATGTTCCTAGATAAATGCCTGGAAAAATTCAATTTCGGACCCGCCTTTAGAAGACGGGTGCAAATCCTGCACCGAAACGCAACAACCAGGGTCATGGTCAATGGTAACCTGGCTCCACCAATCACGTTGCAGAGATCGGTGAGACAGGGAGACCCACTGACTCCTTTCCTGTTTGTTATAATAATGGAAGCGCTAGCAGCAAACTTATGAACACACAAGGACATACAAAAAATACAGCTCTCCTCGATCCCAAAAGAAGTTATCCCGGTGTACTCCATGTTTGTTGATGACCTGACCCTTATGGTTGATGCCACCCAAACATCGATGGAAGAAATCCAGCAAATGATGGATCGCTTCTGCACTCTGTCTGACATGAGAGTCAACTGGGGCAACAAAACCCTTGGCTGGTGGATTCATCATCAAGGCGCACGCCCCCCAAAATAACCAACGGTGAGGTGGCTACCCTTGGAAGCCCCGATTAGGGTACTGGGAGTCTCCTTGACTGCAGAAGGAAGACCAACCATTAATAATGAATGGATTGCTAGGCCCCCCCTGGAAAAATTAGCACAATGGCAAAACAAACACACTTCGCTATTAGGGAGATCCTTGGTGATCAACAATGTAGTGCTGGCCACTCTCTGATATAGGTCAGCCATCTGGGGATTAGACAAAGACATTTTGCGTCCCCTCCAGCGACAGATAGCGGCCTTTTTATGGCGGGGGGATCATGAGAAACAGAAGGTGATCAATAGAGTGGTCTGGCAATCGATTACACAACCCAAAGCAAAAGGAGTGTTGGGTGTAATTGATCCTACGACACAAGTCAAGGCAAGGCCATGCAATGGCTCAAGCGTCTACTCTTCAGCCCACAAATCCCTTGGAGAGAGCTGGCTTTGGAACAGATTTCAAGGCTAACTCCAGAGACCCCGGCCCATATCAACCCGATCACATGGATTGAAAACAGGGATTGGACAATCCCGCGACGACCGTCTTTGCGAGAAGCCCTCTCCGCCATCTCGTCAAAGAAAGAGGCAAGAAGGGACCTGCATAAGGATCCCTTATGGCCATCCCTCTTGCGAGTATGGAGGAGTCTCCCCTTGCCAGACAAGAAAGCACCCGAAAGATGGGAGGAAGTGGTCCGTCAACCGCTGTTTGGGAATAAGAGAATAACCGACTCCAATGGTCGGGTGCTGCATTGCATGGACGCCCCTTGGAAAGGATGGATTAAGAAAGGAATTCTCAGAATCAACGACATCTGGGACGCGGATAGAAGAGATTGGATCACGGAAGAGTGTCTCAGAAGGAAGCTGAGATACTGCCAAAGACCATAACAGGCAATGGAAAACCTGATAGAATGTATCCCCCTAAGCTGGTGGAAGATCCTGAGAAAAGGAGCCTTGTTACAAGAGTCTGACTGGGTAGCAATTCAGGGTTGTCAGGGGGAGGTGGGCAATGCGGTTGCCTGTGACCAGGAAGGACCAGTGGTAGTGGACATATTCAAGACCTGCAATGGCAATATCCTTCAAAAAGCTAGCCCAGAACGGATACAGTTCCTCGAGAAGGACGACCTCTCTAGAATCAAGGTGTTGAAGGGAAAGGCCGGATGGGTGCCATTCTTCCCAGACACGCCGATTCCCCATCTTCCCATAGACCCGCTAGAATGGGAATGGACAAACACACGCGGTAGAGGCAGGCCTAGCACCCAAACTTTGCACAACTTAACAATTAAGCAACATACAGATTACTGCGTCCCACAATTAATCTGAAGGACCAGGTGGAAGCTAGATGGATGAAACACTTAAACATCAACAGAGCTTCACTGAACAATGTGAAATGGTTTCAGTTAACAAAAAAGAAACCGGCAAGTCTAGCCTCCCTACAGTGGCAGATCGAACACCGCTACCTGCCAACCAACAACTGGTTGATAGACAGAACTACTATGGAACAGAGAGGACTGGCACTCCCCTGGTGTAAACTCTGCTCCAACGCATTCCCATCCAGAAAGATACCGAAAACCATTGAACATATCTTTCTACAATGCCCAGGGGCGGTCTGGCTCTGGCGTTGGTGGGACAGAGTTTTGGATCAGTTGGGAACTGCAGCACCTTGGCCCTGGGACTGGAAAGCCCTGCTGTTCGAAAGATGGTCACCTGAACAGCAGGACGACTTTACCTTAAACATGTTTCAATTGGGACGGTGGGCAGTAATGTGGGCACTTTGGAGACGCCGCTGCACGTATGAAATGGAAAAAGTGAGGCTGGAAGGGCCAAAATTTACAGAAAGCATTCAACAGCAGATACACACAAACATTAGAGCGAGATGGGAGGAAACTAAAGCACAGATCAAGCACATCCATACTATAAAGGAAATACAACAGAGGATACAAGACTTCTGCAAGAGCTGGCTCGGGGGGGAAACTGGAGGGAAGCTCGGGAGAGTGGAATGGAATGGGGGAAATGGGGGGCAAAAAGGAAATGGGGACCACAAGCCATTCAACAAAGACTACAAGCTTCTTTTCAACAACTGGCCCACGCTGGACGACTCAATCCCGATGCGGCCAAGAAGAGACTTCCCAGATTTCTTTCCCCCACCTGCAAACAGCCTGGTAGGAGTCTCTTGGTATGGGGGAGAGTGAAGAAAGGAAGGTATAGGGGCGAGTGAAGAAAGGAAGGAAGAAGTAGTTGCAGGCAAGGGATGATAGGGGATATGGGATAGTAAATGACAGAGAGAGTGCTTGATGTTGTTACTCACCTTCACCTCATAGGTACTAGATGCGGTAAACAGAGAAGGGGGGACCTCCCCGGTTACGGGTTGAGGGGGTATGGGAGAGACGGACGACAAAAGGCAAGAGAGTTCCCAGTTCTTACTCATTATTGTCACTTTGTTATCTGAGCAGCAAGCCAAGAAAGGAGGGAGAGACTAGCTTTCTCTGGTAGATGTCTGGCGCCCGATACAAAGGGTGAAGAGGTCTCCTCCCCATAAGCACCTGCACAGTTAATCCTCTAGACACCAGAGCAATCAATGTTGGCAGGTGCTACAGTCAAGTCCCATCAATCACGTTGCATTGTTCTTATTGTAAAGGGACGCTGGACCCGCTTTCCAGCAGGTGATGCTCCCCACCAATAGATGGAGCCTCTCCCTGGGTGCTAGTGGTGACTGATGTCAGCACCACTAGCACTAAAGGGGGTCGTTTTGGGGAAAAAAAAAAAAAAAAAAAAAAAAAGTACGCCCTTGGCCAATTGGCACAACCAAACCGTGTCGTCGAATAAACGAGTCACAACAGCCCCGAAGTGGATCGGAGTCCCATGCCAGAACATACCAATGTCGAGCAGCCCATTACCGTACCTGTTCCAATCCTAAGAATAACCACCAGCCTGTTGTTCCGTGTCGATGCTGAACCAGTCACCGTACGAACCCGAACCAACGGACATGCCGATACTGAACCTGAGCAACCTGCACCATCCCGGTGCTTAACCAAAACAAACCAGAATTATGTCGGTTACCATCGAATGCCGCGACCCACGATGAATACTGAACCTGAAACACGTTAAGTCTCACACAATGCTGCTTCCCTATGATGGCACCGAACCATTCCCATACCAACACCGAGGCTGAATCAACCGGTCCATACCGCGACAACCCATACTAGTCAATGTTGAATCTAAAAACATGTTGAATGCCATTCAATGCCGCAGCCCCGTGATATCACCGGACCTCTCACGAACCCGAATGCTTGAACCCGTGGCCACACAAAGTAATGAAGCGGCACAGCTCATCTCAAAATGATATCAGTAACAATACCTCCGACCCGCACCCACTCATATCACCCAGGTTGCAGTGAGGCTATGACTCAGACAAGTCAGGTAAGTCATGCAAGCGATCTCGATTACGGGGAATTAGAGACAATCGTTTGAATCAAGCTAAACAAATAATCCAGGGCCAAAAATCGATCGAGACTATCTCGGCTAAAATTTGATCAAGCATCTAATAATTATCGGTTTTCTTCTCTTTATCATTTTTATTTATTTTTTTTATTTCCTAATACTTTTATCGAAAATAACAAAAATAGAGGCAGTTTTTTCAAAACTAAATTCCGATGGCATTCAATGAAACGACGAAAATTCTTTGTTTTCCTTTTCTTTTATTGTGTTTTGAATCTTTTTCATACATTTAATTCTATTATCAAAAATGTCGATAATTGAGGGCGACCCTATTAAAAATCAAATACCGAAGAATTCGAATAAATTGAAAAATGTCCCGTTTTTCTCTCCTCTTTTGTTGTCTTTAATTATTTTTTCCATTTTTAATTCCAATATTAATTTTGATTAAATGAGGGGCTCCGTCCTCGCGGTCGTTGGACACCGTAAAAGGGCCTTGCCAAAGCCCACTTTCAATTCACCGTCCCGCAACCTGTCGTTCCAGGAACGGGCCCGGAGTTGATGAAAAAGAGGTAGACCTCAGCGCGGCGGAAGAGGTAGCCCCTCTCGTCCATTTCCAGGGCTAGTCCTGATGGTTGACACATCTAAAATTAGGGGTGATCTGACTACCCCTAATCCCTCCCAGTCGGTCGGACAAAAGTCCCGATCGATTCTCTCTCAATTAACTTTTCTAAGGGTCAATCCCCCGATATTAGGGCGACCGACTGGCCTTTGGTCGCCCGACAACGTGTCTAACAAAAGAGTCAGGAGATGAAGGGCAACAAAGGGCTTGGAAGGTATGTTCCTCCCCGGACTACCAGTGAGGGGTCACCGACAGGTTCGGTGGTTTTGTCTTGCTACGTGGTATGTGAGGGGTAAAGTGAAGCCACGGTCCGTTTAGTCCTTATTGTCCAGTCCTTTTTTGATGGCCGAGAGTGTGGCCATGTGATGGCTGAGTTGCCTTCGGGCCGATAAGGGAGGGGGTGAAGGTTTGGGGGAGACACTACGTGGCACCGTCGGCCGTGGATCCTGCGGCCTAGGCCGCAGCCCGTATTCCGAGGCCGCGCGGCCGCGCCACGGCCCAGTGGGGGCGCGTGCGGGAAATCGGCGTGCGGCCTCGGCTTACGTACGTCCTCCTCTAGAGGACTGCACATTCAATTTTTTTATTTTTTTTTGTGGGGGGGTGATTTTTGATGAGTGAGAAAATTAATAAAAAAAATAGAAAAAAAAATATTCGTTCATTGATTGATTGATTGATTGATTGGTTGGTTGATTGATTGATTGATTGATGATTGATTGATTGATTGATTGATTGATTGATTAAATGATTGATGATTGATTGATTGATTGATTGATTGATTGATTGATTGATCGATTGATTTATTTTTTTTGATCGATTGATTGATTGATTGGTTGGTTGGTTGGGGGAGGGTCGCCCATCCCTCCCCCCCCC
>BFEA01000100.1:3204199-3215163 GCA_003427395.1 Chara braunii
CACACACACACACACACACACACACACACACACACACACACACACACACTCAATCAATCAATCAATCAATCAATTAAATCAGATCAATCAATCAAGCAATCAAACTTTTTTTTTTTTTTTTCTTTTAAAATTTTGCAGCTGCATTTTTTTTAAACACCTCATTTCTCTGCAAAAATCAGAAATTCATTTCTAAATAAAATACAGGTGAGCTCAGGGACCATATATCTCATGAAAAAAAATGACAAAATTTTTTTTTTGCTTTTCTTTATATATATATTTTTTAATTTTGTTTAAATCGATTTTAGTTTTTGATTTTTTTAACTCCTAAATAAAGTCGGATTCCAAAAAGAAAAATATAGGAGTGTAGGGTTTTCGAAGCCCTACACCCCCATATATATATATATATTTTACGTATTTTAGTCTTTATATATGTTTTCTAACTTCTTAGATTCTTAATGAACTCGTGAAGAATAATCCACGAATCTGATTCGATAGTGGATTCATAAATGATCTTCAAATTTCTGCATAACTCTCGATTTGTTCTTTTCATATTGACGATCGTAAATCAGAGCCTTATCTCTGATCTTGAATAGTGATCGCTAACTTTTTAGAATTTCAATGGTCTCGTGAATTTGTTGAATCTTGTTTTTCCTGATGTTTCGACTTGCCTGAGACGGTATTCTAATGTCTTGTTGTTGCACTGGTCGTTGTGATATACTCCTGCTTGAGAGGGGTTAGTAGTGGGAGGGAGGAGACGCGTCCTGCTTGCGAGGGGGTCAGTCGGTAGGACTGAAATAGGGCATAGCAGCAATGAAGATGGTGGCTCCGCTGTGATAAGTCTTGCCGGAGGGGGGTCAAGGGGAGTTTTCATGTGGTTTGGGGGGTGTTGAGCACGACCGGTGCATGGAGGAAGCCGGGTATTTCGAAGCCTTAGTTGCCGCGGTGTTTTCAACAGATTACCCGATGGTGGGTTATCGCCATCATGTCCATAAGGTTAGGGTTGGTCGATGCCAGAACGGCGCTGGCCGGAGATGGGGTTGGGATGCGCTGCCCTGTAACCTTAGTATGTGGGGTTTAGAGGCCTGGTAGAGAGATCTGGGGAACTGCCAAGGGTGGAAGGCAGTCCAGTGGCTTACCGCGAGCTGGTATTAGGACGCCGCGGGTCGGAGCTGGGTTGGGTCGCGCCGCCCTGTAACCCAGCGGTTGGGGGTATGAGGCCTGGAAGAGCCTGGTATCTTGGATATGTGGGTTGAGGCAGCCGTGAGATAGTCCATTGATAGCATTGGGGCAGCATGTTTTCGGTTGTATCGGCTTTGAAGTTCAAGATAATCCCATTTGGGTCTCATTTTTCGCTTCTGGTGGTCTTGAGGTCGCTTCAGGATTCTAGGGGGTTCTTGCTACTCAGTGTGGGCTTTTCTGATGCGGTTATATTCATAGATCTGTGGTGGTTCAATGCCAGGACGTCGCTGGTTGGTGTTGGAAGTAGATGGTGGGATATCAAGCGTCCTACTAGTGAGGCGGCTACTGGTAGGATGGAAATAGGGTACAGCAGCAGCGGAGATGGTGGCTCTGCTGCAGTAAGTTTTGCCGGAGTCAGGAAAATAGGATGGATGGGGTTTCTGGGACGTTCTGGGGGTTTGCTGGTAGGATGGAAATAGGGTATAGGAGCAGCGGAGATGGCGGCTCTGTTGCAGTAAGTCTTGCCGGAGTGAGGTAAAGAGGATGGATGGGGTTTTCTGAGGCGGTTCCTGAAGTCTTGCCTATTTTCGGAATTTTGCCATCTGGCTCTAATTTTTCTTCGCCAAAGCCGGGTAATGGCCCCGGTATCCCAGACCTTCAAAATTGTCTTTCAGTTGTTTCTGGTGGTCTCGAGATGCTGTTATATTCATGGATCTGCGGTTAGAATGACGCTGGTTGGTGTTGGAAGTAGATGGCGGGATATCAAGCGTCCTACCAGTGAAGGGGCTAGCTGGTAGGATGAAAATAGGGTAGAGCAGCAGAAGAGATGGTGGCTCTGCTGCAGTAAGTCTTGTCGGAGTGAGGTGAAGAGGATGGATGGGGGGTTTTGAGACGTTTCCTGAAGCTCTGCCTGGGTGAGTGGGAGAAGAAGGATGGATATCAAGCGTCCTACTAGTGTGGGGGCGAGCTGGTAGGATGGTAATAGGGTACAGCAGCAGCAGAGATGGTGGCTCTGCTGCAGTAAGTCTTGTCGGAGTGAGGTGAAGAGGATGGATGGGGGGTTTTGAGACGTTTCCTGAAGCTCTGCCTGGGTGAGTGGGAGAAGAAGGATGGATATCAAGCGTCCTACTAGTGTGGGGGCGAGCTGGTAGGATGGTAATAGGGTACAGCAGCAGCAGAGATGGTGGCTCTGCTGCAGCAAGACTTGCCGGAGTGAGGTAATGAGGATGGAGGGGGGTCTGAGTCGTTTCCTGAATTTTTGCCTATCTTCAGTAGCTTGTTTGTATCTCTTAATCTAGTTCTTAGCCAAAGCAGGGTAGTGGCCCCGGTACTGCAAACTCTCAATTTTTTCAAATTCCTATGTAATTTTCTATATGGGACGCTGGGCCCGGTTCCCAGCACGTGTTGCTCCCCACGAATAGATTGGAGCTTTGTTCCAATTAAAAACAAAAAAGAAAAAAAGAAAAAAAAAGAAAAAAAAGAGCTAGGCCGCTGGATTATTGCGACCTTGGACAAGGCCTCATTCGCAAATTATTAAGAGACATTCACTTCACCACAGATAACGAGGCTCAGTGGGGCAGTACCCCATTATCTGTGCACGTGAGACATTTAATTAGTCCATCCAGTGGCGGTTGGATCGATAGCATTTGTTGGGTGTTTCAATGATTGAATCATTGAATCCATACCTTCATTTATTTATTTATTTTTTTAGTTTTTAATTCTTTTTTTTTTAAACGGACCCAGTGCCGAAGGCTGATATTGAATCCATACCTTCATAATGTTGGACTTTGATATTTTAAAGATGTATATGTGTATTTAAATTGCATCTATGTATGTGTAAATCTAGAATGTATAAATTAATATGTAACATAATATATGAGTGAGTGAAACTCTGGGGCGAGGTCCCATTAGTAGTCGGATACTAGGAGTGTGGTCGATCCTGTGTGACACTGAGTGGCAGCGACCAGACAGGTTCATTACGAATTTATGCGCTGAGAAAATAGGAGAAAAGCCAAAAAAAAAAAAAAGAAGCAGAGACCTCCCACCGGAAATCACAGCAGAGTGTTTCCCAGCCATCAGATCACAAATGATCTGATGGTGGTGGTTGCAACAACAGTGAACAAAGTAACCTTCACATTTTCTGGAATAAACTTGACTTCTGTCAGCACTGATCCTGACACCCCATATATATGGAGGGCTCCACCCAATGAGATAATTGCACAACAGCAAGTAAAATACTAAAAGTCTTCTATCCAGTGGGCCTAGGCCAACCCCACCCTCCTTTGGGGTTGGCCACACCCCCAACCGATTGAAAAGATTCTGGCGGGAAGCTTTCTTTGCAAGGGCATGCCCAGTGTTAAGGAGAGGGGGAGGGGAACGAAGATCT
The DNA here is from genome assembly GCA_003427395.1 of Chara braunii. Lineage (NCBI taxonomy): Eukaryota > Viridiplantae > Streptophyta > Charophyceae > Charales > Characeae > Chara > Chara braunii. Next base: position 3,207,765 of record BFEA01000100.1, read on the forward strand.
CCTTACTTTTTCGGGTAATACATCACGGCAGGATTTGGGTCACTCAACTGCCCCACAAACTCGTTTCTATCCTATCCCGTTGCTAGTGGCCGGTTCGGTTGGCCCAACGGTCCACCAAAACTGTGCCAACAATTTTCGGGGGTCCCAGGCACTGGAAAATTTCCTGGGGACCCCAATTTTTGTTTTCGAATTTTCTCAAAATGGGGCCCAACAGGACACCTCAAACCGGAGACCGGATGTGGACATCTAGACCGGACCGTCTGGATCCTGATCCGGAGGTCCAGTTGACAACCATGATGTATATGACCATGCTGTGCCTCTAGTGCCAGCAGCGTGTCTGGAGTGTATTTTTTGGCTGTGACAGACCTTTCTTTGTTTCGTGGATGTTTTGCTGGCTTGTGATGGGGTGTGAACCGACAGTCTGTAGAGTTTCCCATCTGGTGTGGGTGAGTGATAGTCTACTTTGATTTTGGTTAAGGTAGATTATCATKTACAGTGTAATCAGTGAGGGGATTCTGCAGAYTGTTGAGGGTTCAGCCTCCTGATGAGTCGGTGAAACTCCGACGAAACAGTTTGTCACAGCCCCTCSTTTGTTGTCCTCTTCTCYCTCTCTGCCTACGGTTTACCGGGCAGTTCTGTTTGTGACGATATATATATATATTCTATTTGTGACGATATATATATATATATATATATATATATATATATATATATATATATATATTAAACAGTTTGTCACAGCCCCTCGTTTGTTGTCCTCTTCTCCCTCTCTGCCTACGGTTTACCGGGCAGTTCTATTTGACGATATATATATATATATCGTCACACTGTTTGTGACGATATATATATATATCAGTTGTGGGGCTATGGTTGATCCTCAAGCACAACCAGGGTAACAGGGTTGACGTGGATTATCACTTTCAGTATCATCAATTACGAGAGTCGGCAGCCTCTACACTGTAGAGGGTTCAGCCTCAACATGAGTAGGTGGAACTCCAAAGAAACAGTCTGTTACGGCCCCTCGTTTGTTGTACTCTTCTCCCACTTTGCCTACGGTTTACCCCCACTTGTGTTTAAACTTTGACTATACACGGACCTTTCTTTGTTTCGTGGGTGTTTTGCTGGCTTGTGATGGGGTGTGAACCGACAGTCTGAAGAATTGTCCATCTGGTGTGGGTGAGTGATAGTCTGCTTTGATTTTGGTCACAGGTACCTTGAGGGCAGTGGTCGGTGCCCACCTCATGGTATCAGTTGCCGGGCAGCCGTTGATGCTTAACCACAACAGGGGTTAAGGTGGATTATCACTTACAGTGTAATCAGTTACTAGGGGATTCTGCACACTATTGAGGGTTCAACCTGCTGATGAGTCGGTGAAGCTCGGACGAAACAGATTGTTAGAGCCCCTCGTTTGTTGTCCTATTTTCCCTCTCTGTCGACGACGGTTCTATTTCACGATATACATATCGTCAAATGGAACTGCCCGGTCAGCCGTAGGCAGAGAGGGAGAAGCGGACAACATACGAGGGGGCTGTGACAAACTGTTTCGTTGGAGTTTCACAGAATCATCAGGAGGCTGAACCCACAACAGTCTGCAGAATCCCCTAAGTGATTACACTGTAAGTGATAATCCACCTTAAGTCCGGTTGTGGTTAAGCATCCAGGACTGCCCGCAACTGATATGCTGAGCTCGGCACCAACCACTGCCCTCATATATATATATATCATATCCCTTAAGAAGCATTGGCCGCGGCGCGAAGTCCATGGCGCGCTGCTCGCCGGATTTGGGTCGAAGTTTTGATGAGGGGCGGCGGATGAAGGGGATCGAGGGTGGGGGAGTGTGCTGAGGGGTGCGCGTACCGAAATGTTCACAGCGCGCCACCAAAGAAGGGTGCGTGCCTGTTGCATACTGTAACGAGCAGACCAGAACAAGAACCAGCCTCTCAATACAAAGTACAAGATAACACAGCGGAAGACTTAGATACCAGTGATCCGAACAATCAATATTGCAATGCAGCCCTGAACATACATCATCATCATCGTTACATGGTGTGAATGGGGTCTGGCGCTTCACACAGGAAGACTGCGCCAGCCCGTACCATACACAGACGAAGAAGAAGGGGTTAGACGAAGAGGAGGGGAAAAATGGGAATGTAGTCAACACCAAGTCTTCGTCACAGGCCCAAATAGTCCCTCGTCGAAATGTCTGAATCCCAAATGTCAAGTCTGGATCCAATGTCGTCAAGTCTGAAGTCACAACTCTGTTTCTCTCTGTCGTAGTCTGAGAAGTCAGGTGGCGAGAGGGTGAGAAGAGATGGTGGACTTAGAAGAGGAAGAAGAAGAACTCTCTCTCTCTCTGTGTCCGGTACTAACCAGTGAAGTTGGTGCCTTGATGCAGGTACCTCGCAGATGGAGCTGGAGCGATGGCGCCACAGGTAAGTACCACTGGCCTCTGCCAATACCTCTCCCAACTCTACGATCTACCACCTACCAGCGCCCAGCGTTGAAGACTACTCTATGGCTATGGGCGCCCAGGGCCGAAGACTACCACTAACGCTGAAGGCTACTCCCTAGCGCTGAAGACTACTGCAGCGCTCCTCCTGAGTGCTGCGGCTGAATCCTGAAGACTACTCGTGCCTACTGACAACTACCTACCTGTGAAGTGCATGAGAACTTCCTATGTACTACCGGGTGCCTCCTGACTGCAGGCGAGGCAGTCCAGGAGGCTGCTCTTGCCAATGCCTACGGGGGAAAGGGGCTGCAGCTGCAGCTCCTGCTCGAGCTGGCGTGGGGAACAGGCTATTTCTGGCCTGTTCCGAAACCCTGTTTTCGTGTCTGAGTCTTAGGTAGGTCGAAGACAATGAGGGCCTGAAAATGACCCTCCGTTTCAGGCTAAAAAGCCTCTAGGCCTGAAAGGCCCAGAAATAGGCTGAAACGAAATAGGGCCTGCAGACCCTCGTATTTCAGCTTTCAGGCTGAACGACGGGGGCCTATAAGCCCTAAGTTTTAGGCTTTTAGGTTGAAAGTGCGGGACGGGCCTTGCAGGGCCCGTGTGGCTACGCAGTATGCCACACCCCCCCCTCCTTGAAAGACCGAGCTTACCTGCGAGGGCGAAGCTGTCTGTCTGAGGGAGGGACCACAGTCCGGGTGGGAGGGGCGGGTCGTGGAGGTCCCTTAACTAACCTTTGACGCTCGTAGTGAGCGTAGATCAGCGGTGCGGATGCTTTCAAATCTGCTCCTGAAATCCACCGAGTGTCGTCGGGATCGCATGCTCTGAATGTAACTTTGTAATGTCGCGGCTTGCTGCCGTACTTGCGATCCGAGATGACGCGGTCAACCTCCTGATGACCATCCATAGATGGAGGGTCCTGCGATCGTCTGCCCGGGAAGTCATCGCTCTTAGCTGGTGTATATGTTGCCAGCTTTGATGCGTGAAAGACTGGATGGACCGTCAGATGCTCGGGAATGTTGATCACAAATGAAGGGCCATCAGGCTCATCGCCCGCGGCTGATGTCACAGACCATGGTCCAAACCACTTGGGAAGCAGTTTGCGTGAAACATCCTGTTCCTGTGCAAACTCTTCCGCGGAGACCCAAACCAGATCACTGGCGCGGATGGGACATGGTACCCGACGCCTGTTGGCTTGCTGCTGCATGCGGACTTGAGCCTTTTGCATGTTCGCGCGGGCTTGAGTGAGCAATTCCCTGTACTTCCGGACGGAAGCGGGAGAGCAAGTAGCGTCAATGTCGGATGGTCGAGGGAGGAGAAGGTCGGCAAAGATACTGACTTTCCGTCCACCGTGGTGCAACTCGAATGGAGTCAAGCCGATCGCCGGGTGCACCGAAGTGTTGTAGGTGAACTCGATGTCGGGGAGGCGGTCGACCCAATGACGGATGAGCGTACGAAGCATCATTTGAGCGGTTTGATGTGCCCGCTCCGTCTGCCCGTCTGTCTGTGGATGCCGAGCCGAACTTGGCTTCATCTTCGTGCCGGACTCCTGCATGAGAGCAGTCCGAAATGCCGACATGAAGCGAGTGTCGCGGTCGCTGACTATGTCTTCTGGTACACCGTGGCCACAAATCCAACCGGTGTGCAGGAGGCGTGCCAGCTCGGGAGCCGTGGAGTAGTACTTCCAAGAAAGAAAACGCGCGTACTTACTCAATCGGTCCACAACCGTGAGGATGCCGTCGTGTCCGAGCCGGTCGCGAGGGAACGGACCGGTGACGTCCATGGCAATGGAGAGACCGGGTTCCCGTGGGATGGGCATCGGGTGTAACTCGCCATAGGGATTGCGGTTGCGGGGTTTGCTGCGTCGACAATGATGGGAGACATTTTGTGGCTGAAATACTCCACAGGGTGTCAATCGTCGCCGTCGTGCTGTTCCAAGACTGCCCCAATGCCATAGTCGGAAGCGTCCGTAGTCACTCTCGTCGGCAGGGTGGGGTCATAGATGCTAAGGACGGGTGTCATGAGCATGGCCGTCTTAAGTGCTTGGAATGACCAGCATGCGTCGTCATCGAATACGAATGGCACCTTTGGCGATTGTAATTGCGTCATAGGTGCAGCAATCCTTGAGTATCCGGTGATGAATTGCTGATAGTAGCCCGCCAATCCCATGAATGAACGAACGTCCGTGGTGTTGGTGGGCTCGGGCCATACTCGTAGGGCCTCGATCTTGCCCGCAAGCGGACGGATGCCTTGCGGCGTCACATAATGTCCCAAGTACTCCAACTCCTGCCGCGCAAATTTGCACTTGTCACGGTTGGCTTTGTACTTGGTTTGGCGTAGCCACTCCAAAACGGTGCGCAGGTGTTCCACATGCTCCTCCAAACTCCGGTTGTACACCAGGATGTCGTCGAGGTAGATAAGTACGTAACGATCCAGCATGTGTTGGAACTCCGTTGTCATAGCCGCTTGGAAAGTGGCCGGGGCATTCGTAAGGTCAAATGGCATGACCAGCCATTCGAAATGCCCATATCGCGTCTTAAACGCGGTCTTGTAGCGATCCCCCTTCCGAATCTCGAGTTGGTGATATCCCGACTTGAGGTCCAGCTTGGAGAAGAACTTGGCGCCGCCCAGTCGCTCGAGAAGATCGTCGATGCGTGGGAGAGGGCCGGCGTTTCTGATCGTCTGCGCGTTGAGCTTGTGATAATCGATGCACAACCGCAAATCCTTGTTCTTCTTCCGGACGAAGAGAACAGGAGCACCGTATGGCGATGAGCTAGGCCGAATCCAACCTTTCTCCAGAAGGTCGTCGAGTTGTGCCCGAAGCACACTTAATTATTCCTCGCTCATTCGGTAGATGCAACCGCGTGGAGGTACGGCCCCGTCCTCGAGGATGATCTCGTGGCGGATGGGTCGATCCGGTACTACTCCGTGCGGGCCTTTGAACACGTCGCTGTAGGCGTCGAGAAGTTCGGTGATGCGTGGATCTGAAGATGAGTCCGTCGATGACGCATCTTGGGGCGGGAGGGCGTGGAGAAAACACCCCCCCATCTCCTCGATGTCGTCTCTGATGATGGAAGCTCGCATGCTTGCGGCAGATACCACGTGACAGCTGACTGAAGGGTGAGGAGGAGCTACCGTGCATGGGACTAGTAATCCGTTCCGATCACGAATGTGAACGGTGCGGCGGTAGAAGTTCACCGGGTGATCCTCGCTTCGCAGCCATGACATACCCAAGATCATGTCGAATTTGGTGTCCAGAATGTCAAAGGACACCACCTCACTTGCGTAAGGGGCAAAGTACATTGGGACGTCGTCAATGCACCGGTCGATTGACTTGTGCGTGTGACCGTCCGCCAATGTGACTTGCGTGGGCTGGGACTTCCTTCGGACTCGTGGGCCAAGGCCGGCGCGTACCATGAAGTCCTGACTCATGTAGTTGCGAGATGCTCCGCAATCGATCAAAGCGCTGCAGGTCGCCTCTCCTATCTGAATGCGTACATATAGCAATGGTGCGTCGATGTCGTCGTACTGTTGCGTCTTGAACTCGCGGTCGATCTTCGCAATGTAGGCGTGAAGGTCGACAACCTCTACTCCGGCGTCCATCAACGGAGTCGGTACTGCAGTGTGCAAGTAATCTTGCAATTGTGCCTTGAGCACATTGCAATGCGGTTTCGACAATCGACCGGACGGGGGCAGGGGCATTCATTGGAAGTCCTCAAAAGTCAACGGGTCGAGCACTTCAAGTCTTGACCATGACGTTGAATCCCCGACGGTAGATGACGGCGAAGCTGCCGAATCGGTTGCCGATGGTGATGAAACCGTGCATGCGGTAGAGTGTTGCACGTGGAGCGGTTGGTCCAGCGGTGGGACCAAGTGGACAGCATAATCCTCGTAAGTGTACCGAGGACTTGCGACATGCGCATCCTCCCCAGATGTGTAGGAGGCCGCTAGCAAGGCGGCCGAATCTGGCGGAGTGAGAGGTGGAGTCGCCTCACCTCCTGCGCAACTCAGTTTTCCGAGTTAAGACGAGGCCGCACATCCTCCTTGGCCTGATCCTGGCAAAGGGAGGTCTTGTGCTTGGTGCTTTTGCACCAGTAGCAGCAGCCGTAACGGCCGCGGTACTTGTACTCGGCCTCGGTCAAACCGAACTTGACCCATGGTGGTGCTGGCTGTCCATTTCCGGTCGGCGATGCTGATTTCGCCTTCCCGTTCACTCGAGGTTTGTTGTTGCTTCGCGGCTGGACAACAGCCACCTGATCTCCCTCACGTGACGCTTGGGTGGCTGCTGGGTCTTCCACAGTGTCCGATTGGACTGCAGCGAACTGCTGCTGTCGCAGACCAGTTCTCACCTTCTCCACATAGGTTGGCTGCCACGTTGACTTCTTGTGTGCAGCCGACCTGTTGGTCTTGATGATCTCCCTTGSCTTATCAATGATCTCAGCAAAGGTGGTGTATTGCTCGCGATCACCAAGTCTCTGGCTCAGTGCAGCACATGACCTGTTGTAGAACTCACGGCGTAGATGCGTGAACGGTAAGTCCATATCGGGCAGTGCCGCGATCTTCTGCCATTCCGTGAGCCAGTCCCGTGTTGCTGTGTTGCCCTGAGACATGGTGAAAAGATGGTTGATGGCTAGTGTTGGTGCGTCGTCGACGATGAACCACTTCTTCCACAGTGTCCGATTGGACTGCAGCGAACTGCTGCTGTCGCGGACCAGTTCTCACCTTCTCCACATAGGTTGGTTGCCACGTTGACTTCTCGTGTGCAGCCGACCTGTTGGTCTTGCTGATTTCCCTTGCCTTACCAATGATCTCAGTGAAGGTGGTGTATTGCTGACGTGTCACTGCTGACGTGGCACTGTAGCTGACGTGTCACTGTACCAACTGGGAAATGTATGCAAAGGGGTGGGTGGGAGGGAAAACGTAGGTAGGCAATCAACCCAACAATACTTTCCT
>BFEA01000100.1:3235077-3275687 GCA_003427395.1 Chara braunii
AAAAAAAAAAAAAAAGCTTCCCAAAATTCTGAAAAAGAAGTATGTCATGCAGAAGAATAAACTAAACAACATTTGCCTCAACAGTACATCCAAATTCCTTACCAAATTTGAAAAAAAAATCAAATACGAAAAACAAATAATATTAATAAAAATAAGAAAAAATAAATCGAGAATGAAATTATTGCATGGGCGAGCAAGCTTTTGACACCGCCATCTTTGGCGATTTTTCTTTTTTTTTTTGGCTTTGTCAAATGTCATGAAATTTTATACATATGTATCTTACATCATAGAGAACCTACAATTAAATTTTGAAAAAATAATAATTTTTCTTAGGCCCCGAAAGTTTTGACACCACCATCTTTGCCGATTTTTCAATATTGTTTGGCTCCACAGAATGACTTCAAAATTGAGAGACAGGTAGCTTACACAGCAGAGAGCTCACAAAACAAAAATAAAAAAAAACTAATAATTGTTAGGTACCAAAATATTTTTTTGCAGGGTCCGAACCCCTTCGAGTTCGGGCCCCGTACGGGGACCCGAACGCCCGAACGTTCGAGAGTTAGCTTAGGGGCCTCCGTACGTTCGGCCTAGCACCTCTGTATATATGTATATATTTTTTATTTTTTTTTCGGTCTTTTATTTTTAACTCATGATTGGCTACGAATTGGAACATGACTCCAAGGCAAAAGTTGCTTGTATTGTTAGTTTACATAAGATATAGTTTTTTAGGATATTTCTAAGAACATTTTGTCTTTTTTTTTTTTTTTTTTTATGCTTCGGTCGGAGGGTTTTGGACGCTTCTTCGCGTTCGGGCGAACATGTTCGCCAGTTCACCTCTGAACGCGAACATGGTGCTACGTAGATCTCTAGCATGCAGTTCGAATAAAAAGGAATACCCCATTCTTGGAATGGAAGTTTTCCATGTAAGACGAAAAATTATAAGATTGGAATGACATTTTTTAAGATGGAATGAAATTTTAAAATTTAAATTTAAAAATGTAATTTTACTAGAGAATGATGATTTAATTCTGGCCAATTTTTCTATTGAACCTCCTGATAAGTCGGTGAAAGTCCGACGAAAAAGTCTTGCACAGTCACGCTTTTTTTAGTGTATAGCGAATATGACAATACACACACACGGGGGCACGCACACAGACATACATACAAACACACACACACACACATACAAAAGTGACACACAACAGACACACTCACACACACACACACACACACACATGGGGGCGCACATACACATACACACAAGCATGAAAGTCCGACGAAACAATCTTGCACAGACACGTTTTTTTTAGTGTATAGCGAATACGACAGCACACACACACACACACACACACACGAGGGCACACACACAAACACATATGCAAACACACGCACACATACACAAGTGACATACACAACACACACACACACACACACACACGGGGGCAGACATACAAATACACACAAACACACAGACAGCCACACACACACACACACATTACACGCAACACACAAACACACACACACACACACACACACACACACACACACATACACAAAGTGCCTATCCCGTGAACGTGACCGTGCCTATCCCATGAACGTGACCGGCCGTTTATTTGGTGTTTTTTTTGTGAACGGTTGTTCATAGTGAACGGGACGACCACTAAAGAGTGGTGTTTTTTTTTTTTTTTTTTTTTTTTTTTGGGCTCCCCCAGGTACATTCGCCYCAAGCCCTACAGCGTGGKGACATTGAAAAAAAAAAAATTGAAATGACCTACAAAATAGCAAACGAAAATGCTTATTTTGGCTGGTTGTTTTTTTTTTTTTTCGTTTTTAATTAAAAAAAAAAATCGTGAATTTTTTTTTTTTTTTTTTTAATTATAGGGAATTACCCTTCAAAGTCCCCCCCCCCCCTAAAAAAAAAAAAAACATACCCCCCCAGCCAAAAAAAAAAAAAAATACCACTCTCCGTGAACTCCATGAACCCCCGTGTCGTGAACTCCGTGAACTCCACGACCAGTCTCCGTTCACAGACCCCGTGAACGGTGAACGGGGATACGGCACTACACACACACACCCCACGTCGGCAACCGCTACCCCCAAGGACGACCACCGACACTCCCAAACTCTTTGAAACCCCGTCGGCAACCGCTACCGGTCGGGGCGAATCCAGTTCGCAGGTCTCGAGAACACGTTCTCGCGAACGTGCTCTCGACTCGTTCGTGCGAATGGGCGAACATGTTCGCCAGAACGGGAAGGCATGTGAATACCTTCATCGTGCTACGCAGGGGCTCATACGTAACACTCACATACAGAGGTTTGTTCTACGTGTTAATAAAAAATAAAAAAACGGTATGCTCTTCTACTGAGCACTCTACATTTACGTGGATTGTTCTCAGGACCAAATGCGAACTGACCGATGAAACACTTTGGATGCAATTAGATTCTATACCATTATTTGATCCTGTCATATTTTTTTCTGTTTTTTGTTTTTCCCTTCGTTCCTCTTCACTCTGTCACGGGTTCACCGGGTTGCTCTTTACCCCCTACCCCTTCCACTTTACTCTACCAAGTCTACTCTGCTCCACTGAGTCCACTCTACTTTATTTTACACTTCCCTACTCCACTCTACTCGACTCTATTTTACGCTTTCCTACTCCACTCTACTCTACTCTAGTCCACTTCACTCCACTCTACTCTTCTTTACTCTACTCTCCTTCACTCCTCTAGCTTCAGTTAACTCTTCTGCACACTACTCCATTCCACTCAACTTTGCTCACTCCACTCTTCTCCACTCCACTTAACTCTGCTTTACTCCACTCTATTGCACGCCACTGTACTCAACTTCACTCCACTCTATTCCACTCGACTCAGACTCTACTCGCCACTCTACTCCACTCCACTCCACTCTATACTACTTGACTCTAATCTAGTCAACTCCACTCTTTTCTACTCCACTCTAATCTACTTCACTCGAGTCTACTCAACAGAAAAAAATGGCGTAGTTGAAAGCGAGTTTATCACATTCGTTTGCGTATAACAACAGATTAAAAACAATTTATAAATCATTTGAGGGAGGGGTTCATGTATATATACAGGAAGCCAATCAATCTGGTTTAACAACCATTTCGTTAAAACGGACATATTATATTTTTTAAACAACATTAAAATTGTGTTTTCGGGCCTAGATCCGGTCCAAAATTTTGGCTACTAGGGGTCCGCTGTTCCTAGAACACCGGAACCCCTAGATGTATCTGGTATCAAGCTGCGACCAGGTACATTTAGGGGGTCCGGCGTTCTGGGAATGCCGGACCCCCAAGAGCCACAAATTTGGACCGGATTTGGGCCCAAAAACTCGATTTTAATTTCGTTCAAAAAATATAATATGTACGTTTTGACGAAATGGTTTTTATTTGGACAAACTTTGATCATGTTCTCCGTGTTGATATAGTTGTTTTAAACTGTATACAAATATTTTAACAACAGTTAATTTTGTGTTGAAAACCTCGCTCATATTTTGAAAATTTGTTGATAAATAGTTTATATAATGTTGAAATGATGTTGAAATAATATGGTTGTGAATTATGTTAGAACCTGAACATATTTAAGCTTGAAAATTTTTCAGAATTACATTATAGCATTCTTTTCATAATATCCTTAAGTTTTTAAGATATTTTGGAGAAGTTGACGTCATGAAAAACCAACTTATGTTTATGAATCTAAGAGATTTAGATGGTTTTTTTTTTTTTTTTTTTTTTTTTTTTTTTTTTTTTTTTTTCTCTCTCTCTCTCTCTCTCTCTCTCTCTCTCTCTCTCTCAGGATGTAATGAAATTTGTTTCTCGTAGCACGAAATCACACACATTCTCTATAACATCCACCATGGACATTGCAGACCTTCTTATCTGGATGTAGTTGAATAAGTGTACTATCAAATCGATATTCTTCTGTCGCGCACCATAACTGTGCAACTGCAGAGTTGACAGATAACAAGAAAGGTAGATAATATTTTCTGAAGTTGGTAAAAAACTTACTTTTTGTAATCAGGTAAGTGAATTTTTGTTTTTTTCTATATTTTTGTTTCTTAGGAACGTTGACGGACGATTTGAGAGCATATTGATTTTTAAATTATGCAGTGTGAATAATTATTTTGTTGCAGACATTACTTATTGTAGTCGGTTTGTGCCTATATTTATATATTACAATGACTTGTGTAGCACACGGAACATGTTCGGAGCTTTTTCGAACATCCGAACATGTTCGGGCGTTCGGTCGAACGCCACCCGAACGTGTTCGACCGAACATATAAAAAAAAAAAAAAAAAACCTTTTTTTTGTTTTTGATTTTTAACTTGAATTTTGTTACGAATTTGAGCATACCTCCAAGGCAAAAGTTGTTTGTATTATTATTGTACATCACATATATGTTTTTTAGATTTTTTGGAGTACCTTTTTTTTTTTTTTTTTTTTTTTATGTTTGCGTTTGGAGAGTTTCGACGCTCATTCGCGTTCGGTCCCGAACGTTCGGGTTCGGTCACCGAACCTGAATACGATGTTGCACAGACAATGACTAACTTGTAAAAGAGTATGCACCTATCGACCACATACGCAAACACTGGTTGATACGTGATAGTAGAATGATTATAAAATAAAAGCGTAACATCATTGATGATAAGTGTTTAAAGCTGACGACGGAGCATACTACTTTTCAAATTGTGAAGTGTGAATAACTGTTTTGTTTTATGCGACACTTATTGTGATCGGTCGGTCGATGCCTACATTTAGATGTTGCAACGGATATGTTAAGCCATAAAATAGTATGCACCTACCGACCTTATTCACAAACATTGTTAGATGCCTGATAGAAGACAAAAGATTATTTAAGAGCGTAATACTTTTTTCTAAAAAGTGCTTATTATCGGCAACGTTTATATATATATAAGCCAATGAAGTTCGGGTGAAACAGTTTATAACAACCCCTTGTTTGTTGTCCTTTTCTCTCTCCCTGCCAACGAGTTTGCGTGGCAGTTGAGTGACCAAAATCCTCATGTGCAATATTGGTGATCCTACGGTTAGTATTTTACATGTATTACCTTAAAAAGTAAGGAGACCTTTGTTTTGTTCCTCCTCTCCTTAACACTGGGCATGCCCATGTAGAGAAGGCTCCGTGCCCAAATTTTTTCAATCGGTTGGGGGTGTGGCCAACCCCAAAAGAGGGTGGGGTCGACCATAGGCCCACTTCAAGTTGATAGAAGATTTTTAGTGTTTTGCTTGCTATTGTGCAATTATCTTATTGGGTGGAGCCCTCCTTCATACACGGAGTATATGGAGGGCGTCATGATCACAACTGACATAAGTCGACTTTATTTCAGAAAATGTGGCAGTTACTCTGTTCGCTCTGATCTGATGGTTGGGAAGCACTCAGCCGTGATTTCCGGTGGGAGGTCTCTGTTTTTTTTGTTTTTTTTTTTGCCTTTCTCCTATTTTCTCAGCCCAGAAATTTGTTATTAACCTGTCATCCCACTGCCACTCAATGTCACACTAGATAGGCCACCCTCCTATCCAACTGCTAATGGGACCATGCTCCTGGTAACCTATAAAATAAAATTTTTAAAAAAATATTTTTTTTTCTTTTTTCTATCGTGTAGTATACGACCAGGGCATGCCCCTATGTTTCTTTTCGGGGGGGGAGGGGGGCTACAAACAGCCCCATAAATCTTGTCTCGAGCCACGTACTTATGAGTGCAATGCAACTTTAGTACTCGCGTTGTACTCAATGAACGTGCGTACATAAAAAAAATATAATTTGTACACGAGGTAAGCTTAGAGCCTGGGCCTACGTCTGAGCCTTCCGCACATGAATCTGATCTATGGCCGGACCTTCCCCGAGAAGTAAAAACAAAAGAAAGGCCTAAATCTGATCCTGGAGATTTCCAAGAAGTAAAAAAAAAAAAAAAAGGCCAAGTCCTGGGGATGCAAATTTCCGAAGGGCTGGAAACTGGGCCTTGTGCCTGAATCTTGGGCTTGGGCCTTGGTGTCAAGGTTTTCAAAAAGTCCAATAAAAGAAAGGGGCATAAGCCTGAATCCAGCACCTCGGGATAGGTATAGGTATGGGTCTGTGTCCTGGAACTGAATCTGGCCTTTGATCAGGGTTTTCGACTACATGGAGAGGTCGAAGACAGTGAGCCGAACAACAGTTTCAAGTGCCAACTTTGATGATTTTCCCTGCGCAGACTAATGCAGATGACGTATTGAAAATTTGAAAGCTTGTACGTTAGGCCGTAATCTCCTCAGGAAAAATATCTAAAAAAGCTAAAACTTAATCTGGACCATTAAAGCATTACCGCGATGTTTCGGCACATATAACATTTGTACCACTCTGCAATATGTTGGCCAAGGGAAAAAGTATTGCACAATCACTGATTTTTCACATGAAAAATCTAAGAATTGCAAGGCCCACCAAATTCGATTTGATCTTTTGACAAAAATATTAAAAAAAATTAACAACAATATTTCGACGGTGAAATAATCACCACACGACTTCAATGCTTTTTTTTTTTTTTTAACAACTTTTACAATGAAAATCGAAAACCATGGCCGGCGTCCCTTTACAATGTTGTAAGCTTGTAGTGCTCCCCCAACAGATGACATCACTAGCCGAACCCAGAGCATTCTGCCACTATGCAATATGTTGTCCAATGGAAAAAGTACTGCACTCAATGATTTTTGAACTCAGAAGAATAAAGGACGAAGAATAAAGGAGAAAAACCATACCTGTGGCACACCTGCGCTGTGTGTCGTGCGGCGCACCATGCATCTGGGTGCTCAGTGCGCACTACGTGGTGCGTTGCGCATGTCTGCTGTGCTGCGGGCGTGTGCGCAGTGCATATTTCCATGTTTTTGTGGTCAATTCATTCGATTTTGCTCATCCTATCGTTGAAGTACTAGGAGCCCAGCCACGATGTTGGAAAATTACCTGCTCTCTCTCTCTCTCTCTCCTTCTCTTACAAAAAAAAAAAAAAAAAAAAAAAAAAACCAATTTTGGCAGTATATTTTAATGTTCGCGCACGCACACACACGCACACACGCACTCACTCACACACACACACACACGCACACACACACACACAGACGCACGCACCCACATTCACACACACACGCACAAACACACACACACACACACACATACACACATACACACATACACAAACAAAAAAACTAACTTCGGCTCCCTACTTTTCTTTTTGGAAGACCCGCGCGACCTCAATTTTTTTTTATTTTTTTTTTTGGTTCTTGGCGCGATATCCCATTTAGGCCTACAACGGGCACAGCCGCGGGGTAAAGCTCGGACGGTGGCCGAGTTCATGGCTGCATCCACGGCTGGGGTCGGCTGCAATACGGCCACGTTATTCATGGATTTTTCCCGTCGAAAAGAATAGGAAAATTAAAAAATAAAAAAAAATGTCGCAGGTTTTTCCAAACCCTACAACCCCATATTTGTTTTTAAGGAAACAATGAATTTTAAAAAATTATAAAAAATAAGAATCAGAAAAGGCGAAGAGGAAAAATTAAAGGGAAAAAAAAAAAAAAAAGACTTTTTGGGGAAGGATTTTATTTATTGACAGTTCTCTCTTCTTCAAGTTTAGGTGTTTTTCATTTTATTTTATTTTTTTGGTAATAAGGCAAAAATCAGTCAATGAAAAAAAAAAAAAAAAACAATAGTCTACTGTTATTTTGCAAGGACAATTGTATTTGTATGTGAACGTTTGTGTGTGTGTATGTTTGTGTATGTGTGTGTATGTGTGTGTGTGTGTGTGTGAATGTGTGTGTGTGTTGGCGTAGTTGCGAGTCTGTGTGTGACTGTGTGTGCGTATGTGAATGTGTGTGTTTGTGTATGTGTGCCTTTATGTATGTATGCGTGTGTGTACGATCGTGCGTGTGTGTGCGTGTGTGTGTGTGTGTGTGTGTGTGTGTGTGTGTGTGTGTGTGTGCGTGTGTGTGAGAGAGAGATTTTCATTGATAGGATGAGCAATGCATCGGCCAACAATATGTCTCGAACCCAGCATCTGCGCTCACAGTACTTCCATTGATAGGATGAGATAAATCAAACAAATTTTCCGCTAGAACATCGAAATATACTACACGTGTGTGTGTGTGTGTGTGTGTGTGTGTGGTGCGTGCGTGGCTGAGGGGTGGGGCGGGATGGGGAGGCGACCACTCCCCCACCAATCAACCAATCAACGAAAAAGAAAAAAAGACAAAAAAAATAGCTCGTAATTTTTTATTTTTTATTTTTTTTCTTTTTCATCTCTCACCATGACCTCTACCTCCACCCCCTGGAAACTTTTTTTTTGGTATTTTGTTTTTCTTTAGGGGGTCGGGTGGGGTTTGCGCAACCCCAATCCACTTTCGAAAACCCCGCCCCCCCCTTGAACTGACCGCCACGCAGCCGCGCGGCCATGGCCGCCCACGGTCGCCTCCATGGGAGATTCTTAGTACAAGACCCCTCCCCAACTTTTGTTTTTTTCCTCGACCCCTTATTTTCAAGGTGCGCAACACCCAGTGCGCGGTGCTGCGCGTGTGTGCAGTGCAGCGCATGTAGATTTCGTTGTGATCTTTTGACGATAAATATTACTAAAAAAATATAAAAAACTTGATGGCTATAAAATCATATTAAAATGCATTGTGGTGACGATTCGACGCATTTTTCATTTCTACAATTCAGTCGGTTCTCCACACTGTGCAAAGTTAGGGTTTGGACACAGACATCTTGCCGTGCAGCTTCTTGACACGGGATTCGCTTGATTAAAAAAAACAGTCCCCAAAATCAAACAGGGACCCAATCTACCTCAACAGTTATCTTGTCAGATAATTGAGTATCTCAAATTTGTGTGTGGGCTCGAACCCCAAATACAACCATTAACAGTGAACTTCAAAATATTAGTGTGTCGATAGGTAGCAGGGCAAAAATTGTCCTTTTTTGGCTTGGGGGCGACGAGCCACACACAGCGATTCATCTTTCCATTCTCTTGGGGCAACTTCACTCTTGTTGGGGCACAAAATGACGCATGCTGCAAGGCGGCCCCCTCTCCCCCCCAAAAAAGCGGCACAAAACAACGCGCGCAACACACTGCAGGGGGTGAACCCGAAAAAAAAACAAACCAGCATGGATAGGGAGGCTGGGCAAGAGTTGACATTTTTCGGTTCTATTTGGGGCACGAAGGAATTTGTGTTTTCATTCTTTTGAGGCGCCTTTGTTCTTTTTGGGACACAAAACAAGGCACACTGCGGGGTGAACACCCCCCCAAAAAATGGCAGTACAAAATAATACAAACACACACTGCAGGGTGAGCCCAGAAGAAAAAAAAAAAAAAAACCAACAGCACAAAACGATGCACGCTGCCGGCCTGAACAAAAGCACAAAGTCCTTGAAACGACTACAGGTCCACAGCAAAATGACACATTTTGCTATAGGACGGTGGGCCCTTCGAGATAATCGCACGCATCCACGTCCGTCATAGCACTTTGCGGCTCATCTCCCTTCGTGCCTCTCTCGCATTCTTGAGTGCACTGCGAACAAACGGGTGGACAACTGGTTCTGCACACGCGCCGGCCGTGGATCCGCCACATCCGATGGCCTGCGCGCGTTTTTGCACCTCATTTCGGCACGCAGCGGCCAACCGTCCTCTCCCACATGGCCAATGCTGCTTAAGGGGTAGGATATTTTATCCTATAGTCGCGAATGGGTTCGCAGAGAACTTCCCTTCCTTGACGAGGAATGCCAGACCTGTCCATGCCGATGCAGCTGTATGGGGCCAGTTGAAATAGCTCCATCCCAGGTCATCACCAGTGAAACACTCTGCGGCTGGGGTGGCCACAATGCCGAATCCGTCGGAGTTTGGAGCGCTTGCAATCTGTCTCTCCAAGCTGTCATACAGTGTCTGCGCCTCTTCGGACTGGTCGTTCAGAAACAGCGCCATTGCCGCACTGGCAGTATTCTCATTCTGCACTTCTCTTCCCGTTCTGCTGAACAGAACGCCGGCAAACCCTGCGCTCTGAGTCCTCATGTGCTTGAGCATGAATTGCAAACAACCAGAGTTTGAAGCCGGGTCAACGGAAGCCAGCGATGTCCAGGTCTGGCAGTCGGTAGGGACCACAAACACGTTGAGGTTCTGGGAGTAACCACGTGTGCCTGCACAGTAGCGCAACCCCCATTCATCACCTAGCCTGCATGCGTGGACAAACTTTGCTGCAGACTGTGCACCCTTCTTCCACTTGCTATCCCCCGTGAGATTGAACAGGTTTGTGAAGAACACAAACACATCGGTATTGTGCTCGACAGAGCGCCAACCACGCTTTGCCCCTCCATCTTCGTAGCCTCCTGAAAACCCCCCGAGCTTGTCATCTACGTGCGTATTAGACCTTATCCAGTTACCGGCGGTGATGGCATAGTCAAGGTACTTGGATCCATAATTACAATCCTGGGAAGTAAGTGCATTGTGGAGGCGAGTCATTGCGATCCCTGCCCAGGACAAGTTGCCAACATCAGCAGCCCCGGCTCCAGGAAAGGTGCTCGTCGTGAAACTCCAGTCGTTCGCAAGGAGGTGGGCATTTGCGTGCGTGGCGGCGATGACCCTGCCATCGCCAACAGGATCATGGAGCATGGCGTTGCAGATGGCATCTACAAGGTCAGTGGCAGCTTTGAGATTACCTCTCTCGATGAAGAAGATGGAGGCAACTGAAGTGTCATATATGTCGGCCCGGTAAAAGATATGCTCCCAGCGATTGCCTTCGATCTTACCAGGGACACGGTATGTTTGCGTAAATCGGGAGCCCGATGAAGAAAACTGGTTCATTTGGAACTCTAGAAACCTCTCAATCCGATCGCAGACAGTGTCATTAGCTACAGTCCAATTACTCCTCGCAGCCCGCGGGAAGCCTGTCGCTGAGGCGGCCATGATTCAGATGCCAGGCAACGGCAGTCTGAGAGTAGTAACCTCCAAAGGAAGGAAGGAGAGGGAGGGAGGAGGGAGGCAGGGAGAGAGGGGGTGTAGCTGCAGTATGACTGATATGCCTGGCAATGGAAGAGTTACAGTAACTTTCGAAGGAGGGTGCAAGGGAGGGAACGGAGGGAGGGGGGATGGGGAGGGATGGGGAGGGATGGGGAGGGATGGGAAGGGGGGGAAGGAGGCAGCAGGTATAGCTGCGGAATGATTGAGATGTCTGACAATGGCACAGTTACTTCCAAAGCTGGAAGAGAGCGAGGGGGAGGGAGGCAGCAGGTGTAGCTGCACTGGCAGTTGCAGGAGCGGACATAGGAGGGGTGATGTTCCTCAAGATCTTCAGTTTACACTCTGGTATGGAGATGCTCACAAAATGCCTATAGTCTTGAGTCAACACAAGGACAACAGATTCACTGCAGTACAGCGAGTCTGGAAGAGAAAATACACAGCGAGTGCCACGTCAGTCAGTCAACAAGTACAGAAAGACTGTCACTTTCTGCCCCTGCCACGTCAGAACAACAAGATCATCACTTTCAAGCAGTGCCACGTCAGCAGCAGAATAGAATCACATTCAGGCACTACCATGTCAGCACAGGGAGAAATTCAGTTTCTTCCACTTTCACCTGCAGTGAGAGTTATAGCAAGACAATCACATTAACCAGGTGCCATGTTCGTCAGCCTTCTTTTTTTGTTTTTGTTTTGATTTTTAACCTGCCTTGCCACGTCATCATTTTAAATAATACAGTGATACAATCACACTCAGCCCGTGCCTTCAGTCAGCCTACCTTTCTTTCTTTCTCTCTTTTTCTTCACACCACACACACCTGCTCCATCTATTCTGGGGGCCCACAGTTCACCGGTTGCTTTTCACCAGGCCTCCCCATGCGCAGCACACACCATATGCGGCGCAAAGCGCATGCGCATGAGTGCGCGCGCACGTGGTGCGGCGCACCCCCCAAATATAGGGGTCGTCCAAATTTTTTTGGGGGAGCGCCCCTGGTGTCTTTCCCTTAAGGGGAAAAAAACAGAAAAGAGAATGAGAACGTTCGTCAGGGCGAGTTATGCAACATAGGGCCTCACCACACTACTCCTGACTTGGCCATTTTCGGGAGTGCAGCGTCGTCACACCAGCTCCCGAGTTCAACCTGTCAGATTGAATTCCGGAGCTGTCAGAATGTGGCTCCCAAGAGCACTCCCAAAATCGCTTGAGCCTCCCTTCTGTAAAAGGCCATTTTCAGGAGACCTCTCGCAGAGGTCTGTGTTTCGACCGGAGAACTCGTGCGCAGACAAGCATTCTCCTCACAGTTTTAGTCGCCACATCCTGGACAGTGCTGGACAGTCTCTGTCTGAAGTGCACCTCCTGGCCTCCAAATCAGAGAGTGGCCCAAGTCGGGAGTGCAACATGGCGAAGTGCACTCCCGAATGGATTTTCGCATCTTCTGACATTCGGGAGTACTCCCGAATATTTTCTCCAAGTTGGGAGTAGTGTCGCGAGGCCCATAAGCAGCAGCTTAGATCAGAACGTGGAAAAGTACACCCTTCATATTGCTGCCGTTTCCGTGTAGTCAGCAGGAAGAGCGTCTGTTGTGGGGATATTACAACAGAATCGCGACAAGGGCGGGTTGTTTTGAAGTGCCTCTGCCTGAATCTGCCAAATCCGCGGTGACGGCCTCGCTCCATCACTCACCAAACATGTAAAATGAATCTTAGGTGGGAACATGGATAGATACACTGCCATTACTTCTGTCTGTGGGTCTTGGAATCTGTGGTCAGTACAACGGGTCTCGCTCCACTACACATGCCCGTTATAGGGCCTTGCTCCACTACTCACCGCATTCACAAAACACCAAAAATATGGCGGTGTTACACCGAGGTATCTCTCCATATTCTGATAGAAGATTCATTCTCATTTTGCAGGTATGGTGATTAGCGGAGCGAGGCCCATAGCCTCACCTTATGACTTCTGTACTCTTTTACGGACGGAATTGCTGTCATATACATCAAGGTCGTCGCCCTTACACAAAAGAGACAGAAAAAAAGATGTGGAAACAACTGGCAGATCAGGCTGAGCAAAACCCCCTGCATCAAGATTGTTGATACGGGCAGTTGGATACGGAACTTGGCGCGTGGAATTTGAATTACCGTATCAAATTGAAACAGAGGGGGGAAAAAAACTTCAAAAAAGGATCGTCTGAGATGGAACCAAGGCTTGAAACCAGCAACTTTCATCAACCTTGAACTGTGCATTTACAAAATGTTTTTTTTTTTTTTTTTCGTTCTCCCAATCACATCATCCTCTTGGTTTAAAGGGACAAGGTACAGAATGCTATCCCCTTTGACAGTGGCTGACCACTGGTTCAGGCAACGTTCGCTAGTGTGCCCCAATTTGGTCACTATTGTGCAAGGAAAATGAGCAGTAGCGAGATGAAAATATCCAGAATACACAATCACATTGAAAGCCAGAAAGTATCACAGTGGCCAGAAAGTATCACAGTGGCCAGAAAGCAGCATTGCACCAATACGACAGCAATGGAGAATCGTAACACTGAAAACCAATGTCAATGAGAGCTTGCTCTCTCGCCACCACCAACACAAGAGTCCAGGACCTTCTCCCTACTTGGCGCTCGGCGCCCAGCCTTTTTTTTTTTTTTTTTTTTTTAACACGCCCCCACCAGTGTTAGNGGTGCTGATAAGAGCAGACACCACTAGCACCTGGGGAGAGGCTCCATCTATTGGTGGGGAGCATCACCTGCTGGAAAACGGGCCCAGCGTTCCATATACAGATTGAATTTGAAGTATGTCAGAAAAAAGCCACTGTGAGAGAGTCCTGCCAGCATTGATTACCCTGGCATCCAGGGGATTGACTGAGCAGGAAGTCGGGAAGGGGGAAACCTCTTCCCCTTGGAACCGGCACCAGATACCTACTGCTACACACTAGTTCCTCCCTCCCCCCACCAGCCCCAATCCGAACTGTCAATTCCCCTTTTCTGGGTCTGAAATACTGTGCTGACTGCTATCTGTCCGGGATATTATCACTAAGATAGACCTTTCCTCTGGCCACTCTCCTTGAGTTCATCCATCCTTCCCATACCACTGCATTTCTACGAGACAGTTTGAAGGCGGGGGGGGGGGAGAAGTCTGGGAATCCTCCCGGGGGTTTTAGAGAGATAGCTGTATCAATTTTGGTCCATTCATGAAATATCAGTCGGTAATCTCTTACTATCTCCAATCTCCCTTGGTCCTCCCTTGATTCCTGATGTTCCCCTTTCCATTCTACATTCCCTATCCTCCCCCCGCTGGGTCCCCCAAGCCAGCTTGAGCTGAATTCCTGAATTTTTTGTTGGATGTCTTTTTGTCTGGCAAGGAGTCTGATCTGTGTTTTGACCCCATCCCATTTTGCGGTTGTTTCTGTTTGGATCTGCTGTTGTATGTTTTCCGTGAATTCGGGTACTAGTCTGGCTCCCTCCATTTCAAAACTACAGTGTCGTCTCTAAAGTGCCCACAGCACCGCCCTTCGTCCCACTCTGAACATGCTTTCAGTGAATTCGCTGAGTTGGTCTGGCTGGCCCTTGGGCCAGGCTTAACACAATAATGCCTTCCAGTCCCAGGGCCATGGGGCTTTTGTTCCTAGTTGCTCCCAAATTCTGTCCCGCCATCTCCACAGCCAGAGAGTGCACCTGGGCATTGAAGAAATATGTGGTCAATGGTTTCCGGGCGTTTTCAAGAAGGGAACGCGTTTATACACAGCTTGCACCAGGGGAGAGCATGCCCTCTCTGCTCCAGGGATGTTCTGTTTATCAGCCAATTATTGGTCGGTTGACAGCGGTGTTCAAGTTGCCATTGAAGTGAGGCGATTTTGGCCGGTTTTGCCTTGGCCATCCTAAACCACTTCATAGGTTTTAGATCCTCTTTAATGACATTTAAGTGGTTCCTCCAACATTCCTCTACCTGGTCTCGAAGGTTTGTTGTTGGTCTTAGCAGTTTGTAAGTTCACTTAACTGTTACACCATATAAGGATTTAATGCATTTCTTGCCCTTCCCCATTTAGGTTGTCCATGTCTATTCCAAGGGGTCCATGGCTAGATGATGGATAGAGGAGCTGGGCAGGTAGGCTATCCATTGCTCTTTTTCCTTGAGTACTCTAATTTTGAACAACTCTTCTTTTTTCGGGTTGCTCTTTTGGATTATGTTGTCCCGTCCTACTTGGAAGAGGCTTACTATTACTGTTCCTTCAGGGATGCAGCAGACCACACTGCCCACATCTTCTTGACGCCCCCGAAATGCCACCCAGTCTGATTCTTGTAGGGTGGGGCCTTTGCAAAGGGTTCTCCACCAGGCTAGGGGGACCTTTTCCACTATTGCCTCCAAAGCTTCATGTGGCCGGTGGCAGTACCTCAGTCTCTCTCATAGCTGGTTAGGACCTATCCAGTCCTTCTTCTCTATGTCCCATATGTCTATCACCCTTGTTATCCCTCGTTTGATCCAGCCCTGCCAGGAAGAGTCCATGCAATGGAGAGTCTGTCCTCTCGAGTCTACCACCCAGTTGTTGCCAAAGCGGGGTTGGTGCGCTACCAACAGAAAAATTCCCACGAGAAATGAAAGTTGAAAAAACATTCCATTAAAAAAAATTCCTTCGTATTTATAAATTATCATTCCAATGTTTGTCCAATTCTCAAATTTTCAGTTTTATTTGATAAGATCCCGTCTAAATATGAGTTTTCCCTTCCAACTACATCTATTTGTTCAAGATGGAATGAAAGTGTGGATGAGTTTATGAAATGTTTTAATTAAACTTTCATTCTACTACAAGAAATATCTTCTAATTTAGATTGGATTAACCTATTTATGACTGAAAATCCTTACTTAGAATAACAGTCCAATTAAAATATTTCATAAACTCGTCCACACTTTCATTTCATCTCTAACATGCAGTTCAAATAAGAAGGGATACCCCATTCTTGGAATGAAAGTTTTCAAGTAAGACGAAAAATTTTAAAATTGAAATGACATTTTTTAAGATGGAATAAAAATTTAAAATTTAGAATGTAATTTCACTATAGAATGATTATTTAATTCTGGGAATTTTTTCTGTTGACCTCTTCTCATCTGTCTGGTAGGGTTTTGTCCGATAGGGGGAGGCTTCTTCATGTTTGAGGAGAGAAGGCCAGAAGGGATCCTTTCGTAGGTCAGCCCTTGCTGCTTGTCTGGGGGTAACGAGGTAAGGGTCCCGTTCTTGGGATGGGTCATTCCCTATTCTCCAACCACATCCACGGGTCACTCCCTTCTGGTGTTTGAGGTGCTAGTCGGGATATTTGTTCTAGGGCTAGCCCTTTTGAGAGGGTCTCGAGATTGAAAAGCAGGCGTTTGATCTATATTGTATCGCCAGCGCTTTGGTCTGAGTTAATGGGTCGATGATGCCTAGACCTCCTTTTATTCTGGGTTGAATTATAGAATGTCATGCCACTTGATTGATCACGTTTAGTTTTTCATGGTCATTCCTCCACAGAAAGACTGTAATTTGGCGCTTCAGTGGGCGTAAGGCATTCTTATCCAGGGCCCAGATTGCGGACTTGTACCACTGCGAGGTCAGCACCACGTTGTTGATTATCAAGGAGCGCCCAAACAATGAGGTGTGTTTGTCTTTCCAGAGCATCATTTTTGTCAGTGGTGGGTTAACAATTCATTCGTTGTTGGTGGATGACCTACCTTTTGCCGTCATCGATATGTCCAACACTCTAATGGGGACTTCGGAACCCCTGGGGAGCCATTTGAGCCTGGGTTGTTCTTGAGGTCTCACTCCTTCATGGTGGGTCCAACATCCTTGGGTTTTGTTTTCCCATTTAACTTTCATATCAGACAGTTTACAGAATCGATCCATCAAGTATTGTACCTCCTCCTTTGATTCATTGGAAGCGTCAACCATCAGGGTCAGGTCATCTCCAAACAATAAGCGGACTGGGATTGCCTCCTCAGGTATCGCGGATACTTGGATTCTTTTGATATCCTTACATGTTCTCAGTTTGGTTGCTAATGCTTCCATAACTATTACAAAAAGGTATGGGGCTATGGGGTTCCCCTGTCTGACTGATCTCTGAAGATTGTTGGGGGGGGCCAGGTTGTCGTTTACCATGACCCTGGTTGTTGCATTCGAGTAAATAATCATTATCCATTGTCTAAAATTTGGTCCAAAGTTGAGTTTTTCCAGACACTTATCTAGGAAAGACCAGTCCACATGATCATATGCATTTTCGAAATCGATAAAGATGATAGTTGCGTTATTCTTTGATTGTCTGGATAACGTAATCATCTCAATAACCAGGGGGATGTTGTCCTGGATATTCCTGCCTTGAATGAATTCAGTTTGGTCAGGTTGAATGATATCCACCATTACTGGTGCCATGCGGTTGGCCAGTGCTTTAGCCATCATCTTGTAGACCACTGTGAGCAGGGTGATAGGTTTGTAGTTTCTTATACTAGTGCGTTCCCTTTTTTTGTAAAGGAGCGTTAACACCCCTTGCCCAACCAACTCCCCTGTCTGTCCTGTGGCCTAAACCTCATGGTAATATTCCATGAGGTCTTGCGAGAGGCTTGCCCACATCGATTCCCAAAATTCCTTGGGGAGCCCATCTATACCTGAAGTTTTTTCCGCTTCCATTTGCACCAACGCTGTCCATATTTCCTCTTTCGATAAGGGTCTATCTAAACTATCTCTTCAATGCTCTGTGAGAGTTCTGTTGAGTCGGCGCAAGAAGTCATCGATTTCCTCCAAGCGTTGTGACCTTGGTTGATTTCCACATTCTTATGTAAACAAGGTCTGATAGAAGTCCCTTGCTGTTTTTGTGCACGAAGTTGTAGATGTGAGCAGAGACCCTTGGTTAGAGTTGGGGTGCTCCAAGGCTTCAATTACAAACCTCCCTGACTTGGCCTTTGCCATGGCAAATAACCTTGCATCCATAGCTCCCTCCATGTTATGCTTGGAGAGTTTGCCCCGGATTCTCACACCCTGCCATCTATGTTCCATAAAACCAATGAGGCGGGCTTCCATGTTCTGAATGGTTCTATCTAGCTCGTCTTGATGGTCTTTTGTTTCATTTTCCTGTTGTTGCAGGTGTTGTAGTTGATGTTGTAAGTTTGTTTCTTCTGCGTGACGACGCGCCGCGAGAAGTTTTGAGTATTCATTGCACTTGCGACCTAAGAAAACCAGGTCATTGTTGAACCACACTATTTTATCTTGGATTTGATCTCTTTGTTCTTGCCAGAAGGAGCACACTTCCTTGAGGTAGATATTAAAGCGATCGATAATTAGGAAGGAATCCGATGTGTTTAGCTTGTAAAATCCCCTACCTTGGTTTGGTTTTCTCCTGAAGGAAAATATCGCAAGACACATCGCGTGATCCAGGTCCGAGAAAGGGCTGCGAGGGAATATCTTTGCCATTTGAAGAGCCCCTTGTAGCTCCTTTGAGGTAAGTATCAGGTCTATACGGGATTTGGATGCCCTTTCCGTACTGTTTTTGTGGAAACAGGTGAAACAGTGGTCGGTGGGGAATTGTCTCCGAATGGTATCAAAGAGGTTAAGAGATTCGCGATTAGTCTCTCATCATTCTCAATATAAATTTGGCAAGGTTTAGGGATCTCCTATGTATCCATCCAGCGGTCTGGGGCTGCATTGAAGTCGCCTACTAAAATTGTAGGGATACCTACCGGTAATTTGGAATTGAGGGACTCAAAGAAGTTTTGTCGTGCCATCGGTTCGTGGGAGTAAATACATTTAAAATGTTTACCACTTCCAATTCCAACATCTCTAGTGGATAGACCCACCTACCTTCTTCTTGATCTGCATCCTAGTTAAGCATTTGTACCTTTGAGCCCGGTGGGAGCCATATGGCAACTCCTCCGCTTCCTGGTGGTGGGCCATGAGCTCAAAAGGCTTGGTGTGTCCAGATTTCTTTGTGTGCGTAGTTGTGTTTTGTGTTGTTCATAAGATGGGTTTCCTGCAGGCATACAACATCTGGTCAGTCCCCCCCCTCTACCTCTTTGAGGACGTCCAATATTGCTCGTCTTTTGGGGTGTTTTGCAGAGGCGAGTCCGTTCACATTAAGTGAGTGTAGGTCAGGGTCAGTTTGTCGTTTGCATAGTTTCCAAGTTTTTTCCTTGTCGTACACGGCATCAACCACATTCATTTCTTATTGTTAACTTCCTTAACTTTCTGTTGCGGTTTTTTTTTAGTCCTTTCATAGAGGCAGTCATTTCTCTGTGTCTAATGGATTGTCTTTCTGCAGTATACCATTCCTGAGTTGTTTCACTAGGAAGTCTCCAATCTCCTTTGTAGACCATAGGTCACCTGACTTTATTCTTAGGAATTGCAGATCCTTGAGTGCCTCCTCATCTAGGCAGCGCAGTTTGTCTGTTTTTAGGTGGTCATAACACAGAAATATATCTTTGGTTCCTAATCTCTCTTGCCCATGGGAGAGCACCAGAGCGGAGGAGGCAACTTCCGCGAGTTGATTCTGGATCAGTTGATGGATGTCCGTCTTCCCGAGCACGGGGCTTCCGTCCCTGGATGTCAGCGAGAGGAAGACAGTGGAGCAACCCTGGAGAGAAACTTCTCCGTGCGCTGCCCCAGGGGGCACTGACAGTCCCACTTCCCACAGTGTCACCCCTTCTATCTGCCTTACTGACAGAAAGATTATGCCTTTGTTTGTGGGTGTCCCACCCGAGGGCGCTATCTCAAATAAGTGTCGGATTTTTTGTCTCCTGTTGGTGAGATCGCCTTCTGGGGGCTTTGGGGGGGGGGAGGGTTTGAGCTGGGATGGATGCGTCTTTGGTATAACCGGTTCCCAGGATGCGAGTGCCAGGCATAAGCCCTCTGTAGCGATTGTCCCCTTTGGCCTTTACTATCTTCTACCTGAGGCTCTCTCTCTGGTAGGTCGTGGCCTTGGGGCCTTCCTTGTTCGTTTTGCATCTTTCCATTTTCTTGTTCCCACATCTCCCCTTTTCTAGCCATCCCACTTTCAGTCCCATGTGTTCACTGTTGGGTCCGTGTAATTTCTTCTTCCTTATTTTGTGTTGTGCCCTCTTCCCTCATGTGCCCCTCTTCCATCGTCCCCGATTCGTTCTCCTTCTTTTCCGTTGTTCCTTGGTCCTCTCAACTTTCATAATCTTGTTGTTCTTCCTTTGATTGCATTTCCCTGCCCACTACCGATAATTCTTTATCAGTTGTACTCACCCCTCGAGTGCGTCTGTCAGTGTGAACCTTTTGTTCCACTGCGGCAGGTTTGTGCTTCTCTTTCCTCATTTCTTGCTCATGTTGTGTGTCCTAATCAGGGGCTGGGGGTTGAAATCGAGTGAGCACTATACCGAGGAAATTATGACAGATATCTGGCCATTTCGCCCCTACAGGCAGGCCTTGGGTCATGACCTTTTTGAGGTTGGCATTGCTTTCCAGCAAGGAGATCAGCTCGCTGTATACGTTGTCCCAAAATCCGTTGTTTCCTTTCCCGTATTTCAGGAGTATATTCTCCATTAGCCAATCTGCCACCTCCTGCAGTCCTACTCCTTGTGTTCTGTATTCTCCCTCTCCTTGTGTTATGTTTCCGCCCTCTATGTCTGTTGTTGTTGTTTGAGGTGGCTGACATGCGTCATGTTCTCGAGCTTCAGTCACTTCTACCTCTGGCGGTGGGGGGGGGGAGGACCCTAGAATGGACTCTATATCCATTGGTGTAGAACCAAAGGGCTCTTCAAACAGGTCAGGAACCTGCTATGTGTGATCCCCACACTCTCCCTGGGTTTCCTTTGCTAGCTCAAGTTGGGGGAGCTCGATTTCTCTTGTTGCCCTACTTCCTTCCTTTTCTCATTTATCTGTTTTCCTATTGGCAGGTACTCCATTGCTGCCGGTCTGAAACTCTGTTGCTTTTGTTTCCCTTGGGTTTGTTTGGTCTGCTGCTTGGATTGTTTGTCCTTCCCTTGGGGAAGGGGGAGAGATTTGGGATCCGGTGTTTTGGTTTCCGGGGACCTGGGGGGTTGCAGGGTCTTTTCAGTCCTTTAAGACACCTTCCTTAGGGGTGGGGTTCCAACGTTGGGTGGTCTTGTAGCTCTACAGGGGTCCCCACGCCCTTCCCAGGTCTAACCTTTGTCCCGGTCTTCGGATTCCAGGTCCTCCAGGTATACCCACCCCTCATAGCCCCGGTCCGCTGTGTACCATTTATTGGGTCTACGCAGGTCTTGTTGGAGTCGGCCTGCCTTTAGGCGTCTCTTGTTGGGGTGTTGGGGGCAGGCTAACTCGGTGCTGAGATGTCCATATGCTCTGCACTTAAAGCACCAAGGTCTGAACTTATGTGTTGTACGAATTTGGTAGACCTTTCCTCCCATTCTGTAGGGAATTATGTCGTCTATGGAAAAAGGGATCCTTGGGGAGGTTGAGTGCTAACATCATGTAGTCATCTCGTTTCGCCACGTAGGACGAGAGCGGATCAATGAAATCTACCATATTGTATTGTTGTCCAAAGTCGTGGACAAATGCAACATGTACTTCCACTGGGATGTGTCTCATTGCCACCTAGAAAAAGTCCTTCATGAGTTGTTTCCTCTTCTCCTCAGGGGACAACTTTTTTGGTTGCCATGGATAAATGCGCACCTCCAATCTTTCCCATTTGATTTTCTGCCAGCCATCTATTCTCTGTTTGTCTTGGGTGAAGAGACTAAGTACCATAAAGACTGTGGATGAGAGGGGATGAACGAGGAAGAATTTATGGACTGCCTCAGGGCTGCCCTTCATTTCCTCCAGGCATCTGCATATCCAACGAACCTTATCATTGACTGATTTTTGTGCAATGTCTCCATGGAATAGTAAGGTGCTTGTGTGTTTGATATAGGCTCTGTCCCTGGCCTCTAGTTTGTGTGCCGGATACGTCTTCATCATTGTCTTTCTCCCGCCCTGATCTACCATTTGGTTTTTTGAGGGGAGGAGGAAGAAGGTTAGAAAATACCCCCTTGCTAAGAAAAAAAAAAAAACGCCCTTGCTGATGTAAGATTTCGGAGGGGCACCTTCAGAGTCAACTACATACCCCGCTGTGTTGTAAGTGCATCCCGTTTAATGGTGATGGTCTTTTCCTAGATTGTGGTCCTAACTCTTTGTGCCCATGAGGGTTTTGATTCCTTTTCCGCTCCCCCTTGTTTCTTTGATTCCTTTTTCGTTCTCCCTTGTTTCTCGGTGGTGAACTTTTTTTGCTCTTTTTTTTCCTGTGTATTTTTCCTCTTCTGTCAGCATATCTTCTTCATCTCACTCCCTTCTTCTTCTTTCATTTCCACTTCTTCCCCACTCTCCTCTCCCTTCGCTTGCATCTCCAGGTCGTGGGATGCTCCTTGCGATGTCATGTCACTTTTTTCCTGGCTTTCCTCCCTCTCGACCGGTCTCTGCCCTTCAGGTTGGGTTACGGTTTTCCCCAGGGTTGGCCAGTGCTGACTTGAACCGGGGGAGAGAGGGGTGTAACATGTTGGAGCAGGACTTGGGCACGATTGAGGTCTCCTCTCCGGCCTTCCATAGGGGCAAACCGCCAATTGTCTGTTCAAATTATGCCTCATGGCCCCCTGATAGAAGATGAGGGATCCTGGTCCTTGGATCCTTCTGTGCCCTAGTTCCATTTTGCAGTTAATCAGATATCAGTGTCAATGTTACTCCTATTGTTAGCAATTGATTTGCTTCTGTTGTTTGTATCGTTGGTTTTGTTCCTTAATTCCTGATTGTTTTTTGTAATTATGGTAATTGCTCTTTTGCTGGCTCGGGGGTTACCCTGGAGGAGGGGTTGGGGGGAAGGGGAGGGGAGTGAGGAGTGACGCAAGGAGATACCTGTCTGTTGTCTTCGCCTCCCTTTCCACCCTAGCAATCTTGTTGACTGTTCTTGTTGGGGCCGAGGCTTGACGATGATCCTTCTGGATTTTCTCTTCCTTTATCTTGCCTCTTCCGTCTGATCTTTGCGAATTTACACTCCCTTTATCTTGCCTCTTCCGTTTCTTCTGACTGTCTTACCTAATTTCCTCCAGCACCTCTCGCTTTCAGGTTTGTCCCGTCCTGATTGTCCTTGTTTAATTGTCTCACCTCCCTTCTTGTTCCTTTGTTCCACTTGATTTCTTCTGCCAAGTGTCGAGATCTTCCTTACTCTCTTCTTTTGGCTCGCTTGTCTCGTCCCGTCTGATTATCGTCACTCCTTGTCTTCTTTTATTGACATTCGTTGACCTATGCGTTGAGGGTTCCCCCTGCCTCGTGTGTTTTCTATCTTTGTCGCCTTCTTTATCCCTTGTGTACAGCAGCTATGGAGCAGGAGTTTCTCACATAACCCTTGAGGGGTGTACCTCGTTCGCTCCTGGCTTCCTTCACTCTGTCTGTCTTCTCGTTGACCTGTCCCTTTTTCATACCTCCCACGCCCTCACACACTTTGGTCTCGCCAAAGGCTCACTCCACTTCGACTCCACTGATATCAGTCGATGTTGCCCCGTGGCGGGAGCAAGGTGGCTATGAAGTCCAACGTGGAACCCCGTGCCCTGGGTCGGACCACTTTTCGCGCCAACCCGTGGTGTGGCGTGGTCTAGCGCATATGCCTCACCAGGCGTGCGCAAAGCGCCTCCATGTGACATAAACTTCAACCTCCCACTCTCATCTTTAATTTCTAGGTTTTTGAATAGTTGTTGTCTCCGGACGTCAGGCAACTTACCAGGGGGAGGATGCTTGGTAGGTCCCGTGTGCCCCAGAAAAAAATGCAATGTCCTCACCTGGATTACATCCTACACAGCTACAATTTGCCTACTAAGTAGCCCACAAAGCAGCCCACGAAGTACTTGAAGATGTCGCCCAAAGCAGACCATCGCCAATACTAGGTATGTGCCCTCACATCATCATCATCATCATCCTTCTTCTCTCTCCCTCTTCTTACTCCCACGTCTTCCCTCTATACACCCGAAGACCACCCCTGTGCCTCACTGTAGACCAAGCCCCAGCCAGCTATGAAGACTGGGCTATGGCACTGCCCTCAGCAGCGCCCTGCTTCTTGCACGACCACACACACTTGCACCTTGCCCTTAGCGCCAGCAGCAGCCCACGAGCGTCCGCTCCAGCAGCGCTGCCACTAGCATGCAAGTGCATGAATGAGAGCCCAGGCAGCGAGCTCTTTCCTATATGGAAAAAGCCTGCCTCCCCCGACTGCCTGGCTGGCGTGGGCCTCTTCCCAGAAGCTTCCGGTAGGCCCTAGGAAGTTGTGCATCTGTTGCAGTTGTTGGGCCTCCTTCGGTTGGGCCTCCATACTGTCTGTGTATGAGGCTGCAATTCTTGCCCAGGGCCTGCATTTTCGGAAAGGTCAAGAAGGCCGTGGAATGAATTTGCTGCCCAGCCTGTGTTTTCCCTCAACCAATTGGCACGTCAAAACTGTCTGGACCCCAAATACGAAACTGACAGTAGAGGGTCTCTCGAGTTTTGTTAGGCCCGCCTCCACTTAGGGCGGGCACATCTGTAGCAAGGCCCCCTTAGTCCTGATGATTCCCTCCTCCTTTACTTCGATAGTCCTCTGAAAAGTCTTCTAATCTGCAGGCATCATTCCCTTGAGTTCTCTTTCATAGCCCGCAATCACTTGAGGTGTTGTTCGCATGAGTTCTTCTTTTGTGAACCACCGATCTTCGTTGGGATCAAGATGGTGTCTGAATCTGACACGATATTGCATCCTCGGCTTGGGAGGGCGGCCTCTGCCCGGCGGTTTAAGCACTGGCATCATTCAACGTTCCACGATTCCGTCGATGTCCACTTCACCATCCATGGTTGGGGGCAGCATTGATCATCTGGAGGGCAATTGTGCCGTCTCTACGAAACGTGCCATCTTTGAGGCGTGAAAAACTGGGTGTGTACGTAAGTGAGGTGGGATATGAATCACATAAGAAGGTTTGTCTATTTGATTCCCATCTATGTGTATGACCTCCCACGGGCCGAAGTATTGTGGCATTAGCTTTCTAGAGATTCCCACTTCCTGTCCCAGTCCAGATGATTTGACCTGAAACAGAGATGGTTGTTTGCGCTTGTTCTCATATGTCACCATGGCATCTTGAACTTTCTTAATGTGCTCTCTATAGCCCGTTGTAGCATCTGCTCATACTTGACAGCGAACTCTATGCTGCCAGGTGGTGCAGATGACGGAGTTCCTAGTAGTAGGAAATCTAAGGCGGTCTGAGGTTTCCAACCAAGATGCATTTGGTTGAGAGTCATTCCTGTAGTGTTGTGCACAATGTTATTGTACAAACTAGCGACGAGAGGCAACTTCTCGTCCCAGTCATCCTGACTTGGCTTGATGTCATGCTGTAATAGGTGCTGCACTACTCTGTTCATTTGTTCCGCCTGCGGCCTGCCCGTTTGATTCAGGGTGATTCCCTGACGTCATCTCTAGTCTGGTTCCCATCTGTTGGGCCGTGTTTTGCCACAATTCGCTTATGAAACGACCATCTCGGTCGCTAACAATAAACTTGGGCAAGCCAAAGTCTTGTACCCAGTTATCCATAAATAATCTTAGACTAGTGACGTCGTCAGTTTTGGCAATCTCTAGCATAGCGATTAGTCTTGCATAATTGGAAAAACGGTCTACTATAACGAAGATGTGTCGTTTTTCACTCTTGCTGGTCACCAGGGTATCCATAAAATCCATGGACACACTTTGCCCGGGTCCTTCAGGAATCGGCAAAGGCTTGATGAGCCCGAGCAGAGTCTGAGTCCTAGGTTTGTCCCATTGGCAAATCTGGCAAGTTTCAACGTACTTCTTTGCATCTTGCATCATAGAAGGGCACCATAATCTTTGCACTAAGTTAGTTGGTGTTTTCCTATAACCAAAATGATCGGTTCCATTATGACATTTTACTAGAAACAAACTACGCAAAGACTCTCCATCTTGGGGACAACCTTTTATTCCCTGCCTTCTCAAGAAACAGCAAGCCATCTACCATAGTAAATTCATCAGAAGTTAATTTATCTTTCTCTTGAAATTTACGAATGATCTCAGACATAACTGGATATTGATGATAGGCCTCCACCAAAGATCGAGTTAGACCGTCTAATACGCCAAATTCAGTCACTAGTGCTCCGAGAAAATCTGCCCGATGTGATAGTGCATCTACCACCTTGTTGTACTCTCCCTTGATTGGATCAGGTTGATAGTCAAACATGTCTATCACTTGAACACATCGTTTGAGTGCGTCCGAGAGTACAGCCTGTGTCTTGATCCAGCGCAACGTCTCATGGTCAGACCTCAAGTAATACAATTTGCCTAGGAGATAGTGTCTCCAGTGGACCAGCGCTCTGTAGAGGGCATGTAGCTCACGCTCATATGTGGACTTCGCTAATTTTCGAGATGGCATCTTCTTACTCATATACTCGATGGGCCTCAACTTCTTCCCCTCCTTTTGCGCAAGGAACGCACCTATGTCATACGGCCTGACGTCTATGGTCACGACAAAGGGCTGCTCGGGATCTGTTAGTTTGAGAACTTCATAGTGTGTTAGAGCATACTTCAATTTCTTGAAGCTTGCTTCACACTCTTCAGTCCACTCCCAAGCGGTGTCAAGGCGAGTTAGGTCGGTTAGTAGGGAAGCTATAGTACAATAGTTCTTAACAAACGGACGGTAATAGCCCGTCATCCCAAAAAATGACCGAACCTCAGTAATTGTCTAAGGTCTGGGCCAGTCTCGTATGCTGGCCACTTTGGCATCGTCCGACCTCAACCCATCCGCGGAGATTTCATGACCCAAGTACAAAATCTTGGTACAATCGAACTCTCATTTCTCCAAGTTTACCTTGTACTGACGCTGTCTTAGGAGACCTAGCACTATTTTCAAGTGCTCAACATGCTCCTCTACAGTCTTACTAAAGATAAGTATATCGTCGAGGTACACAACGATAAACTTGTCTAAGTAATCATGAAAAATCATATTCATTGGGTGTTGGAATGTTCCAGAGGCATTGCATAGGCCAAAGGGCATCACCACAAACTCTAACAGACCGTACATGGTCTGAAAGGCGGTTTTGTGCTGGTCCTCACGTCTAATAGCAATTTGATGGTATCCGGACTTCAGATTTATCTTTGTGAAGTACCAGCATCCCTACACTCTATCCAATAGGTCGCCGATGCGGGGTAGGGCCTTGCGTTCTTTACGGTGATGGCATTGATACCCCTATAGTCAATGCACATCCTTAAGGTACCTCCCTTCTTAGGAACAAATAATACTGGCGCACCGTAAGGGTAGGTACTAGGCCGAATCCATGTGTGGCCAAGTTGCCACAGTTCAGGCAAGTACCCCTAGCAACTCGGTACCCCCACACCTCGTAATTTAAACCAAGTTTTACCCATGTGGGCTTTCCTTGGTCGCTCTGACCCTTGGACCGACCTACCTTCTGCTTCTCGGTCCCCCTAGCTTTCTCTTTGATAGGAGCCACGACTCCCCCATCCGAAGGTTCACTGGCCCTATGCTGCTCTGTCTCTTCCCCATAGTCTCGGAAGTCGTCAATCTCAGGTGCCTGACCATGATGGTCGACGAACATGAGTTGACTTTTCTTCTTTCAGTCTTGGGGGAGTCTCTTCTTCCTACCATCTCCCTGACTCTGATGAGCGGACCCAAGCTTAGCCTCTATGTCTAATGCTTTCTTGTTGAATGAGGCGAAGTTATGCTGGTCAATGTACGCCTCGTCAACCAGCTTATTTTTGATATTTGTGGGCTGACATCCCAAATAATCTGTGAGGAGTACCTGTGGGTCATAGCGCACACCAGGTACTACGACCAGTCGCTCTACGATGTCTGTGACTTCGCGTATAGTCTGGTACCGCCTGGAACAAAGACTGTTTATCGCATTAGTGGCCTTCTAAGCCCCTTGAGGGTCATGCCGCCTATCGTACACAGTCCGTACGAAGTCTTCCAATGTCTGGGCCTGGGCCCAGACATCGAAATTTTGACCATAGCCCTGCTGTTGCACTAACCTATTTAACCAATGTGTTGTCGATCCCTCTAAAAAGGAGGCAGCGACTATAACTTCCTATTCTGGCCTTGTGAGTTTGTGCCTCACATAAGTGGGCAGAGTCCTCACCCAGGTGTCCAAGTCCTCTTCCTTCTTATTGTCGCCAGAGAAGGGCTTAGGACTCAGCAAGGGAATCTTGGGCATCCACTGCATAGGCTGCCCAGGAGGCTGTTGCGGTGGCTGCATAGCCACTGAGACAGGTTGCTGCATGCTAACCTGCGACTGTCCTAACAATGGCACTGTAGCTGCCACCGACCTCGATGGTACAAAAGGAGAGATAAGAACCGGACCACTAACTACTGGTTGACTACTCGAAAGAGGAATGCCAAACATAGGAGAGGAGGGCCCTACCGGCGACGACGTTATTGAGGGACCCGCAACCGAAGGGGGCGCTACGACATAATGAGGCTGCCTCATCATTGGACGAGGAGCTTGCAGTGCAGTCAGAATTCGTTTTTAGCCGTCTACTGGTTCGGCCAGCACTTTCTGCTGGACAACCTGTGTTTCCGCCACACAAAGAAGTGAGTGACGCAACGCTTGCAGTACAGGGTCACGTGTCGACTCGTCTAGTGCTTCTAGGTTTCTTAACTCCTGTCTCCTAGCTCCTAATCTAGCTTTTCTCGTGATAGCTCTTTGCCTTCTTTTTGCTGCATATCTTAATTGTTGTTGTAGTTGAGCATGCAGTTCTTCCACTTGGAGGATTTCATAATCCTCAGGTGTGAGTGGAATCTACTAGCTGACTTGCAAGCCAACAAATTGACTAATAAAACTCTGAGAGATACCTGACTGACACCTGACGAAGAGGCATGGGACAAGGTTTGTGACATCGTAGCCTCGACCCGGACTCTAGTGTCCGCTTGTCTTGCTGTTGCAAGCGTCCGTTCAGCGTTGGCTGCCGCTGTCCTAGTCCTCTCTAATGTCGTTTTTTCCCTGGCTTCCCTTCGCAGCCTCCTTTCCTCTCCTTGTCCTAATTCCAAGAAGGTAATCAGTCGACTAAGTGCAATTCTACAAGTCACTCTATGGGGTTCTACTAATCTTTCCTCCTCCTCACTACTGCCTGCATCACTTATCAGCTACAGTGTGTGTCATCTAAACTAGAATCCACTGTGTGACACTGGATCCTACCTCAGCATGACACAACCGAGTATGGACAATCAACTAATTCCGGTCAGTCTGGAGAGAAGTAGTCAAGTGGTAACCAGCAATCAATATCAGGTCCTACAAGGGATACTAATTCGATTTTTAGATTACTCTGGAACATATTACATGCAACAAAGAATACTATCTATCTGCAGTTGTCTGTTAGTTGTCAGTCAAATCCGTAACAACCAAATAATCAAAAAAATAAAATAGTGTCACCCGCAGAGATGCATGTCGAATGGAATATTTCCTAATTAATAACTCTGCGAACAATTAGTGGAATCCACCCTATCCCTGTATCCCTTTTGAGTAGCCTCTTTGTATCGACGCCCAGAGCATCTGGTTGAGCAGCGTGTCTGAAGGTGTGCAATCCGGCCCACGCCTGTGCCCCAAGTTTATATCGAACCTGTCAGCCCCTGCACTTTGTTTACCCTCGCATGCAAGGAGCCTTACTTCCGGTCTGATCTAGCTGACAGGGTTCAACACCGGGACCCGCCAGAAATATTTATAGATGGTCTGGTAAGCGTCTGACAAAGGGCTGGCATGCCCGGCATGACCTCTATTGCGCAGCAGCAAAACCAAGGACTTGCAGCAAAGCATGCGTGTACCAGTCCCAGCGGGTTGGCATGCTGACCGTGACCCGAGTGCTTCGTTCAGGGCCCTTCAGAGGCTTCGCCCGTCTCCCACCAGCTTGCTGCCCAGGAAGAATGTCGACTCTCAAGGTTGAGCGCTCGTGACACCTCACATTGAGAGGACTCTCAAGATAGAACTCACTTCCTCACTAAGAAGTAATGAAGAGGGTAGATAAAGAAGAGAGCATCGTACCTCATAATGCCGCCCCCAACCACAGATTTCTCACCGGCAACCTATCGTGCATTTATGATGACCGGTCTCGTCCTCGGCACAACCAGCAGCGTAATGCAGTTCCACCTCGACTTAAATGTCACATTAGCTAGCTCTCATCACTCACCGTACATCCCTAAGTCACCGCATAGCCTTCCTGGCACAACCACACGACCCTGGCTTCCTTCCGTCCAACACCAAAGCCTTATCACTACCCCACACCTCATGCGAAGCACCGAACAGCTATTGTGAAAGACCAATGAAGCACAGTTCGAACCAGCTCCGATACCAAATTGCAAGGAAAATGAGCAGTAGCGAGATGACAATATCCAGAATACACAATCACATTGAAAGCCAGAAAGTATCACAGTGTCCAGAAAGCAGCATTGGACCAATATGACACCAATGGAGAATCGTAACACTGAAAACCAAAGTCAATGAGAGCTTGCTCTCGCCACCACCAACACAAGAGTCCAGGACCTTCTCCCTACTTGGCGCTCACCGCCCAGCCTACTTTCTACACAGCTACAATCTGCCTACTAATTGACAATGCAACTGTTGACGCCAGCAGTCCACGGAGTACTTGAAGATGTCGCCCAAAGCAGACCATCGCCAATACCAGGTATGTGCCCTCACATCATCATCATCATCA
This sequence comes from Chara braunii, assembly GCA_003427395.1. Taxonomy (NCBI): domain Eukaryota; kingdom Viridiplantae; phylum Streptophyta; class Charophyceae; order Charales; family Characeae; genus Chara; species Chara braunii. Next base: position 3,265,741 of record BFEA01000100.1, read on the forward strand.
TCATCCTTCTCTCTCCCTCTTCTGACTCCCACGTCTTCCCTCTGTACACCCGAAAATCACCCCCGCACCTCACTGTAGACCAAGCCCCCATGAAGGCTGGGCCTTGCTTCTTGCACGATTGCATGCACTTGCACCTTGCCCTTCGCGCCAGCAGCAGCCCACGAGCGTCCGCTCCAGCAGCGTTGCCGCTAGCATGCAAGTGTCTGAATGAGAGCCCAGGCAGCGAGCTCTTTCCTAGATGGAAAGAGCCTGCCTCCCCCGGCGGCTTGGCTGGCCTGGGCCTCTGCCCTGAACCTTTCGGTAGGCCCCAGGAGGCTGTGCCTCCGTTGCAGCTGTTGGGCCTCCTTCGGTTGGGCTTCCCAACTGTCTGTGTATGAGGCTGCGATTCATGCCCAGGGCCTGGATTTTCGGAACGGCCTGGAAGGCCGTGGAATGAATTGACAGCAGGGGGCCTCTCGAGTTTTGTTAGGCCCGCCTTCACTTAGGGCGGGCACATCTGTAGCAGGGGCCCGTTAGGCCTGCCGAGGACCCAAATCCTCGCAATTGAGGGCAATACTGGTGATATTCACTTCGGATCATATGGCGACGCAGGTGCACTCGATCACTTGAAGGTGCCCATGTGGGAAAACACGATATAAAGGATATGGTTAAAGACATGGTAGAAACGGCAATCAAAGCCCGGTGAAAAAGACAGTGCAAGTGATGAAAACTCTTACAAAGAGATCAGATATTATAAAAAAACTACATGAATTCTGCATGGACGGACTGGGGGGTGAACGGGGAGGATGGATTGCAAGGATTCAATGGGATGGCTGGCACCTGGATGACAACGATCGGTTGGACACATCGCTGAAAGATTATAGTTTTCTCTTCCATAAATGGACTGTAATGCCCAACAACATCCCACTCCCCCCCCCCCTTAGAGGAAGAGGCAGGGAGGAACTGGCAAGTAGACTTACCCTTGGCCATAGAAGACTGTGTCATCTGCATCCCATCGGTTGATGCTGCACCAAACTTGAAGGACAAGGCCCGTGGCTGAAGGTTCTGGATGCGTAAAGGACTTCATCAAAGAGTGCAGCCCGGGGGCTGGAGCGAGAAGAAGAGCTGTAGGTTGGTATATGGTGTGTCCTCTGCACATTGCGCCTCAACGACCAGGTGTCCTCCTCCACTCAGAAGTGCAGCCACCATTTAGGAGAGAGGTAGCTGGGGAGCTGGAGGGAAAGGTGCTTTCTAAAGAGCAATGGTGGAAAACCCATTGGATATTTACTTTCTTTATTCATTCTATAGTTATTTGAATCTTTTGATTTATTCATTCATATTCATTATTTGATGATTAAACTGATGAACAAGGGGAGGCCGCACTTTGCCATTTGAGAGGGTTGATGACGTGGCAAGAGGACGGGGGAAGACAGCATCAGGAGCAGCAGCAGCAGGAGTTGCAGCAGCAAGGGCAGCAGCGGAGGAGCAGCAAGAGCAGCAGCAGCAGGAGGAGGAAGAACAGCAGCAGCGGCAGAAGCACAAGCACAAGCACCAGAAGGAGCAGGAGTAGCACCAAGAGCAGCTGTTGTTAGCAGTAGCAGTAGTCCCAATAGTAGCAATATTAGCAGCAGTAGCAATAGTAGTTCCAGTAGTAGCAGTGGTTGCAGTAGCAGTTACTGTCGTAGAAGCAGCAGGAGTAGGAATAGAACCAGGAGGAGTGGCAGTAGTAGTAGAAAGAGCAGGAGTAGCAGTAGCAGAAGACTTAGTAGGAGTAGCAGGCAAAGCACTAGCAGCAGAGGCGGCATTAGTAGTAGCAGCAGTGGCAGCATCAGTAGTGGCAGCAATGGTAGTAGTAGCAGTGGTAGGAGCAGTGGTAGGAGCAGTGGTAGGGGCAGTGGTAGGAGCAGTGGCGGGAGCAGTGGCAGGAGCAGTGGCAGGAGCAGCAGGAGCAGCAGCAGTGGCAAGAGCAGTAGCAGGAGCCGAAGCAGGAGCAGGAGCAGGAGCAGGAGCATAAGGAGTCGCAGGAGCATAAGAAGCAGGAGCATTAGGAGCAGGAGCCGAAGGAGCAGGAGCATTAGGAACAGGAGCATTAGGAGCAGAAGCAGGCACCAAAGGTTAACAGGGACCCCCACTATTCAGCCCCAAGGTAACACCCCCAACCTTGAAAAGTGCATTGGAGATCATTTTTTCCAGTTTTTTTTTTTTTTTTGACCTGTTTTATTTTCGGTCAATGTCTGTGTGTGCCAAGTTTGCTGTTTGTTGGGGTCTTGGAGCTCACTGTTTTGGCCAGCCCTGAAAAATCCTGAAACTCCTGAAAACCGAAAACAGTGAATTTTGCATGAGGCTTAACTGTTTAAGGCCCCTTTGATCATTTTTGTTTAATTTTTTTTTGCTGTTGGTTTATTTGGTGTCCACTCTATGGACTGGTGACAAGTCTGGCGTAAAAGGTATGGGACGTTTGTTATAATGACCCTGAAAACATCCTGAAAATTTAGGGCTCTGTTAACCTCTTTTCGAAGCAGGAGCAGCAGGAGCAGTTGTTGAGGATCAGGAGCAGCAGTAGATGCAGTAGCAAAAGTAGGATCAGCAGCAGCAGCAGTGGCAGTAGCAGGAGAAGCAGCAGCAGAAGTACTAGCAGCAGCAGAAGCAGAAGCAGCAGCAGCAGCAGTAGTACTAGTAGCAGCAGCAGCGCCAGGAATAGCATCCAAAGCAGGATGCAGCAGCAGCGAAAGCAGTAGAGTAGGAGCACTGCAAAACCAGTAGGTGCAACAGCACAGCTAAAGCAGTAGGAGTAGCAGTGGCAGCGGCAAGCCGGCAGTAGTAGCAGTAGCAGTAGTAGCAGCAGTCACGATAGCAGCAGCAGCAGCAGCAGTAGCAGCAGCAGCAGCAGCAGTAGCAGCAGTAGCAGCAGCAGTAGCAGCAGTAGTAGCAGCAGTAGTAGTGGTAGTAGTAGCAGCAGTAGTAGTAGTAGCAGCAGTAGTAGCAGCAGCAGTAGTGGCAGCAGCAGTAGTAGCAGCAACAGTAGTACTTGCAGCAGTAGTAGTAATAGCAGCAGCAATTACTGTAGTAGTAGTAGTAGTAGTAGAGGTAGTAGTAGTAGTAGTAGTAGTAGTAGTAGCAGCAGTCACAATAGCAGTAGCAGCAGCAATAGCAGCAGCAGTAACAGCAGTAGTAGCAACAACAACATCAACAACATCATCATCATCATCATCAGCAGCAGCAGCAGCAGCAGCAGCAGCGGCAGCAATAGCAGCAGAAGCAGCAACAGCAGCAGCAGCAGCAGCAGCAGCAGCAACAGCAACAGCAGCAGCAGCAACAACAACAGCAGCAGCAGCAGTAGCAACAGCAGTAGTAGCAGAAGCAGCAGCAGTAGTAGCAGCAGCCGTAGAAGGAGCAGCAGTAGACACAATAGCAGCAGCAGTAACAATAGCAGCAGCAGTAGCAATAGCAGCAGCAATAGCAATAGCACCAGCAGTCGCAATAGCAGCAGCAGGCACAATAGCAGCAGCAGGCACAATAGCCGCAGCAGTAACTAGTAGTAGCAGCAGCAGGAGCAGCAGAAGCAGAAGGAGCAGCAGGAGTAGCAGCAGGAGTAGCAGCAGCAGTAGCAGTAGTAGCAGTAGTAGTTGCAGCAGTAGTAGTAGCAGTAATAGCAGCAGTAGTAGCGGTAGTAGTGGTTGAGGTAGTGGTAGTCACTGTGGTAGTAGTAGTAGTAGTAGTAGTGGTAGTGGTAGTGGTAGTGGTAGTGGTAGTAGTAGCAGAAGCAGTTACTGTAGTAGTAGCGATAGCAGCAGTAGTAGCAGTAGTAGCATATTATTGTGATGATCCCCGATAAAATCACTGTCCTAGATTCCTTCAATTTCTGAGCAGATGCTGCTCTTTGGGTCTGTTTTCTGAGAATTACGAGGCTGTGTCTGTTGTGCTGAGATTTGTTGTGTTTTCTGAGTTAATGTGTGAGGTACCACTTACATGCATGTGCTGTGCGCAGGCTGAGTCCAAGTCAGTGTCCATGTGCTAACTCCGTTGGCCACATGTGTGTGAATGTTACTCGCATAGGGACAAGGTGGGAATAGAGTGACAGCCAGGGGCAGGACTGCAATCGGCCATAGAATATGCTGGGGTGTAGTCAAGTGCCCAAGGACCCAGTAGGATTTTCCAGCAACTCAGGTAGGCCCTAGAACCCGGTAGTCTTAGTGGGTAGGCCAGCAACGGCCAAAAAAAGTCACAAGTGCTGAGGTCCATACCTGGCAGGGTTCTAGGTTGGAAGGCCCTGAAGCCAAGTTGCAGGCTGAAATTATTTTCCCCCCAAAAAGCAGGAACACCCATTAGGGCTAGTGCACCCACGGGAGGCCAGGTAGTGCTGGATAGTGCCCGGCCAGGAGGCACCGGAGGCTGCGCAGCCAAAGTACACAAGCAGGTGTAGAATGGAGGGCACAAACACTTCGGTTCTTTCTTCAAGTGAGCATTGTGCTGCTCCGCTGAGACGGTGAGGTAGGTGAAGCACTTGGAGGAGAAGGTGGAGCTTGAGGGTGCAAGTGAAGACCTCCATGGCTATGGAGGGGTAGCGGGAGGTGCTAGGGATAGGCCATAGCTATGGAGGTGATGGTGATGGACCTCAAGCCTGGCAATGGGGATGCATAGGAAGTAGGAGGAGGACAAAGGAGGGACGGACCAGGAGGGAGACTCACCTTTGGCTATGGCTAACTTTCATCTCCGCTTCATTGGTTGGCACGGCACCTAGAAGAGCCCTGTGTGCGTACCAGCTGTGCTGGAGCTTCATCCAAGAGTAGGGGTATGGCGGCAAGAGATGAGAGAGCCATAACGGAGTTTCCATTGTCCTCTGAATGTCCGTGATGCACAGGGATGTCCCGCCATAGCAAGGGAAGTTACAAAGTGAGGAGGAGTGAGGTTATGGCTACAAAGAAGAGCCCTTACATCAATTTCGTCCATTCAACGCTCTTTGTGTTCTTGGACTGATTTTATGATTTGGCTTTGGTTGATTTTGTCCTACACTCCCAACGAAAGAATATCACAGCAAACAAAAAAAGAAGAAAGAAAGAAAGAAAGAAAGAACTTGAATGTCACAGGAATGCAGTATGAGATTCACTATAATTAATATGTTGTTCCTGAACCAGGCCAGATATATCAAAGAAGAAAAACAGAACTTCAAGCTCACTGTGTTCTGCCATTCACAGGCCACAGGAGAGCCCAGTAAGGATGCATGTATATAGTCACCTTGTGAGTGAGTGGTACACGTCTAACTGAAATAGACCAGAGCTCAAATCATCGGGACACGAATTAATCTGGATCAGTAAAAATATGAAAACTCTGAAAAAGATTGACATTATTGTGCTTGAGTTTGATAGTACAAATTCAAGGAAATGAGCAAGTTGAACACGAATGACAATAAACCAGATTGCAGCATTCCATAGAAATCCAGATGACTTTGATCCCGAAGTCAAAGCGGATTGCAAACCGAGATAACATCAATTAAGCACATTGTCAAGCAAAGCATTGAAGTCGCATGATAATGAAAGCCCCTTTTTCGCCTCAGACGATCCAATCACGAATGTCAGCAATGTAGCCCTCCTACGTTTGCACTCGGTGCCCAGACTACAAACAGACAGCTCCTGCCCACCCAGACTCCTAGCTAAAACAGGTCCACAATGAAGATCATCAGCCTGATGACAAATGAAGACTCCGAACGCAGGGCTTGATTCTTCTCCACCAGGTAAGTGCCTTGTCACATTGCCCTTCGCCCTGACTTCCCTCAAAGTCCCCTCCTCCTAAGGACCACCGCCTTCCTCCTCCGGCTATGGCCGCCAGCAGCCCGGCTATAGCTGCTGCACCCTTCTGCTTTGCTGCGCCAAGCAGCTTCCTCGGGCCGCGCCAGCGCCCTTCTTCCCTCTCCTCTGGCACTCGTTCCCACAAGCTAGCGCTCCAGCAGCACTGCCACATCCAGCCAGCCAGAATGTGCCCAGTGAGCAAGGCTCACTTCCTTTTGTGATGCCTGGCTCGTGGCCTGGCTAGAACGTATGCGCCCCTGTCCCAGTAGCAGCGCCCTGAGACCCTTCCAGAATCTGCACGGGGCTCAGCTGTAAGGCCCTGAGCCTCAGCATCTTCAACCAACCGAAGGTTAATCCTACCAGTTGGTTGGCTGTTGTCCTAAAAAAAAAAAAAAAAAAAAAAAGAGAGATGCTTCGTGCAGCAACCAACCCACGGGGCCCTGTAACACACTTTCCTGTCGCCATAGACACATGGTCCGAAAATTTCGTATAGCTTGTGTATAGTCCTCTAGATCATGGCGTGCGGAGTGAAGCAACACCAAGGCCAACATTTGTAGACCGGCCTTCTCTTAGAGCAGGTAGGGCCTTTTTCCAGCATGCAGAGGGATCATTTCTTTGCACACGCTCTTATTTTTTGCAGTCCTGTACACACAGTCATGATGAGGGTGTATTGTATTCTATCAGGAGAAAAAAAGATGATACCATCAGTGTCAGTGCAGAATAGCAGCAGTTGCTGAAGGCTGCATGCTCCTGGAGGGTCAATTGCAGAATATAGTAATCAGTGCTCCTCCCCACATCACAGAGTTTAAGCCACCAGTACATCTGAGCCTTTTTTTGCCTGAGGTGGATTCCCCCAGGATGCCACGCTTTGCCGAAACCGGAATGCCGCGCTTTTTCTTTTCTTTTGGCTGGCGGGCACCGCCAGCCATTTTAGGCAGGTAACCCCGAGCCTCCAAAGGTTTCACAATGAGCCGATTATGATTCTCAGGTTGTCCTGGGCCATGAACTGGTGGTTAAAACCACCAGTTCACCTGAGCAGCCTGAGTTGAGCTCTTGCCGGTAAAAGTGCTAAAGAGCTTTTTGCTAAAGAGCTTTTCGATCTGGGCCTGGGCCAGTAGTGAAACACAGAACGCCACTTTGAGAAGTTTGAGTGGGAGGCTCGCGAGCCTTGGAAGGTAACTTTGTCGACTTAGGCTCGTGCGATATCATGGTATTTTAAGGACAAGAAGGACAGACATGGCCCAAGCACATTAAGAAACACCCAGAGTGAGCAGGTCAGAATAAACCTTGGCCTCTGCAACCTCAAGCACAGATCATGCACCTGGCAATCTGCTCAAGCCAGGTACTACATGATTCTGACTGCCAAGAAAGGATTTCCTGGGGAAAACAGACCAGGTCCTGTGATTGAACCCAAAATCGAACTAGATGAATGAAAATTCTGCATTGCCTAGGGATGGTCAGTTCGGCTATAATATTCTCAAGGCTGTAGCCCTTTTCAATAAGAAAGGAAATTATACTGTTTATAGATAAACATATTAATATCTATGTATCCATGTGCGTTGTAAATTGTGACCACAACAACCCCGTTTCCACCCCGATGAGAAGATCCAAAATTGAAACAGCTTTGCCTCTACACCAAACAACATGATGGTCACTGAGGTGAGCGGATCCAAAACTGAAACAGCTAGTATCTCTATCGCAAAAAACATGAAGCAAGTAAAACCGTTATAATTTTGTCTTTCCTGTACTATAACAGTCCTTTCTTCGTTTTCCGTACTTTGGCTTTCCTTGGGGTTCCCCTTTTAATAGGCTTTTATTGGGTCTTGCAGCTACCCTCTTATTGTGCCTCTCACATAGAAGCCTTGCCATGTTGACTGTGGTTGAGTGCTTTAGCTGCCCACATCCCCATGTGTCATGACAGCCCACTTCCACGCTATGAAAGGAGGCAGAGAGTGAAGGGGGAGATATACTCTTGTTCAGTTTTCAGCAGATCTTCAGCTTATATTTTGTTTATTCTCTAAATGATGCGCATTTGTATGCGTCTAGTACACTAACTACTACACAAGGAGAGGGAGGACGGCGAGGGGCACGATTTCAGAACACCGGAAATACAAACTTCATAGGGTTCTGAATACTCACCGCCAGTCTGAGAGCAGATTATACCACAGAATGACACTAGAGGACAGTCAATGTTTGGGTCGTGGGGAACAGACAGGCTACCCCTGCACAATGTTTGGGTCGAGAGTAGCTGACAGTCCAATTTGAGTTCAGAAGAAGGCATTTGCCTAAGGTAAGCGACCACCTTTACATCCAATTCTTGCAGTTGCAGTTGCTGCATCGAATGGCACGGCGTAGGCAGATCTCACACTGTCACAGGCGACTGGACTTGGTTCCTACATGTGTTTAAAGCTTCCCAAATTATATCTCATTTCCTCCACAAATCAGACAAAACATCCATCCATAACAAAAAGGTATACATACAAGATAGCTAATACAAGAGAGAATGCAAGGTTGGCCACGTTTGTGTGGTTCAGCACTAAGTGCCCACACACCCGTCTGCCGCCGAAGCGACAAAACCGTTTGTTTGTTTTTTTTGTCATTTCCTGTGCAGTTCTTTCTTCTCTTTCATGACTTTTGCTTTTTTCGTGGTTTCTCTTTTATTTCCTCTTTCACCTCCCCCTTTGCTGTGCCTCTCACTTACAACTCCCACCATGTTGATGTAGTTGCATGCGAGCTGCCCACATCCCTGTGTGCCATAGCCGCCCGCTTGCAAACTATGAAAAGTAGGCAGAGTAAAGAGAGAGGGGTAGCCGGGAATGTGTACACACTCTTAATGATACTCAGTGAAACGGATTCCACCTTTCGCAGTAGCCGATGCAGATCCCACGGTTCGATCCCTAGTCCTCACTTCACCTGTGTACAGTATCTGAGTTGACCCTGAGAGTTGAACCCGTGACTTGTGTATTCGCAGTACTTGGTAGGCTGTCGTAGGTCCGTAGGTTGTAGGGGTTCGATCTGTAGACCTGTCGTTTGTAGGTCTTAGCAGGTCCTAGGAGTCGTAGCTGTAGCCCCTCCGAAGGGTCAAACGTAGCTGCTGTAGACCTGAAAGGTCAAGGTCGTCGCTGCTACGGTACCGAAAGGCCAAGTCTACGGACTTCCGGAAGGTCTGGAAGTGGCCTTTCGGAGCTTGCTCACGTTTACACAGAGGCAAGTGGGCAAGTGGCGAGGCCAACTGCAGTACGTCGGCAGTGCGACTGCGGTGAGTTGGCAATGCGTCCCCATGCAGTCAGTGATATCAGTCCCAGTCAGTCAGGGTCCAGTCAAGCAAGTACAGTGTGGGACCGTGTGCACCCAGGGCATGGGAAAGGGGCAGACCAACAAGCTACAGAAGTATAAAGCAAGAGGCAGCGACTAGTCATGCATTCATTTCCTGCGTAAGCCATGCGGAAGCGCTGCTTGAGCGTCTTGTGCGAGGTGGTCTGCAGATGCGCCTGAAGTCGAAGCGGGCTGAAGAAGATAGCGTAGCCATAGCTGTAGGTAGTGACAGCGGCTAGCGCCGCCATAGCTGTAGGTGAGTGCAGTGTGCGTGTGCGCGTGTATACAGAGACTCAGTGTGCTGCATGTGGGATATCCAGGGTAATCTAGAGTTGAGTAAGTGTGAGCGGTGAAGTCAGCACAGTGACGAACAAGAGTTGTGGGGCGCTATTGCGCCATAGCTTATCTGAAGCGAGTTGCTGTTCTTGGTTCCATATATCTGAGTTCTGAGTTGGGCGCATATCGCCAATTTACTGTGTCACCTGACAGTGTTTGCATGCGTGTGAAGCAAGAAAGAAAGCGAGTCTGATTGCACTCAGTTGTATGCAATTAGTAGTTTTATGAGGGGAGGCAAGAGGGAGAAGGGGAAGGGAAGGGAGAACTGCACATTGTCAAGGGGAGAAAGGAGGAAGACGGGGACGGGGAGTGAGAAGCTCTATACAAGGGAAGGGAGGACTGAGAAGGGGAAGAGGAGGGAGATGGTGGGAGGAAGAATTAGGACAGGGGAAAGATGGACTTCACAGGGTTCTGAGCACCCACTGTGTCTACTATGCCATTAATGTGTGTGTGTGTGTGTGTGTGTGTGTGTGTGTGTGTGTGTGTGTGTGTGTGTGTGTGTGTGTGTGTGTGTGTGTGTGTGTGTGTGTG
>BFEA01000100.1:3281912-3294703 GCA_003427395.1 Chara braunii
CTTTCACCGACTCATCAGTGTGTGTGTGTGTGTGTGTGTGTGTGTGTGTGTGTGTGTGTGTGTGCGTGTGTGTGTGTGTGTGTGTGTGTGTTTGTGCGTGTGTGTGTGCGTGTGTGTGTGTGTTGTAAATTAATAGCCCCTTTTCAACCTAGATGAGTTGATCCAAAATCGGAGAAGCCTTACCTCTATTGCAGACAATGAAGCACGCTGATCTGTTAATGTGTGCATGTGTGTGTAAAAGTGTGTACGCTTTTTGACCACGTGTCATAGTACGAGACTTGACACCAGTGGAGCTCCAAAAACCAATCGGCACACCTTAGGAACAAAAACTAGTATGCGTGAAACAGACACTGTGACATTGCAAACTGGAAGGCTGGAAGGCTAGTATGCCAAACCATAAGAGCAGCATCTATGCTTCAAACGCAGTTTGCGGGCGAACAACAACGCACACAACAATACATCACAGACAAACACAGCAATAGTGACAGACTGTCTCGACGGACTTGCACTGACTCATCAGCAGGCTGAACCCTCAACAGGCTGCTGGATCCCCTCACAATGCTTTCGGTCATAACCAGCTCCAAACCCTGATGCGAATGGGTAAACACAGCAAAGCATAGCACAGCTTGGACAAGGCAACGTAGAGTGCAACGTAGCAGGCAGGCTGCAATAGGCAAGCAGGTGGGCAGGCTGGCAGGAGGGCGGGCACCCAAAAACACAGCAAGGCATTCAACACGATAGCAACAGGCAACGCATATAGGAAGGCAAGCGGGCAGGCAGGTGGGCGGATGAACAGATCACCAACACAGCAGGGCACACAATAGCACGTGAACTCGTGGAAGCAGCAACTTGAAAGGAGCAAAGATGACCATCACCTACTCACATCATACGGACGACCCAGTGGACTGTAGGTTCAGTCCACCATCAAGAGCCAGGAACCCACGACACAATGTGTCTCCACCGGAAAGCACAGAGATACAGGCATCCCGAATGTCACACCGCCCCCCCTAATAGTGTTGCAGGTACTTACTTCATACAAACAAGCACCGACCATTAAATTATCAAACAGTACAACTTATACTTAAGATACTCCTCAGCACTAACACAAACACGGCAGGAAGCTGAACCGACAACAGATAGACAACTACCACAAAAGAAAAACATGCATGGGCTATGACTTCAGTGTGCTTGTGAGCGTGTTGTCATGTTCGCTATACACAACTCCACAAAAAAAAAAAAAAAAGCATGACTGTGCACGGCTGTTTTGTCGGACTTTCACCGACTCATCAGGACGTTGAACCCGGACAGTTTGACCAGGATGCATTAGACTGATGGATAAGGACCTACCTTGTCACCCAGAGTTAGTGATGCCCCTGAGAAAAGTGGCCAACTTTACTCACACCAACCTTGCAATCCGAGCAGACTGTTGGTCCAAACCCCTGACAAGAACGGCAGTAAGTCTGAGAAACTAATCTGTTACAGCCATAAGACCTACTCTACACACCCACTTAGCCATGGATACCCAGCGGCATGACCGCATGTACAGTCCCTACCTTAGCTGCATCGGTCCACCTGAGTGGAGAGCTTAGCAAGGCAGTGTTATCTGATGTCATGTTTGCTATACAAAACTCCGCCCAAAAAGTGTGACTGTGCCAAACTGTTTTGTTGAACTTCTGTGTGTGTGGGTGTGTGGGGGTGTGTGTGGGTGTGTGTGGGTGGGTGTGGGTGTGGGTGTGTGTGGGTGTGTGTGGGTGTGTGTGGGTAGGTGTGGGTGGGTGTGGGCATCTGTGGGTGTGTGTTGTCATGTTTGCTATACACAACTCCACAGAAAAGGCATTACTGTGCCAGAATGTTTCTTCAGAGTTTCACCGGACCCATCAGGAGGTTGAACCCCAACAGTCTGCCCAGATGCATTTCACTGATGGAAAAGGGCTCACCATGTCACCCAGAGTTAGCGATACCCCTTGGAAAAGTGGTCACTTTACTCACACCAACCCTGCAATACTAGCAGAATGTGTAAGTAAACTTTAGCAGTCAGCTCACACTTAATTCTGCATATGCAACTAGCTCAGTCCGTACACCCATGAACTGTTGAAATACACACCCGACTTCGGATCCAGTCAAAACCAGACCAACACAATTTAAAAAATAGTTGATGGATCCAATCCACTGGTCGGGAGTAACACAGCGACCATGCTTTGCCCCAGATGCTTCATCTTTTCTTTATTCTATGAATATCCTTTGTCACCATTCTACCAGGGAGGTGATAAGAGCAACCCCAGTGGAAGGTGGTCTGTGGATAGCTCTGTTCTATTCATGGGGAGCAGGACATGCTGGAAACCGGGTGCAGCATCCCTTAAGGTATACACAGACATCAGTTTGCTGGATGGCTGTTGCATACCGTAACGGTGCAGACCAGAACAAGAACCGACCTCTCTCACAAAGTACAAGATAGCGTAGCGGAAGACTTAGATACCAATGATCCAAACAATCAATGTTTGCAATGCAGCCCCAAACATACATCATCATCATTCCATGGTGTGAAGGGGCCTGGCGCTCACACAGGAAGAATGCGCCAGTCCCCAACCATACACAGACGAAGAAGAGGGGGGTTCGACGAAGAAGAGGGGAAGATGGGAATGTCGTCAACACCAAGTCTTCGGCACAGGCCCAAATAATCCCTCATCAAATGTCTGACCCCAAATGTCGAGTCTGGATCCAATGTCGTCAAGTCCCAAAGTCACAACTCTCTCTCTCTCGCAGTCCTCAGATACTGAGAAGTCAAGTAGCGAGAACGTGAAGAAGAGATGGACTTAGAAGAGGAAGAAGAAGAACTCTCTCTCTCTCTCTCTCTCTCTCTCTCTCTCTCTCTCTCTCTCTCTCTCTCTCTCTCTCTCTCTCTCTCTCTCTCTCTCTCTCTGTGTGTGTGTGTGTGTGTGTCCGGTACTAACCAGTGAAGTTGGCGCCGTGATGCAGGTACCTCGAAGATGAAGCTGGAGCTATGGCGCCACAGGTAAGTCTCCCTGGCCTCCGCCAGCCCTCTCTCTCTCCAACGCTACTCTTCTCCTACCAGCGCCCAGCGCTGAAGACTACTACTACAGCTACTAGCGCCCAGCGCTGAAGACTACTGCTAGCGCTAACGCTACTCCTGCAGCGCTCGTCCAGAGTGCTGCTGCCGAATCCTGAAGACTACTCCTGCCTTCTGCCTACCCGTGAAGTGCCTGCAGTTGCAGGGAGGGGCAGTCCAGGAGGCTGCTCTTGCCAATGCCAACGTGAGCCAGGGCCTGGCGCTGCAGCTCCTGCTGAGGCTGTCGTGGGAACAGGCCAAAAATAGCCTGCTCCTAAGACCCTGGTTTTGTGCCTGACTGTTAGGGCAGGTCGATCTTATGAGGGCCCGAAAGTGGCCCTCCGTTTCAGGCTGAAAAGCCTCAAGGCCTGGACGGCCCTGTTTTAGGCTGAAACGACATAGGGCCTGCAGGCCCTCGTTTTCAGGCTTTCAGGCTGAAACGACACAGGGCCTGTAAGCCCTTATTTTCAGGCTTTTAGGCTGCGAACGCTGGTCCGGCCCTGCAGGCCTGTGTGGCTGCGCAGTATGCCACAATGGCATTGATTACCCTGGCTGAAGCCAGCGGGGGCTAAAGCCAGGGGATTGACCATACTAAGTTTGGCAGTAGGATTGTTGCTGTCAGTAGTCTAATAGTCTTTACCCAGGCCCCCAAAATGGCCCCTCTATGATGGGCCAGGCCACGTAGTAGACTGATTCAGAAGTGTCGTACGTTGTCACTTCTCCTGCCTTGTTGGCATGCCTCCACGAATGGGTAAAGGTGGTTGTTTGGGCCAGGGTGGCAGCTTCCTCAAACGTCAGAGCATGTTCGTTGCCCGACTGCAGCTGGCTGGTGCGTCGGATGTGACGGAAACTGCTGATCAAGTACTCCATTGATCAGCAATTTGTCCGTGACTCGACAATTGCACTTTGAACGACTTCCTGGGGGTTGCATTGGGAGAACATCGCTGACCACAGAAGATGCTCATCGGCCAACTGAGAGTCCTCCAACTTAGGCCTTCACTCAATAGATGTAGTCAATTGCACTTTGAACGACTTCGTGAGGGTTGAATTCAATTTGGCCGAATGTTGCTGACCACAGAAGATGCTCATAGCCAACTGAGAGTCCTCCAACGTAGGCCTTCAATCAGTAGGATGCAGAAGTCTCGGCATGAACATCTCTCATGACTGGCAACAGCCTTTTTTTTTTTTTTGATGGCAACAAGGCTCCAATCTATTCGTGGGGGAGCAACACGTGCTGGGAACCGGGCCCAGCGTCCCATACGGAAATTTACATAAAATTTTGAAAATTGAGATGCCGGGGCCTTTACCCGGCTTTTGGCTCAGAAAAAATTGGAGCTACTTAGAAAATGACCACGACAAACTTCAGAATATGAACTGAATTCAGAAAACCACTCAGAAAACCCCCCCATCCATCCATTTTACCTCACTCCAGCAAGACTTACTGCAGCAGAGCCACCATCTCCGCTGCTGCTATACCCTGTTCCCATCCTACAAGCTAGCCCCCTCACTAGTAGGACGCGTGATATCCCACCATCTCCCCACTGGCCTCGTTCTTTTTTGGCTCAAAAAGTTGGAGCTACCTAGAAGATGACTACAACAGGCTTCAAGAATACGCAGGATTCAAATCCAACTCAGAAAAAAAAAAACCATCAATCCTCTGTTCCTCACTCCGGCAGGACTTACTGCAGTAGAGCCACCATCTCTACTGCTGCTATACCCTATTCCAATCCTACCAGCTAGCCCCCTCACTAGTAGGACGCATGATATTCCACCATCTCCTTCTCCCACTCTCCTCGTTTCTTTTTAGAAGACCGCCGGGGTATTAAAAGAAGCGCCAAAAAATCTCGAGCTCCCTAACCAGCCCTTCCAGAGTTCCTCAAAGTTGTCTTACTCCCTGCCGAGCTCTTCCAGGCCTCACACCCCCACTTCCTGCTGGCTATGAATCCCCCCCGGCGGCGGACAGGCGCGGCCAAGTCCACGGCCGCGGCCAGTCCGCGAAGCCCGCGGACGTGTCCGCGCGGATTCGCGGACACGTGGCGGCCGCAGGGGAGGGGGTTTCACAAATCTGGCGGCGCCACATGGCGGCGCATCCCCTGCCCCACCCCCCCACACAGAAAAAAAACCGAAAAAGATGAACTTTTGGTGGGGGGGGTATGGGCGAAATCCAACGAAATTGAAAAAAAAAAAAAAACGCGTTTTTTTTTTTTTTTTYKTTKWTTKATTKWTTGATTKATTGATTGGTGGGGGCGTTGTCGCCCCGCCCCACCTTTGATTGATTGATTGATTTTTTTCTTTGACTTTGCTTTTTTTTTTGTGTTGTTCATTGATTGATTGATTGATTGATTGATTGATTGATTGATTGATTGGTTGGTTGGTGGGGGAGGGGTCGCCCCACCCCCAATAACGGGCGCACGCACACACACACACACACACACACACACACACACACTCACAATCAATCAATCAATCAATCAATCAATCAAACCTTTTTTTTTTCCAAGTTTTTTGTTTATTTATTTTTAAATTTTGTATCTTTATTTTTCTAAAACACCTCCTAACCCTGCAAAAAACAGAAATTCATTTCCAAAAAATACAGGTGACCTCAGGGACCATATATCTGATGATAAAAAATGACAAAAAAAAAATCCAACTTTTCTTAATTTTATTTTTTTTAATTTTTTTAAAATCGAATTTAGTTTTTGATTTTTTAAAAATCGGAAACAAAGTCGGATTCCAAAAAAACAAATATGGGGTTGTAGAGCTTAAAATTCCCTACAACCCCATATATATATATATTTTTTTAGCCTATTATTTAATTCAGGAAAATTCTGGTAAAATCGGGTCTGCGGGGCAGACCAGGTAGGCCGCGGATGCGGACCCGTTTGCGTCCGCCATCCAAGATTGGACCCGCGGACGCGTCCGCGGGTGTTACATAGCCTGCTGGGTTAAAGGGCAACACAACTCGCCCTTGCTCCGGCCAGCGTCATCCCAGGAGCAAACCTTGGTTGTTCCGTGAGATGCCCACCCCAAAGCATCCCCAGATCTCTCTACCAGGCCTCACGCTCCTGTGTCAACAGGTTACAGGGCAACACCCCAGCACCGGCCAACGTCGTTCTGGCATCGAACAGCCGCAGATTGTTGAGTATAACAACTTCAAATTAGCCTAGGAAAAGTTGATAGAGGCCCCAAAACCCTAAACATTCTCAAATCCCCCTAATGGCCAACCAGGATAGAATTCAGAAAAAGGGGGTCGAAGGTAGAAATTAATACCAACTACCCTAAAATCCATCCCCCTCTCAACAAGCGGACCATCGATCCCGGCTTTCAGTCGTCGTACCAGAACTCACCTGGTCTCGTACCCCCCTCTGTTAGGGTAACAGGGCACCACAACCCTCCCCAGTACCGACCAACCTGGTTCTGACGGACAGGAAGTGCCTTCCTCCCTCGACAATTCCTTTAGCGGCGAAACCCCTAAACAGGTTACAGGGTCCAAACCCCGACGCCGACTACGTTGGACGATCTGGTTACGCCTTCCACCCTCGGCATAGCTCCATAGGCCTCAAGCTCCCCCTGGGTCACAGAGCAAAGCTCCAGCACCGGCCTATGTCGTTCCAGCATCGTCCTCCTAACCTACTCACCCTAACGGACATCTTCCGTCTGTTGAAAGTCCTCATTCTTCTTTCCATCCTCTCATTCTAGTTCCCCCCCCATGCAAACTTTGAGGCAATCATCAACAGAAAAAAAAACACCCCCAAAAAATTAAGATGTACACCCGTAGATCTTTCCATCGAAAATGAGGAAGAAGATTAAGAATCTATGTGGAACGTGTTTTTTAGATTTGAAATTTGAAGATGAGATCACAAACTAATCAAGGAAATTTAGGTCATGAATTTTGGCATCCAATTCAGAAGGTCAATCGCAGGCACAATTTGATAGATTTTGAAATTTCAGAAGAAGAAACAGAATGGGAAGTTTATTATGATATCCTCACAGACTTCCGACTCTGATTTCCAGAACCCTAGTTCAAGAAATCGCTCAGAGTGTAAATTAGGATTTACCAAACATAAAAAGGGAAAATCATTAAGACAGTAATCAGGGGATTCTAAGCCAAAAACGAATTGGCAATGAAGCCGATCAAGGTCTACAAAAAAATCTGAATCAAGAATACGACATGTAAACTCGGAGATTGAAATTTTCGGAGATCAAAACTAGAAACTTACAACGCGAATCAAGGTAATCCAGTTTAGTGACCACAACAGAAACCATTATACCTCGTATGATCGGCGAGAGGGTCTATCCAAAGAAAACCAAGCTCATCCTGAAGATACAATCAACAAAGTGAACAAAATCGAAAATCGACCACAACGCCCTCACACTCCGGATGCCCTTGTGACGAAAACGCAGCTACCGTCGATAACGCTTTGCCCTTCTTAAAAAAACGCGGACTCGATGTCGCCTCCAATCCTCCTCCCACTCCATGTGAGGATGCACTCCTCCCTTTCAGCTTGCATCAACCAACCATCCTCCCCAAAAGCAAAGGCAACCCATATGCCAAAAATCTCATGAAGACCCGGCCCCTTTCAAAGACAGTCTTCCCTTCAACCAGCGTGCTGGCCTGCAGCATTACTAGATGAAGCGTGAAGCCAGAGATGGCACCCCTGTGCTTTCAAAAGGCAGGCCACACCAAGTCACGCCACGTCATCTCTACCCTCCCACTGTCAAGTCCCAGGCACCACAACCCCCACCCGCCCACCGCGTCGCATGACTCTCCGTTGACTCCCACGTCGCGCCGCGTCCGCTCCGATAGTGCTCGAGCGGGGGTGCAGCGCTACCGGTCGCGCTGCGCTGCACCTGCTCATGACTGGCAACAACCTAATTCTTGAGCTTGTGGAAGTGTGTTCAAGTGGAGGCATGGCGGTCAGGAGGGATGAAGGTCTGGTTACAGGTTGGGAGGAGTCCGATGTGATCAGTGCAGGCCAAGGAGGGTTTTTCCCTACCTTGGTTATTCATGAATGCTGGAGAACCCCACTGGGTTGTTGACTCCGGAGTCCTTTTGTTAATTTATTTATTCATAACTCAGGTGTACATTTCAATTGTTTGCACCACGGTGACCCTGCATTTTAACAGTTGATGCTCGTTGGCTTGCAAAGTGTTAAAATGGGGTACTAACGGACTTCCCGTGGTGCCAATGTACCTATCAAATCATGAATTTGGAGCATATGTAGGGTCAGATCCGTAATCTGGTAAAAGGAGGCCCAATAGGTGGAGTGAAGTGGGGCCGTCCTATTACCGATCGAAAGTTTAGAAGGCATTCTCTCTGGCCGTGGACGCTTAGGCTTATGCTCCACAGCCCTACAGTGACAACTTTTTGGGACACGCACATAAATAGTAATGAGAAGGGAAGCGGGGTGGGGGGGGAGGGGGAGGGTGGCTTCTGACTAAGATCAAGGGCCTCACCACACCGCTTCCGAATCGTGAGAAAGATTTGGGTGCTCTCGGAACCTCGAGAGCAGGAAAAATCGTTTGAAACCCCCCCTCGCCACACTGCGCTCTGAAACTGGGTACTCTCAAAGGGCACCGACACCGGATACAGCAAAAGGCCGCAAAATAAAGGGAAAGAAACAGAAAAGTTGACAGGACATGTGTTCTCCGACCACTCTGCTCACAAGTTTTCGGGCCGAAACCGGCCCTCCCCATGAGGTCTCTTGAAATTGAAGTGTTGCAGAGGGGAGGCGAAAACCGGTTTCGGGAGTGCTCTCGAGGGATGAGCTCTGACAACTCCGGAATGAAATTCGACGAACGGATTTTGGGAGTTGGTGTGGCGACGCGCTACTCCGAAAATGCCTGTGACATTTAAACCTCACGCCTTGCTCGACTTTCCTTGTCGGAGTGACAAAAGCGTGGAAAGAGGCCTGGAAAGCGAAAAAATTCGGTGTGCGAAGGATTTTTGGAAAAATTGAGAGTTGAGACACGGACAAAATTGAACTCTTTCGTGTGGTCCCAGATAAAGGAGCCCCAAACAAAGGCGGGAAGGGGAAGGGAGGGGTCCTAATGGCTTTTTAATCCAAAAAGTATCTTTGAACTTCGTCACACGCAGTGCGTTGTCTTTTGCCTGGTCGAAAGGGAGGGGGAACACACGTCACATCTCGGTTTCGAACAAGGGACCAACATTGTTCGTCTCAAAGCTCTGAATCGGAGTCAGACTACCACAGCCTTACTGCTTTTTCTTTGAATTCGTCCTCACCACGTGGCTGATAATTGAACCCTTGGATTTGGTAGCGCCCTATGCGACGTCAATCACTACATAGGGTGTGGGGCTAGTGTGGACCAACAGTCGACCACAAGATGACGATCAATAGTTACTCGTTAAAGGGAAGCAAAATGGAGTAGGGAGGGAAGTATCCACAATCAAAGAACCCACATTGATGAATCCAATGCCACCCAATGTGCAGAGTTTGCTAGATGAGTTCGCTGATGTGGGAAAGGCCCTAAGCGGTGTAGGGTAGTTGAAAGGGAGACCAAGCACCGGATCGATATAGATCCCGATAGCAAGATTCCCAAGGGCCCCATGTATCGGATCTCTCCCAAGGAACTCGATGAGTTGTGCAAACAATTGGACGAGCTAATAGAGGAAGGGTGGATTAAGCCAAGTGCATCGTCGTACGATGCACAAGTCTTGTTCGTGCCAAAAAAAAAAGGTGAGTGGCACGTGTGTAGATTATAAGGGTATCAACGCAATTACGATAAACAATGTTGAGCCATTACCACAGATAGGTGACCTCTTGTAAATATATTTTTTAAATTGACTTAAAGTTATGCTATCATCAGATTGAGGTATTGCCAGAGGATCAACACAAGAGGATCATTAGGAATCGATATGGCCACTAAGAGTCTGTGGTCATGCCGTTTGGTTTGACTAACGACCCTGCTACCTTCCACCATTGCATGAATGAACTCATTCGTTGTATGCTTAGATGACATTTTGATTTTCAGTAAGTTGTTCGAAGAGCACGAACAACACCTTCGTTTAGTGCTAAGCAAGCTACGCGACACTAAGTTTAACATAAACCCAAAAAAGTATGAGTGGGTCAAGCGTCTGGTGTTGTACTTGGGTCACGTGCAAGATGGAGATTGAATCATATAGCAAGACGCTAAGATAGCATAAATTAGAGACTGGTCAACACCGCATACGTTGAGGGAACTACGTTCGTTCCTTGGTCTGGCCAACTATTACCACAAGTTTGTACGAAATTTTACTGTAATAGACGCTCCATTGCGTAGGTTGTTGAGGAAGGAAACAGTATGGAAATGGGATAAAGAATGCACCTCAGCCTTCAAGTGTCTAAAAAAGTGTTTAATTGAGTACCCAGTTCTCAAGATTGTTGATCAATCTTTGCCATTCATAGTTACCACTGACGCATGTCATGTAGACTGCCTAGTGAGAAGGTCGTCGGTTCCACGTATGAGAGAGTTGTTTGCTCTTAGAGAAGCCTTGAATCATTGGCGACACTACCTCCTAGGACAACATTTTAAAGTGTATTCAGACCATGAGACACTTCACTGGTTAAGGGCCCAGGGTCGGATGACGCCTAAGTTGATAAGGTGGGATGGAGAGATTGACCAGTTTGACTTTGAGCTTAAACCAGTGAAGGGGAAGAACAATATTGTTGTTGATGCATTAAGCAAACGAGCTGATTTCTTCGGTGCCACAATGACATATTTGGATGCCGGCAACAAAATACGAGAAAGGATTAGAACCACTTACGCTAGTGATCCTGTTTATAGTCGGTTGATTAACAAGGTGCAGACCACACCGCATAAGGTTATGAATTACAGGATGACCCAGGCATGGTTGTTTGAAAAGATGGACGTGCACGACAGATTGTGCATGATACCGAACATCGAGGAGATTCACAGTCTAATCTTAGGGGAATGTCATGATACTGATGGACACTTCGACTGGAGAAAAACTTACGCTAACCTCTTGCGTGCCTACACGTGGATTGGAATGAAGCATGATTGCATAGCTTATGTGCAAGGCTGCAAAGTATGTCTGAGGAGAAAGAGTTTCACGCAGCCTCCCCTTGGGTTACTAAGACGGCTGCCTATACGGTCAGGTCCCAAAAACTTTGTGTCTATAGACTTCATAGACACCTAAGGTTAGAAGTAGACACAATAAGAGCCAAGTTATGGTAATAGTGGACAGGTTTAGCAAGTTGTTTTTGTGCCTTCCTGCTGAAGCTAGGACAGACTAAGTGATTCGGGAGTCCTTCAATCATTGGGCGAAAGACTATGGGCACCCCTAGACAACTGTGAGTGATAGGGATACACGACTTACGGGTGAGCACTGGCAACAGTTCATGAATGTCTACAGATCCAAACTGGCTATGTCTTCAGGCAGACATGTTGGTATGAACGGACAGACCAACACATAAACAAGGTGTTGCAGTGTGCTGCACATGTATATTCAACCCGATCAGATCGATTGGGATGAGCATCTTTCCAAGGTAGCTAGTGCCTACAACAATTTTGTACAGGCCCGTTGATTGTTTGAACCCTTATCAAATGCAAAGACTCCTTCCAGGAACAAGGGAATTTGTTGTGCAATATGAGAAGGATTTAGGAAATGAGGGATTTAAGGCACAACAGCAGATGATTGAACAGGCGAATAAGCACCACAGACCTTCACAATTTGTTGTAGGAGACTTAGTGCGGGTGAAGTCCAAGGAGTTTCTCCCAGTCGAAGGGCGGAACATCTCACAGAAATTGTTGCCTGCATATAGGGGACCGTGGCAGGTATGCAGGGTCATAATACAAACATAAAAAAAACAAACAGTCAAAAAAACAACAACAAAAAAAAACTCAAGAGCACTATAAGACCCTATTTAGAGTAGCTTTCGGAGTTCGTCGAATCTTTCTTCGAGTCTGCCGTTTTTGCTAAGTTTTTCGTTACTGGTCCAAATACGGTGAAACTGAATGCAGATATACCTTAAAGCATATACATATCAGGCAACAAAAAAAAAAAAAAAAAAAAAAAAAACTTCAAAAAAGTAAGAATTCAGGGGAATATGGCAATTTCGATCAGGGTCACCAGCCAGTACGTACGGAGGTCCCCGGGCAGAGCTCCGTACGTACGGGCGTTCGGGGTCCTAACCCGACGGCGATCAGCCCCCGCCAAAAATTATTTCGGGGCCTAAACATAATTATTTTTTTCTAAAGTTTTTTTTGTGAGTGCTCTATGACATGAGGTACATGCCTATATATTTTCAAGTCATTTGACTAAGCCAAATAAGAATTAAAAATCGGCAAACATGGCAGTGTCAAAACATGCTCTCCCACGTATTTTTTCACTTTTTACTTTTTGTTTTCACTTTAGTTCGGGGTCTAAACAATTTTACTAATTTTTGATTTTTTTTTTGTTTTGTATTATGTGTTGTACACATCTCTAAATTTTCAGGGCATTTAGCTATGCCAAAAAAAAAATGAAAAATCACCAAAGATGGCTGTGTCGAAAACATGTTCGCGCGCTCACTAAATTTAATTATCATTTTATTTTTATTTATTTTTATTATTAGTATTTGTTTTCCGTATTTTATTTTTATTTCAAATTTGGTAAGGAATTCAGATGTATTGCTCAGGCAAATCTTGTTTAATTTATTTTTTTCCATAACATATCTTTTTTCAGATTTTTTTGACGACTTTGTGTTTTTTTTTTTTTTTTTTT
>BFEA01000100.1:3322675-3334805 GCA_003427395.1 Chara braunii
AGAGAGAGAGAGAGAGAGAGAGAGAGAGAGAGAGAGAGAGAGAGAGAGAGAGAGAGAGAGAGAGAGACGGAATGTGTTGGAATGGTGCTTTTCTTCGATATCTTCTGAGTAATTTTGATAAATGGCGCAAATCGTTTTTGTTTTTGGATCGATTATGCTTGGATTTTCCTCTTTCTTATAAGGATGTGTGGTTCTCTTCCTCGCCCCGTCCTTTCTTTATTTGAATTGTTAACTTGGTTGATTGATCTTCTACGCTCAGTCCATGTATGTCTTCTGACCGTTGAGACCTCCGGAGTTTGATGCATGGATGTTTGGCATTTCTCTGTCTGAACATGGATTGGATAAGCATGCTAGTTGGTTAGATGCTTGTTTCGCGTTACGATCATCTATCTTTGCGCCAATATGAATGTAAAGGCCGTGAGTTACTCACAATTACTACCTTGAGCGACGGAAGATCTTGCGCATGCACGTGTTAGCCCGACCGAGGAAGGTCGTCATGTACACACGTGTCTGCAGGATCTGTCCCCGATCCAGCCCTCGACCGACCACCCCGAATGTCTAGACTCTTTCCGCAACGTGCAATGTGAATATCGAGGTTCCCTTCCGAATCACTGTCTGCGAGTGTCTGAGGGATCTCGAGTTCCGAGAATATTGGGAGCATGCATCTCTGTCTGCACAATCGAGGGCAGAACCTTTGGAATTCCCATACTGGACAGGAAACGAGCGTATTTGCGAGTGGGATATTGGTCACGCTTTGGAACGTATCCCCCACCTCCCGGATGTCCCAGCTAATACACGTGTCACATCGTCGTGGAGCCCGAAATTATTATTCTGGAAACCGAATTCCCTCTCTATCACCGTTTATTGCCCTTTCACTCCTCGATCATCGCCCCCTGGTGGGCGCTCGCCCCCTACTGGCCCAACTCCCCGTGCTCAGAGTGCTTGCAGGACCACGATTACCGAGCGTCCGGCTTCATCCAGCACACTCGCTCAGAATTCAAGCGACGAGAGCACAGCCTTTGGCTGAGACCGGCTGCGTTTGAATCAGAGACCTGTGGTATCCGATGTCGGCAGGTGTTAAACCAGCAAGATAACCATAGTGTCCCTGCGGTACACCGGATAGGGATCCACCCCAGACGACGGGACCAACAGAGGTGATGGCCCCGCTCCCCGAAGCCTAAAACAGGACCCCCTCCCTAGCCTACCCACTTGGGTTCATATCCCTGAAACTTGGCACAGAAGATCTCAGTTCCGACCTGGGACTTCACCCCCACTTTCCTAAAATCCTTGGTACACCCCCTTTATCACTTTCAGGCCCACTCCGACTCCGATCAGGAAGCTGCACCGGGCGTGAGGTCGGGCGTCACAGTGCAGTCCTGCTTTTCTGGCGGCGGAGTGGAAAAGTACGGATTCAAATTCGAATTCTTGGGGGCCTCCCTGTTCAATGGCATGTTGCAAAGATGCATGCCCAGCAGGAGGGCAAATCGGACAGGCAACACGGGAAATGTGACCACAGGTCCCGTAGGGGCATTCCGAAAAGTTGGGCCCCTTGCTGATAGGAGCCTGCACGAAAGTTCAGAGGCCCCAGGCCCAAATCAGGAAAAATCGGCCGTCTGAGGGCAAATCGCAAATAAACGGAAAACTCAGGGGAATTTTGCAAATTTCCCAAAAAAAAACAAAAAACAAAAACAAATTGTCAAAAACCAGGTTTTAGACAGCCTGTGTGGGGAGCCTCTTAGAGATGGGAGTGTGGTGAGTTTGTGTTGATGATTGGAATTACTTTTTTGAGCCTGGCCGGTGATGCCTGACTCTCAGGAAGAGCTATACAATGTTGTGAGGGACGTCGGGCCTGTTTCATGGCTTGTGTAATAATGAAAACTCATTTTCGGAAAACAAAAGGAAAAAAAAGGCTCAGCCTGACCTTTTTTTTTGGGGGGGGACCAATTTTTTTGGGGACCATTTTTTTTTAGTAGAAAATTTGTATGGCACCCCTCTAATTTCAAAAATTTTAAGTCACGCCTGAAATCAGACTCGTGTTCTTCTTACTCTACATGCATGAAAACAGATGGCAATCACACTGGCGACAAGCGCCCACACAAAGCTTAGAGATATACTGGCCAAGAGCACAATTCAGATTCAACTCTCTTCGAATGGCTATCACAATGGCGCCTGTGCACCCTCACAACACCCTTCCGCACTGTATCCTCAACACTGTTCACATGGACGCTACTTTGGATCCCCCTGGGTGTCCTACACACGCACACAACTCACTGCACAGTCACTCGCACACACGTTGTAGACTACCTCTAACCTATAGCAGCTATGGCTGCGTTCTACCTCTACCACTAGCTAGCGGCTATGGCTGCTTCGTCTCCGTTTCCAGCCCACTTCTTGCTTGGGCACCTGCAGACCTCATTGCACAAGTCGCTCAGGCAGCGCTTCCTCACGGCTCACAGTCTGAATGAATGAATAACAGGACGATGCCTCTTGATTCATACTTCAGTTGGTCGCTGGTCTGCTCCTTTCCTTCGGGCCTAGGATGCACACGGTCCCACATGGTACTTGCTGACTGGACGCGATGCGACTGGGACTGGGTACCGCTGACTAGACCTGGTAAGTCTTCCCACTTGCCCACTTGCCCACTTTCCCACTTGTCTACGGACTGCTTCTGAGACTCTCGAAGGGCCAGTCCTAGAAGACTCTAGACCTTCCTAGTTGCCCTAAGGCTTTTGGTACTGTAGCAGCTATGACTAAGGTTGATCCTTCAGCCCTACAACAATTACTTCGAACCTAGAAGACTCTAGACCTTCCTAGTTGCCCTTTTGGTACTGTAGCAGCTACGACTAAGGTTGATCCTTCAGCCCTACAACAACTACTATGAAACATAAGGTACGACTCTATCCCTACAGGTAAGCAGCTCGAACCTACTGAACCATCAGCTCGAACCTACTGAACCAGCAGCTCGAACCTACTGAACCCTCGTATCTACAACAGCCTTAGACAGATAACTTTAGGGGCAGGTCACGGGTTCAAGCATTGATGGGGCAAACTGTACTGTACACTGGTTCGGGGCAGGTCTAGGGATTGAGCCTTGGGATCTACATCTGCTACTGCAAAGGTCAAAACCGTTTCAACCCCGCCGGCCTAAATTCGAGGTCCTCTGAGAATACTTCAGTCCAAGGCAAGACCTTTACCTTTCTTATCTCTCTCATAGGCTCGGACTACATCAGGAGCAGTCTTTAGAAGCTCTGTTCGGGTAAACCAGCGGGCGTCTTCCTGTTCTTGATAGGAAAATCTGACTTTGTACTGTTTCTGTGGACGACCTCTACCTCCTGTTCTGAATACATCCTCACCTACTATGCGATCAATATCGTACCTTCTGTCCATATCCGCAGGGATCTTGAATTTCCTCGATGGGAACTGCTGACTCGCAGTACATGGCAACAACTTTGACGCATGAAAAACTGGGTAGGTGTGGAGGTGTGCTGGAATGTCTACTGTGTAGGACGGTCCATCCTCTCCGCCCTTAACTTCCAGAACTGGCCACGGTCCTCTATAAGCAGGTAACCGTTTCTGTGAGATGTTCTCCTCAGGAGCAAACTCTTTGGACTTGACCCAGACTAGGTAGCTTACTTGAACTTGCGATGGGCGACGGTGTTTGTTGGCTTGTTCTATCATCCTATGCTGGGCCTTCCTGAGGTTCTCTACCACGGTAGCAATCTCTTTCTTGTGTTGTAGCGCGTACTCCCTAGTGTGGGGCGGTAGCCCCTGGATCTGATCCCGGTTCAGTCCATCAAATGGTCTACGTGGTGTAAACTTCTTTAAAGGACTTATGAGGACGTATGCAGTTCGTTGGGAACAGTGTCATACCCCCGTTCACCGTTCACGGCCCTGGTGAAAGTGGGCCGGTCACGGGTCATGTTTTTCGTGACCGGTTGGAGTTCACGGAGTTCACGCAGAGCGGGAACTCCGTTTTTTTATTTTTTTTGGCTTGTAGGGGGGTGTTTTCTTTAACCATGCTTGTGCTCCATGTCAACAGGCACCTGCCCATATATATATATATATATATATTTTCAATCAGAATATGTTTTTTAATTTCTTGAAAAATAAAATAAAAATTAAGTTCGGTTGTGTTAGGCATGGCTTTCGTCGGCCGTGTGGGGCATTCGCAGGCTGTTCTGGGCCCTTAAGAAAACAATTATGATGACATTATGATGATATCATGACACTGCAGCAGGCTGCCAGCGCCATACTACAACAAAAAAAAAAAAAAAAAAAAAAACGGTCGGGCCTCGTTTCCCACAGGGCCCTGCTCCAACACCCCGCCCACCTCCACCCCCAAATTTTATGTTATTTTTTTCCTAAGATACCCCGTTCTGTTTTTTTTAACGCACTACCCCTACTCATATACGTTAGCTGCCCGGCCTCGTCCACTCCTGGCTGGGCACTACCCAGCACTACCCAACCTTCCTTTGGATGCACTAGTCCTACCAGGCGTTCCTGCTTTTTGGCGGGAAATGATTTCAGCCTGCAACTCTGGCTATAGGGTGTTCGGACCCTGCGCATGATTCTTTTTGGCTGCCACTGGCCTACCCACTAAGCGTACCGGGTCATAGGGCCTGCCCGAGTTGCTGGAAAATCCTACTGAGCCCCTAACCACTTCTAGAGTTGCCCCTGGGCGCTAAACTACCTGTCAACGTGTCCACCCGCTGAGTTGCAGTCCTGCCCCTTGCCGTCCCTGTATCCCTTCCCTGTACCTGTCTGAGTCACAGCCACACACACACGGTGACGGCCAACAGAGCTAGCACACAGTGACACAGCCTTGGGCTCAGCAAGCACTCAGCACTGTCAGCAGAGAGTCAGCACATCCATATTAGCGCTAGCTCACTCACACACTTCACAGACTCAGACTCAGAATGGTCAGACAACAGACCCAAAGAACACCGTGACCATTATCTAAAAAATTGCAGAAATGTAAGACAGTTATTTGGTGCGGGTTATTTGCACTATTAGTTAACACAACTCCACAAAAATGTGGTCACTGTGGCAGACTGTTTTGACCGATTTGAGGTTGAGCGGTGACAGTCAGCCCATGGTTCTAGACTGATGTACAAGGCCTCACCACCTTGCCACGGCAGTTATAGAGCTCAACTTTAGTCACCCAGGTGGGCAGGCCCCTCCATCCTACCAGGCTTTCTACCCTTGATACAGACGGCATTAGGTCTGGGAATAGTCTATCACATTCCTAAAGGCTAAAACCCTTAGGAATGATCCCTAAAGGCACTACCCAGCCTCCCTTTCGGTGCACTAGTCCTATTAGGTGTTCCTGCTGTAGGCGGGAAATGATTTCAGTCTGCAACTCGTGCTATATAGGGTGTTCGGACCCTGCTTATGATTTTTTTTGGCTGCTACTTGCCTACCCACTAAGCGTACCCGGTCACAGGGCCTGCCCGAGTTGATGGAAAATCCTACTGAGCCCCTAACCAGTTCTACAGTTGCCCCTGGGCGCTAAACTACCCCTCAATGCGTCTACCCTCTGAGTTGCAGTCCTGCCCCTTGCCGTCCCTGTATCCCTCCCTTGTCCCTGTCTGAGTCACAGCCACACACACACAGCCAACAGAGCTAGCACATGGACACGGCCTTGGGCTCAGCAAGCACTCAGCAGAGAGTGAGCGCATGCTAGCTCACTCATACACTACACAGACTCAGACTCAGACTCGGAATGGTCAGACAACAGACTCAAATGTAAGACAGTTATTCCATGCGGGTTATTGCACTAGTAAACACAACTCCACAAAAATGTGACCTATGCTGGACTTTCACTGACTCATCAGGGAGGTTGAAAGAACAGTGACAATCAGCCCATGATTCGTTAGACTGATGTACAAGGCCTCACCACCTTGCCATTAGGCAGTTATAGAGCTCAACTTTAATTACCCAGGCGGCCAGGCCCCTCCATCCTACGAGGCAAACTACCCTTGATACAAACCGCATTAGGTCTGGGAATAGTCCATCACATTCCTAAAGGCTAAGACCCACTCTACATAGGCACTCAACCAGGGACCCCTGGGCCCTGATATGACTATGCATGGCTGTGTGAGTGTTTGTGTGGTGGTGGAAGAATGGGCGGCCACGTCTTTCCCACACATCGACGTTTGAGACTTCAGAGACGGCTGCGCAGTGCACTCCTAATTCCTGAAATTAGACATTGCATGCGGAACCCTGCGTGTTCCTGAAGAGGTAGACCGGAAAGTGTTTCTGGTAGTTGGGGAAAAGGAGGAAAGCTTAGAAAAAGTCCAAAAGGAAAATTTGTCAGCGGCGTTATCCCACATAATATAGACAAAGTGGGTACGTTCCTGTAATCACCGTACCGGGATCTGCTGAACCTCTCGTCCTTGCATTTCTTGAGATTATATGATGATGGGGTCATTTCAAATTTCGATTGATCCGTGTGGCATGTCCAGTGCATAGCAGCCATGACGATGCATTTCACCAATGCCCTTGTGGGTGTTGACAACTTGCAGGTGAACATGCAGGTGAACGTCCCTCTGAGTCTCTGACTCAAGTTCTCTCAGTGGCAGAGAATCAGAGATTCATCGGCAACCATCCCTTTGCTACAGAAACGACTTTGACTGCAGCGTGTTCTATTCTGAATTTCTGAGATTGTCATTTATACTCAGAAAAATTAACTTCTACTGTTCCATTTGAATTGTATTTCGTCCTGTGACTCCTTTCTTCGAAACCAGGACCTGATTTGTGGTTTGTGACAGTCACTTTCTAGTTAATAGGCACAAATGTCAATCAAGCTTCTGCAGGGTTCTGTCACTTGCACATCATCAAGAGTCAGCAAAGGCTATGATCTCTCATCGTCGTACCTATCCAGACTATTCTACAGAGAGGTATGGGAGTCGTGTGTCCCTTCTCAGTGTTCTCACACGTCGAAGGGGCCTAAGAACAAGCTTAGGGGCTACTCTTCTTGGTTCACACGAGGTCTGAGCTCTGGATTGTTCAAGAGAACATCTCTGTTGCAGTTTGGGGCAATTGGGTACATTGCATCTCTGCAGAGGCCTAGGTTGATAGATCGTCTGATAAATTGCAGCTTAGTTCAGGATCATTACTGAAGTTGTTTTTTGTCGTCTAGCCGTTGAGCCTCGTGTGACCAGGCTGCCCAGGCAGACTGGTAATGGGCCGCTCCGAACTTTAAATTTGTGCCTGCATCCCTCTTGGTGTTCAGACCCACCCATATTTATCCCCTTCTCCCATCCGGCCTTTTCGTCCCTTAACTGCTTGCCCTGAGGGCCTGACTCCTTTTCCATTCGTTGACTCCACTCGTTGACCCCTTTTCCATTCCTTGGCTGTTTTGCTTTTCCTCGTTTTTTTATGGTGAAAAGTTGAAAACAAGATATTTCTGTTCTCATCGGCACTGCTCAATTCTGATGGCATTCTGTGAGACTGTGACTGCAGGATTGTTTTGTTTGACGGGCTCAGATGCAACAAAGACGAGTCTTACATATTAATAGACTCGATTGGAATTCAAAACCTCTCTCTAGTACAGTATCACGTTTCCCCTCAGAAAGGCTGCACCGGCACTGGATGAATAAAACGAAAGGAAGAAAAGAAAGGGAAATGCATCAGGAACAGTGCCAGATCCCAACCAGAAACCCTGACGAGACCTAACTGTCTCTGTAACTTGTCTTGATTGAAGAATTTGAAGTTATTCTATTTCTTCCTCAAGGTTTATCCATACCAAAAGTATTACACATCTCACTGACAGGGTCGAAGTAAGTCTAAGTTGCTTTAGCTTGTAGCCCCTGAGGCTCCTTCCTCTTCCGAGTCGACTGAATCAGCAGGGGATTATTTGGAAGATTGTTTCGTTGAAGGAACTTCCAATTATTCCGGTCCCATGTGCCATAGGGCCATAGTCCCAATTAGTAGGCCTGTCCAGGGCGTCCTTATGGTAGGTTTGATACACCCTGTCCACTTGTCCTATATTATAATAGACTCCGTATCAGTACAGTAGGCCTGACTCCTGAGCTCTTCGGTAGGCTGGTAGGTTGTTAGGTCGTGTCAGTTAGTCATCTGTCAGTTCAGTCCCAGAGTTCCGACCAATCCCAAAGTTCGAAACCACAGCTCAGTCCCAAGCAAGTTATCTGTCAGTGTGGTCTCAAAGTTCCAAACCACAGCTCAGTCCCAAGCAAGTTAAGTAACTCCCGGATCCGTAGAGTCGTAGAGTCCTAGACAGGACAGCTGTGGCGGGCAAGTCAGGGTACCGGTCAAAAGAGCGCAAGATTGGGAGTTGCAGTGCAGTGCAGTGCTAAAGTCCAGCTGCAGACAAAGCACAACACAATTTGCATTCAACTCACCACAAAAAAAAAAGAGAAAAGAAAAGAAAGGAGCGCTGTTCCGGTCTCTTATGCGTTCCGGTCTCTTGTGCGGTCAAGCGCAGAGTGCGGCCGAGAGGCAGTTCAGTAGGGTAGTCCATCGTGGTCGAGATGAGAGAGAGAGAGGGAAGCGAGGAAGACATTGCAAGAGAAAGAGATAGAGGCCTGAGGGTAGATAGGATATGAGAGAGAGAGAGAAGGGGGGGGGATTGGCCTTGTTGTCGTGCGTCACGGTGCGTGGCGGCCATGCCTCCCCGTGTACATGCATGAGACTTTGATGTCGAAGACTTGGAATTTTCAGACAGTGCCCGCTGTGTTCCCATTTAGCGTTGGGTAACCCGCCCCGGTTGCATCTCGTATGTGAAGCCTTGTGTATTGAAGAGAGATCTTGTGCTGCTGCTGCAATCGTAAGGCCACTGCAATTGATTATGCGGAGTTTTTTTTGTTCTGAGCTCTTTGTGCTCTGTCGTGAGTGTGCTGCGCCTCGTCTGTGACTTGCTTTGGGACTCCGTTTTCATGGTGACGCAGTTGGTGAACGTTTTGTGTTGTTCGTGAAGGACATCGATTAAAAAATGGGTCTACTCTACAGTCTGGTCTTCGTCCTTGCCCTCCTCCTAATCCACACTCCTTCAGCTATTATATGATTGTTCTCTTTTCCTGTTTCCCAAGAAACAGAAGCCTTGACTCCCTTCTATTCTGTGGAGTAACAGCCCTGTTCCTTTTCAACCAGCAAGTCAGAAATTTTACAGGAAACGACAAACACGGAGATTGTGAGACACAGACAAACCTCTTCATTGGACTCAGATATCTATGTTCCGCTCCTTTCAGCTTTCTTCCGTTGTGCTTCTTCTTCTTCTTCTTCTTCTTCTTCTTCTTCTTCTTCTTCTCGTCCTTCTCCTCTTTTCTTTCCCTTCCCTCCCCTTCTCCGATCTCCTCACTCTTCTGTTTGTGGTAAATTTCATCTTTTGAATGGCCAGGAGTTCGATTCTCATTATCAGATGGATGCACTGTTGCTTGCGCATCTCGCTAAGCTGTTGGGCATGAACTAACAGACCTGGACCGCCTTTTCCCGAACACAATTCACCCTTATTATGAATGTATAAAAGCTATCTTCCGAGCCCGAAACAGTCATGATAAGCGTGTACTGTGTTCCGGGAAAGACGGTAGTTATGTCATCGAAGCATTGAAACTCACCAAAGACTATCTACGAGAGGTCGTACACATCGTGTTGCAAGACGACGGGATAAAGAGCACGCGGCATAAGTGATGATACGAATAACATAAAAGATATGCGCAAAGACAAAAGCCCAGTTCATACGTGCACCGGCGACCTCCGAAAGATCAAGAGCCGTATGGAAAAGCTCATTTCATGAGTCCTATCAGCGTCCTGATCTTTGAGGGAGACTACCAGCAGCAGCAAACCCCGGGACATTCCTAACACATTCGGTTGCGGACACTCAGGTCGGGGCTGGCTAATGAGTAATCGTGACAAAACAAGATAGAGAGATTGGTGGGTTGGAGTCTCAGGGATCTCCTTTCGATCCTGGTTATATTTTTCCTATCTGCCCTGGGCCGGAATCCAAGATAAAATCTGGCGTTCTCTTTCCACATTGGACTGCCGTATGTTTGTTTCGGGCAAGATATCAGCGAATAAATACTGAATACATAGACGCCGTGCTAATTTCTTTTGTCTTTACTTTTTTTTCCCCCTTTTGACCTCTGTAATTGTGTCAGCCTCTGATCTTTAAGTTACCTAGTGACATCACAGTTACAATGACAGAAAATTTATCGAGTGCTCAGTGTAGGAGAACAGGCACGATGATATGTCTCGGTCTATTGGGAATGCCACTCCGGACTGCTGAAACAAAATGCGGCTAGAGGGGCTATCTTGGTGGCTATTCATATTTTACAGAAGCTTAGGGCGTAAGTACTAACTCTATTGTATTCCTCAGATTTTCTCCTGATCCGGGCGGGATTAGAACGTATGATCTGGTCCACGAACACAGCTACGTACTTGTACCATTCACCCATATGTGCGGGGTTATCTTTCCATTGCACCTACACGATCTCTATTGCGCCTACACGATCTGTACTCTCATTGCTCTTCCTAACAGCCGAAGTCATGTGATCGAAGGTTGAACACGTGCGTGTCCATTTGGCGAAGTGGCATGTTGGTACCTATACCCTCTTTGCAAAGATCGGGCGGCCTTTCCAAAGAACACTCGCTAACAGCGTACTAGTGTAACGGCTGGTTTCTTCTGGAAATGGGGCATCTATCTTGCCGAGTCATTGCTTATCTCCTCTGAGATGTGCACTAAGGCGCATCCTGGAATAAGCTAACAAGCTGCAGAGCTGTTCTACGGTCATCGGACCTGCAAGAACTCACTGATAAGACTGACGGAGATCAGCTCCCCTCTGTGCCTGTGTTTTGCGCTCTCGAGTCTCGAGAAGCGAAGGAGATGTGGTGGCAATGACAGTGAACCATCTTGACACTGTGCTTTGCGCTCTAGGGAGCAGTACCCGCGACGAAAACTTTTGTGATAGAACCTACCTGAAGTCGCGGGAGTCTCCGGCCAGAGAGAAAGCCGAGAATCCGAAGGGGCCCTTACAGAGCAGAGTGCTTTTCACCGACAGACAAAAAGCTTTTAAAGCACAATGCGCACATCCAAATCAGTGCATACGCCGAGTCGATCAATCACG
Organism: Chara braunii; assembly: GCA_003427395.1. Classification (NCBI taxonomy): domain Eukaryota; kingdom Viridiplantae; phylum Streptophyta; class Charophyceae; order Charales; family Characeae; genus Chara; species Chara braunii. The sequence continues at coordinate 3,333,757 of BFEA01000100.1, forward strand.
AAGATAATCACAAAGCTAACAGATTCACGACATGTGTTTGTCCGTTTCTCTCCCCTCTGCTTGTGAGCAAACAACAGTAGAAAACGCCAGCAGATTTCACGGATAGCCCGCCATCCGCCACTGACCGACTGACACAGCTACGAATGGTCATGCAGCCGCAGCTAGCGTAGAACGCCTCCGTGGTTCGTAACGGAATCATCGTCGGAATGTACGACTCAAGCCCTGAGCGAGGGTTGGGGTCACACGAGCTTGTTCGCAGTACGGCCTAAGCTTACGTAACTCAAACGCGCTGGTACGCAGAGGACGACAGATACAGTGCCAATCGCCTGGTTGAATTGCGCAACTTCAGTTCTGCGACTTTACTTAGAGCCTTCTGCGACTGTATGAGCCTACTACCCAAAAATCCGAGAAGGGGTAACTTCAGTAGAGTCACAAAAACGAGTTATAATTGCACTATGGGGCAAGATACAGGTTGCAATCGCACTTTGGGCACCCTACCTGGCCAGAAAGCTGGGTAGTATACATTACCCAAACTGCCATTCGAAAATGTATCTTGGCCCCGTAGTGCACTCATATAACTCATTTGTTTGACTCCCGCGTAGTTTCCCCATCCGAGAGGGTTAACTTCAGGAGAGTCACAAAAACGAGTAATAATTATTGCACTATGGGGCAAGATACAGTTCGCAATTGCACTTCCGGCAATAAAACAGACACGCTCCCAAAAACATGCCAGCAACCTTTCTCGGCCTTTCGGCTAAGATCGAGTGTGTAATATCTGTTCTGATTAGTTTAATATCTGGTCCTTGTCCACCGCACCACACTACAAAAAAAAACATATTCACGAATCCAAATGAAAGAGAACAGCTGATTCTTGTAGTCTACCACGAGTGACGGACATGTGTGACGTGGTCGAGAGCTTGCTTCTCCTACGAGAAAACGCAGATGCGCAGGAAGGAGGGCAAGAGAGAGAGAGAGAGAGAGAGAGAGAGAGAGAGAGAGAGAGAGAGAGAGAGAGAGAGAGAGAGAGAGAGAGAGAGAGAGAGAGAGAG
>BFEA01000100.1:3348111-3359491 GCA_003427395.1 Chara braunii
CAACCAATCAATTTGATTGATTGATTGTGTGTGCGTGCATGTGTCTGTTGGCCAGTGTTTTGCCACTGGCCCGACAAACCAAAAATATAAAGATTAAAAATTCATCATCGGTTTTAATTTTTCTTTTTTTTTTGTCCTAAGAAAACAATTAAGGAATTAAAAAAATATATATATGTTTGTTTTTTTCCGGGGCCTTTTAATATTTGTGTCTGAACGTGTGTGTGTGTGTGTGTGTATGTGTGTGTGTGTTTGAATGTGTGTGTGTGTTTTGAGTGTGTGCTTTATACGCACGCCAAGGCAAGATATCTTATGCCTGGCCAAATCTCCGACTTTTACATCGGCACATCCTTCAACCTTCGCAAGTATGGTATCGACTTTTGATGTGAGAAAAATGCATCTAAACTGTCGCAAGTATGGCAGATTCCATCTGCTGTGGCAAGAACGACATCTACTCAAGTTTTCGAGTACTTTCAGGCAAGGCGGGTAGGAGCAAACAGCGTAAGGCAGGGAGAAACCACAACACAACAAACAACGACAAGGCAAACAGCACAAGGCAGCAAAGCATAAAGGCTGGAGGGCATAGGGGAGGCGGGTGGGCAGGCAAAGAGCACAAAGCACACTGGTGAAAGGGCATGGGATAGGCGGATGGGCAAGCAAACAGCTTAAGGCAGCGAGATGAACAACAACAAGACTAACATTGACAAGGCAAACAACACAAGGCAGCAAAGCATAAAGGCTGGGGGGCAAGGGGGAGGCGGGCGGGCAGGCAAGCAGCACAAAGTCACAAAGCACACAGGGTAAAAGGCATGGGGTAGGCGGATGGGCAAGCAAACAGCGTAAGGCGACGAGGGAAACAACAGCAAGACAAACGACGACACGGCAAAAACAATACCCGAAAAAAACAAGTACAAACGAAGGAAAGACTGAAAAAAATCATAAAAACTGATGATAGATTGTTTCGTCATAATTGCACCGACTCATCAGGAGGCTGAACCCTTGACAATCTGCGGCATCCTCGGTTTTCGATGCGTTAGGTCATGAACCCTTTGACCCCTGTTGAAGGCAGGTTTCCCACGAACGGAACACGGCAGCAGCGAATGACGCCGTTGTGAAGCACCAGGCAACACACTCAACGCCAGAGCACTACGCAACACCAAAGACGGCTGCAAGCGGGACACCACGCAAAGCAAGAGGGATGGACAGCAAGACAACAGTGGCACGCAGACAGCACAAGGCAGCCCACACATCCAACACAGAGCCAAGCAACACATGACCTACCCACATCACGGGTGAACCCCGCAGACTGTTGGTTCCCACCACCCAATGAGCCAGGGAGTCACCCCGACGGACAACCATCATCACCCACAGGCAAGTAGTTCAGCAACCGTGCAGCGAAGCGAGGCACCGCCACAAGGTTATTAAACCACAAGGCACGCGAGCAAAGGACACGAGAGGCACGACCCGCAGGTAGTCGGCAAGGCAGCAGAGCAACGGGGACGACCTGCAAAGCAAGCGGCACAGGCAGCAAGACCGCGGCAGAGCGATGTCGAGCGCATCAGGTCCGGCACCGCACGTGGCAGTACGGGACCCTCTCGGCCGCGTCACCCAGGAGTTGGACCAACCTCGTCGCGAACACACAAATAGAGCTTCCTTGGGCCGCTCCGGCCGAGCGCGCCAGCCATACCTCTCGCGAGCCCCTACGACAGGATAGGGCCTACACGAGGCACAACTTACCTCCACCTTACGGGAGCTGCCACCTCCGTTCGGTGGGCGTATTCCCGCCGAGCTACCAGTCCATAGTACGAAAGCTACTCGGTTGCAATCGCAGAGGTGGACCAGCCGAGGGCGTTTCTCGTTCGCTGTAGCATAGGGGGTACGCGCGGTAATATGCGTGTCGGGCCCGCACGCGAGCCGACATCTTGGGGGGCTGAAGTCCCAAGCGCGGCTCGACGTCGGTCGACTAGGACGCATTCCACACACCACGCGCACACTTACTTTACGACACAAAAATAAAACACACACACACACGAAAACGACACAACACAAACACGCGACAACGCTCCAAGCCCCTCGGTAACCAACCCATAACCTTCCGACGCGGAAATCAGATAGGTGTCGTGCGCGAGTCTCTGTTCAAAACCGCGCGGACGCAGGGCTAACTCATATCGACTCGCAATGCAAGCGTACGCAAGCAGTCGCAATGATGGCATACTATATAGTACCCATACTCACGCGGTCCCCGTTTATCGCGAGGGTCGCATTTGACACTCAAGTGTCGGCTGATACGCGCCTTGAAGGTTAGTCTCTCGGCGCTGGACAACCGCCATGCGCGGTTGAAGACTACACCCTCTTCAGCACCTTGTGCAGAGGGGTTGAGTTGACAACTTTAAGCTGTCGTGGTGGTCGAACATCAAGGGGTTTGACTTTGACGGCCACCACGGACGATAACGTCCAACCATGAAAACGCAAAAAGGAAACTCACTCCAACCCCCATTAGCTGATGGCCCTCCTAAAATGGAAAGGGGGTAGATAAGCCCAAACGATGCGCGCGCGGAGGAGGTCCGGTATCCTACCCATAGGCTACCCGGCGTCCGGGATAATAAGGCCCGTACACGGACTCCCAAAGGCTGACCGGGACTAGTCCTCCGCCCACGTGCTGCTTCATGTTACCAAGACCACAAGTTTACTGGCCGTGACGTGCTCGTGGTCTCGCTGCGTGACCCATAACTCTTTTAGTGCAGGATGCGATGAGTGTCGCGCGCGAGCCTAGTATAAAATCGCGAGAGCGCTAGACTTACACATACTATCTCGCTACGCAGTTCTACGTGAATAACCGCGATGACGGCGCATTATGTAGTGCCCACACCCAAACGGCCTACTCTTAGCCAAAGGGTCATCTTTCGACGCTCAGGCGTGGGCTGAAGCGCGAGCCAATGGGGGTAACCCTTTAGTGCGTGCAAAACCATTCTGAAGGTCTTTCCGTCTTCTGCACCCTGAGGTGTCCCATCGGGTGCGGGGCAAGACGGCCCCTAGTGCAGGAGGGAGCTTGGAGCGGTGGTGAGTTATCTGGCGCATCACCAGCGACACGCTGACCCCTCCGCCCGAAACTTTATCGTTCCACCAAGATGAATCGCAACAAGAAAAATAAACAGGAATTGGCGAGGGATATCCCCTCCCTTCTATTCACCCCAACCTCCGACCGACCTTTAGTACGCGGGCACTTCAGGCCAAGCTAGCTCCACACGTAGGTACAAATGCATTGGCATATATATATATATATATATATGCACAAGGGAAAATAATTATGTGACGATCACTTCTCACAATCATAGTGGGTCTCCACCTAGCCATACATATATATATGCGATCGCAGGGCAGCCCAATAAAAACCCCAAGTCTTTGAACATATCTGCAACCACATCAAAAGTCAGACAAGAGTCCATGCACTACGCGAAGTCAACTCCAACCAGTTCCCATACTCATACCCCTCGCTTTAGCCATGCAAACCCCAACCTCCAGCCAACCAACCTCAATTAAAAACTCGGTACCTTTGTTAAATGGCCATTCAATAAAAGTCCGGGCGAAACCCTTAACAAACAGAAAGCTCACAAGGGTTAAAGGCTTTTAGGTTGAGTATGGAGAGCGAGTAGGAATTGAGTCGTGAGCCGACGGATCGGCAACCGGCCTTTTATCAGTGATAACAGATGATGATCCTCGTAGGATCAAGCTGAAGCTAGCTCAAATCCTGAATCAAACGGTTAAGAGGACCTGTAACACATGACAGGCCAATCCCCAAGCTAAAATCATAAGCGTATGGAGAATACAACTCCATAACACATTATCCTCCAAGATCCTTCTGATTGACTAAGCCCGAATCTACCTCTAAGCCGTGCCCAAAGCAAAGGTAGACCCTGACATAATCTCCCCCATACAGAGTGGATCGCCAGAATCACCATCTGTCAAAATATAATCTATCTTTTTTAAACTAAGAAAATTCCGGCAGCGCTTCCCGTAGGAAAAGTGCTTTTTCAGAATTTATATCAGCCCGAATATGAGAACAGAAATAGTCTTTGACTTTTCAAAGTCCAATTTTGTCTAACTCCCTGAATTTAGCAAAAATTTGGGCAGCACTCCCTTTAGAAAAGGAGACTTTCCAGATTTTTAGTAAGCCATACATAAACCCTAGACAGGTTAAACTTTGAAAAGTCAAGAATTGACTAACTCCCCGGATTTGTAGAAATTTCGGCAGCGCTTCCCGTAGAGAAAGTGACTTATCAAAATTTATACAAGCCAAGTATAACAAAAAATCCCAGAAAATGTGAGAATCGATCTAGGTAAAAAAACTTAGTTAAGAAAAGTGCAGGAATTGACCTAACTCCTATCGCTCTAGCACGAGGCTAGCCTCTAAAGCAACTACTTGTCAACCTGACACTCAAATCACGTAGTAGTCTCACTCAGCCTCATGCACGCCAAACCACAAAGGGGAGTACTCTCGCCACCCCAAGTCAATCTTTGCAAACAATAGTTCGTAACTTCTCAATGCTTTATCCCCTTATACCCAGCTTACATAGGGCATAAAGTCAAGCCGTCCAATCTTATGAAACTTGCCTGACTCAGCCATTGAGTATACACGAACAGGTGGCACAACTACTTCTCTCTTCTTTTTGGGCATACGACTAAGTCGTTCATCTTAGAACAAGGCTTAGTCGCCCGGAACTATTTAATATCCAACTTATATATACCTCTCTGAGCTTGGTGTTCAAAAGCTGGGCATAGGACCGAGCCGTTCATCTTAGAACAAGGCCCGACCTGCCCAGGGTTACCTTCAATTATACTCTTAATTATACTCTCTTCATTTTATAATAGGCTATAGCCAGGCCGTCCAATCTTATGGAACCCATGCCTGACTAGCCTGTTCATAAATAGGATAGTATAAAATATAGCCAAAATTTAACCCTTTGGGTTCCAGCATGTGCGAGGCATTGGGTCAGACCGTCCAATCTTATGGAACTGGTCTGGTCCTCTGCCAGGTTCGTTTCTCTCTGACCCAACTGTGTACAGCATGAGTCCAAGGCCGTCCAATCTTATGGACATGCCATGCCCTCAGCAAGAATTATCCCTTCAGAATAAAATAAGAGGGGGGCTGGGCCGTCCAATCTTATGGACTTGCTCAGACCTCCTTGATCAAAAATAAAAGAAACAGAACAAACCCCAATCAAACATGGCAACCAAAGCCTCCAATCTTATGGTACAGGTTTGGCCCCCGAAAAGTCAGCCACAGTCAGACCCTCACAATTCAGAGCAATCAGACCGTCCAATCTTATGGAACTGGTCTGACTCTCCATGCAATTCAAAAATAAAACACAGCGGTCAGACCGTCCANTCAGACCGTCCAATCTTATGGAACTGGTCTGACTCTCCATGCAATTCAAAAATAAAACACAGCGGTCAGACCGTCCAGTCTTATGGAACTGTTCTGACCCCATAGGACCCACTCATGCTTAGGAAAAACCACCTTTCACCCACCCTTCCCCCAGATGCAACCCCTTTTGTTCGCAATCTGCCTTCAGGCAATCAACAAAACTGAAACTGAGATTGCAAAGGCATTCCTTTACTTAGTCTGACTTATGTCCTGCCAGTCAAACTTAAGTCAAAATAGGGGAGCCTGCAACATACTCAGTCAAACAAAGCAAGGTGTACAGGTAGGGGTTATATCAAGGTATATAAAGGGGAAGGAATGGTTACCTCTCAATTCCCTGCCTCCAGAGCCTCGCCTAGGCTCTGGCAGAGCTCCCGCAATCGGTGGGGCAACCTCCCACAAAGGCCTTGACGCAGATTACGGGTTGCAATCCCGCCTGCCGCCTTCCTCTCAGAACCAATAGACTAGACTTAGAGGAAGAAGCGCAGAAGTAGATAGCTTTGAGACTCTCAGATCCAAGAGAGGTGCACTCAGACTTGCACGAGAGGGCCTTGATACCTTCGATCGCCTGAGGGCCCTGCAATGATGGCCAAGCGTAACAGCTCGGTCACAGCGCAGTCAACCCGCCGAAGTAGAACCCCTAACGGCCCTCCAGATCGCAACAATAACCCCTCTTACTCGTCCTCCCTGACCACCCCTCTAAGCCTCAACACCTCTCAAAGTCACTCTGCACGGCCGCACAAGAACCTGGAACAGTTACCAACAGCACCCGTTCACCACGGTTAGCAGCGATGTGCAACGTCCTGTCGTAGCCATTAGTCTGCTACCCGCAGTCCGTAACCTGGTCTTCAATCCGCCCCACAAGGATTGTTGCTAGCCGCCTGCTCAATCAGCCGCAGACAGCCTGCCCCTCTGCGAGCTCGCCAGCCAACGGATTCTCCTGCAGCCTGCACTCCTTGCTCCACCACCTGATCCCCACACCCGCCAGCAGGCGGCTCTCTTCCTCTTACTCCCACAACTCTCAAGCCCTGCGCGTTCGCCCACTGTCGTCGCTCAGTCCCCAATGGCTGACAGACAGTGGTATCCCTCCCTGCTCGGTGCTCAGGGACGTGACCTCTCTCTCTCTCTCTCTCTCTCTCTTACCTGTGCGACACTCCAATTCACCCGTCTGCTCGCTGCCTCCCCACTACTTCTCTCTTGAAGTCGAATGAATCTACCGGCCAGGCCAGGCCAGATGCATTGTACCCAAGACGCAAAACTCGGTGCGGCTCCTACTTACACACGCAGACCAACAAGTATATCCCAAAACCTCCCGCGGCTAACTCCCTATTACTGCTCGATGGAAACGAACAAAATCGAATGATCTTCTTCGTTGGGTCACTGAAAGTTACACTGTTAAATTTCGAATTCTGCTTCGTCACCCACTCCCCCTGTTTTCGACCTCACCACTGTCTTCGTGGCCTCCCGTTGTTCGCTTTAGTAAGGATTGAATGAACCCACCACTAGAACGTGGGCGGATACACCCTCCCGCTAAAACGCTCTCCTTCCTCACACAGCCTCCACGCAACGCCCTGCCATCTACACCGCTCCAACTCCTAATCTGCTCTCACCCCCATAATCGCCTCACCCCAAAGCCTTGGTATAGGGTCTTCTCACGTCGGAATCGGCCAGACGGCGATCGAAATCCCGTCATTCCCACCTTCCTCCGCCATAGCTCGACGCCCCCCCCTTTCTCTTCTTTCGCTTAACCGCTAATTCTAACATTGAATCTAACCCGGCTATCACACTCGCATGCCCACAAATCCCCCAAACAGCCACTTTCCCAGCTTGATTCCGTCACGGATCGCGCGGGCTAAGCTCTCCCAACTGCGCCCTCCTCCCTCCTCCCGTAACTCCGCATTCACCACATCGCGACCCCCATCCGAGTTCGTCCACTGCCTCTCTCCATCCCACTTCGCTTCCTTGGTGTCGTCATCTGCTACGCTCCCCCGCTGCCTCCTTACTGTCTCGTCCCCCGTTCATCTGCGGCCCGGCTACCTCGCTCCGCCGCTCGTCACCCCTTTCCTTCACCTCCGAATGTACCCGACACGATTCGACGTTCGGGTTCATCCCTGTTCCTTACTGTGTTGCCGCCAACAAAAACCCGACACCACGCTGCCTGGCACCGCCCGATTCCCGCACACAAAAAAAAAACTCCCAACCACGGAAGCTGCCCTTACTTATGCGGCCCGCCCGCCCGCCCGGGCCACACTACCTTCCCCGACGTTGCCCGATCTCCCACGAACACCTCAGTGGTACGACCGGGGCGATGCCCCGTAGCGGTAGTAAAAGCCGCCCGGCCTCCTCGATCTCGACCTGCTAGTGGGTGGGGGGTGGGGCGGACACCGTCCCCCCCTTTTTGCACACACCTTTCCCCATCTATGTCCGGGTTCGTCCCCGGCCTCTCGACGTCACCCCGACTTTATACACATCGTCTTCGCCTAAGAGTCGGGCCGACCTTCTCTGTATCATTTTGATTCTAACGGATGTCGCGACGGACCCGGCCACGATAATGCCCCGCGGCGCTCCCAAAGGCCGTTTCGCCTCCCTAACCCCCGCTCCGTCGGCATGAGAGGGTGTGGCCACTGCCTCTTTTGCTTTCCACCCGCATCTGGCCCCATTGGCGCCTGGGTTCACCCTCCTGCCTCCCACACCGCGCCGTGTAATGGCATCCGCCACTCCGACAGCCCTCAGCCGCGGCCCCGCCCCCACTCCGATCTACACATATCCTCTGCTTACGGGGCCTCGCTAACACTCCCCTTCGGCTCACCAGGGTCTGAACTACCAGCCGCGGTATCACGCCCTAAGCCCAAACCAGGCCCACGAATAAAAAGGAAAGATAAAAACAAAACAAAATATCTTAAACAAAACCCCCACGCAGGGTGCGGGGGCTGCAAAAAAAACCCCACCGACCCCTGTGAACCGGGTCTGTCACCGCCCCCACTAACAAAACCAGAGGGGGATAGCCCGACTGGGCCCTTAACCCCTGTGTTTCCTCCACCACCACTGCTTCTACGCTGACGTCCGTTGGCCTCGATCCTTGAATCCCCGTAGTAATAGTCCGCCACCGTAACCTATAGGGCTATGCCCCAGCCTCGCACCATGAAGCGCGAACTTCGATATGAAGTGATACCGCGCTGTGCCTAGGCCTGGAAACAGCAGCCTGGGCCTTCCTCTCCTAGCCGCGGCCGGCGTGCCAATGCCAGGCACCCACGCCGGCTTACTTGGATCCCGCCGTGGCCGCCCTGTATGCCTACCGGCGTGCCAGTCCTACCATCGGTCGCGCACGCCAACAAAACCGAGTCTTCACCCCCTAAACAACCCGTAGCACGGTCCAAGTCAGTCGACTAGATCGGCCGCTCACTCAATCAGAAAAATCACACGCTCGCCTTAAAACTGCGAGCCCACATACCCCCTTACTAAGTCGGGGCGGGCCCCGAACGCGGTTGTGCCTCGCACGGCTTACTTCAACCAAATCCATTTTTTCTGTCACTTGCGAAAACCAGGGCGGATACCCTTGTAAGGGTATTCGCGCCGATAGCGCAGACAAGAAGTCTACACATCCAGCACGGAGTAAAGCAGCACATGACCTACTCACATCACGATAGAACCCCACAGACTATTGGTTCCCACCACTCGCTGAGCCAAGGGAACACGCCGGCGACCATCCGTCATCACCGACAGGGAACACAGAAAACTCGAACCGAGCGGTCCCCCTAAGAGTGCAGTTGGCACTCCAAACAAGGAACCACCGACTGTTTAGCACTACTAGGGGGTGCTCGGCTAGAGACAAACGTACTTGGAGAAAAATATAGGAAAGAGAAGAGAAACAAACATACCAAAAACAAAGACAAACATACGTAACCCGCCGCTCATTCATGCCGGCATACTCATAACTAACCACTCTTCGATGCCCTCATCTTTTTCGATTTCTCCAACCACTTCCATTGCGTCCCATTTTAACCACGTCTGCAAGCTCACCGCAACTTCCTCTGCGTCCCGTAATCATGGCGTCCAAGCTTTTCTCGAGATGTGGTTGCTGGGGGCACCCACCAACAGCGCTGCGGGGATAATCCCACCCTTGTGTGTTTTGAGTGTGTGCTTTATACGCACAGCAAGGCAAGATATCCTATGCCTGGCCAAATCTCCGACTTTTACATCGGCACACCCTTCAACTTGGGAAACCTTCGCAAGTATGGCATCGACTTTTGATGTGGGAAAAAGGCATCTAAACTGTCGCAAGTATGGCAGATTTCATCTGCTGTGGCGAGAACGGCATCTACTCAAGTTTTCGAGTACTTTCAGGCAAGGCGGGTAGGAGCAATCAGCGTAAGGCAGGGAGGGAAACCACAGCACAACAAACAACGACAAGGCAAACTGCACAAGGCAACAAAGCATAAAGGTTGGAGGGCATGGGGGAGGCGGGTGGGCAGGCAAAGAGCACAAAGCACAAAGCACACTGGTGAAAGGGCATGGGATAGGTGGATGGGTAAACAAACAGCTAAAGGCAGCGAGGAAAACAACAGCAAGACTAACATCGACAAGGCAAACAGCACAAGGCAGCAAAGCATAAAGGCTGGAGGGCAAGGGGGAGGCGGGAGGGCAGGCAAGCAGCACAAAGCCACAAAGCACACAGGGTAAAAGGCATGGGGTAGGCGGATGGGCAAGCAAACAACGTAAGGCGACGAGGGAAACAACAGCAAGACAAACGACGACAAGGCAAAAACAATACCCGAAAAAAACAAGTACAAATGAGGCAAAGACTAAAAAAAATCATAAAAACTGATGATAGATTGTTTCGTAGGAATTGCACCGACTCATCAGGACGCTGAACCCTCGACAATCTGCGGCATCCTCGGTTTTGGATGCCTTACGTCATGAACCCTTTGACCCCTGTTGAAGGGAGGTTGCGCACAAATGGAACACGGCAGCAGCGAATGACGCCGTTGTGAAGCACTAGGCAACACACTCAACGCCAGAGCACTACGCAACACCAAAGACGGCCGCAAGCAGGACACCACGCAAAGCACGAGGGATGGACAGCAAGACAACGGTGGCACGCAGACAGCACAAGGCAGCCCACACATCCAACACAGAACCAAGCAACACATGACCTACCCACATCACGGGTGAACCCCGCAGATTGTTGGTTCCCACCACCCAATGAGCCAGGGAGTCACCCCGACGGACAACCATCATCACCCACAGGTAAGTAGTTCAGCAACCGTGCAGCGAAGTGAGGCACCGCCACAAGGTTACCAAACCACAAGGAATGCGAGCAAAGGACACGAGAGGCACGACTCGCNTCAGCAACCGTGCAGCGAAGTGAGGCACCGCCACAAGGTTACCAAACCACAAGGAATGCGAGCAAAGGACACGAGAGGCACGACTCGCAGGTAGTCGGCAAGGCAGCAGAGCAACGGGGACAACCTGCAAAGCAAGCGGCACGGGCAGCAAGACCACGGCAGAGCGCAGACAAGAAGTCTACACATCCAACACGGAGCAAAGCAGCAAATGACATACTCACATCACGATAGAACCCCGCAGACTGTTGGTTCCCACCACTCGCTGAGCCAGGGGAACACGCCGACGACCATCCGTCATCACCTACAGGCAATTCAGATAACTCGAACCGAGCGGCCCCCCTAAGAGTGCAGTTGGCACTCCAAACGAGGAACAACCGACTGTTTAGCACTACTATGGGGTGTTCGGCTAGAGACAAACGTACTTAGAGAAAAATATACGAAAGAGAAGAGAAACAAACATACCAAAAACAAAGACAAACATACAAAAAACAAGGACAAACAAACTTTTATAAAATTGATTGTGTGTGTGTGTGTGTGTGTGTGTGTGTGTGTGTGTGTGTGTGTGTGTGTGTGTGTGTATGTGTGTGCGTGTGTGTGTGTGTGTGCGTTGCGTCTT
>BFEA01000100.1:3371698-3384651 GCA_003427395.1 Chara braunii
CACACACACACACACACACACACACACACACACACACACACACACACACACACACACACACACACACACACACACATACTCACGCACACACAAACACGGCTCCCAACCCACAACCCCCCAAAAAACACCTCCCCTCCCCCTGTGCAAACGCGTGGAACACCTCCCCTCCCTCCAGGCAAACGTGTGAAACACCTTCCCTCCCCCTGCGCAAACGTGTCAAACGCGTTTACCCTCGTTCAATGAACGTATGTTCACAACGTTCAAAATCTTAACGCGAAACCCGCGTTCAATGAACGCGCGTCAACACAGGGCAGCCTGGGCAGGCAAACGTCCAACCACCTGTTGTCGCACAAGATCCCATTGCCTCCAAGCGACGACGAGGTCGGGGAGCATCAATCTTTAAATATTCATCAAGGTAGTGGTTCCACGCAAGATTGGATGGGGAGCTTGTTCTTTATATGGCCGACGACACCGATGTACACAGAGTTGCTCGAAGGACAGACCCCGACTGGCTACGACGCTAGGATCGTGGACCTCAGCTTCGGTCTGAGGTTCGAAAGTGGCCCGCCTCTCATACATACTGTGGTCATCAACCCGGCTACAAACAACAACCTCACTAAGTTGACGTTGAGGGCGGGAGGGGGTTTCGAGATTTTTCGAGCCTATTTATGGGAGGTGTTGGACGACCGCGATTGCGTTTTATCTTCGAGGGGCGTAGGGGCCTCTTGATCGGTGAGCACAATGGGCGTGGGTGCTTCAAGGACGAGGATAGTGGAAGTGGGGGCCTCTTGATCGGTGACACACGATGATCTAATCGATGGACGAGGGCACGTCGAAGACTGCTTTGCTACAGAGGTCGTAGGGCGAGAGGTTCGGAGGGATCATTGACAACAAATGTAGCAAGCGAGCACTTATAGAATAATGAAAGGGATGGTCAACATGCACATCCGAAGAGACGATATCTTCGTGGATTGTGATGGTGGGGGAGGCAAAGCCGGTGAAGAATGCGGCTCTCTACTCCCTCCTTATCCCAATCCACCACACTCTTCTCACACTTCCACCATAGCCAGCATCTTCAAACCAGCATATCCTCCTCGCCGGCCTTACCCATGCCAGCACTTCAGTAAGCGCAAAAAGTTACGGCTCTGATACCAAATTGCAAGGAACCTGACTGTTCAGAGCTTGCAAGAGTGTTACACATCCCATGCATAGATTTCATCACATAGATAGAGAAGCTTCACACAAAACCAAGTCGAAATGCATAGATTTCATCACATAGATTTCATGACATAGATAGGAACATGGCTATATTTTATTATTATCCTATCTATGAACGAGCTAATCAGACTGTTCTATAAGTTTAGGTGGTCTGACTATAGCCTATCACAGCCTGAAGAGAGTAAAACTAAGAATAAGACTGGTGGTAAGTTGGGGCAGGCTGAACTCAAGTTAGTTCAGTCCTATGCAGTCTTAGAAAACAAAGGGAAGACAAATATATATAACTTGGATATCTTAAACAGTTTAGGGCGACTAGAATGACCTAGTCATATGCCCTAAGAAGAGAAAAGTTGTCGTGCCCTCTGTTTTGTGTATATCTTAGCTAAGCTAAGCATGTCCCATAAGTTTGGGTGGCCTGACTTTACGCCTTATATAAGCTAGGTATATCTTGGCTAAGCTAGGCCTGACTAAAATTTGAGTGTGTGAGGCGTGGTGGGAGATACAGGGAACAGTAAAGTTGACAAAATTTGTGTATGGCAATGTGGCTATTGTATGTGCCTATGTTTTATGCAGGTTAGTATTTTGGAGCTTGGTATATGGGCCACACCTTGGAGGCACTGAGAATGACAACCATGTGTGGCACGATCTTCATACCCGATGGGTCTATGTTTCCCCTTCTTTCGTTGTTATCTCGATGTCTGACTTGATATATATAAGTGGTGGGATGTTTAATAATTTATTAGATGATTTTGCTTGTTAACCTTTATAGTTGGACGTTATAGTCCGTGGCAGTCGTCAAAGTCAAACCCCTTGACTTACGCCAGGGCCTGGAGTGGGGTTCATCTCCAGGGCAGTAAGAAACGACTGCCACCACAGGTATGGACCTGTGTACCACCCACTCTTCACAGAGTGTAGAAGAGGGTATGTGGTCTTCAACCGCGCTTGGCGGTTGTCCAGCGTCGAGAGATTAACCCTCAAGGCGCGTGTCAGCCGACTCTTGAGTGTCGAATGCGACCCTCGAGATTAACGAGGACCGCATGAGTATGGGTACTACATAGTACACCATCATTGCGACCGCTTGCGTACGCTTGCATTGCGAGCCGATATGAGCTAGCCCTACATGCGCGCGGTTTTATACTAGGTCTCGCGCGCGACGCTTGTTCGATCTCCGTGTAGGAAAGTTATGGGATGACTACTGAAGGGACTAGGAGTGTTGTTGCGTTGTTCGATGTGTGTGTGTGTTTGTGTGAATTTTTTTGTGTTCGTAAAGCGGTGTGCGCGTGGTGTAAAGCGGTGTGCGTGTGGTGTGTGGGATGCGTCCTAGTCGACCGACGACGAGCCGCGTTTGGGACTTCAGCCCCCCAAGATGTCGGTTCGCGTGCGGGTCCGATAGGTGTATTACCGCGCGTACCCCTTATGCTACAGCGAACGAGAAATGCCCTCGGTTGGTCCACCTCTGCCATTGCAACTGATTAACTTTCGTACTGTGGACTCGTAGCTCGGCAAGGATACACCCACCGAAGGGAGGTGACAACTCCCGTAAGGTGGAGGTAAGTCGTGCCTCGCGTAGGCCCTATCCTGTCGTAGGGGCTCGCGAGAGGTATGGTTGGCGCACTCGGTCGGAGCGGCCTAAGGAAGCTCCATTTGAGTGTCCGTGACGAGGTTGGTCCAACTGCTGCGTGACGCGGCCGAGAGGGTCCCGCGGTCCTGGACCGATGCGCCCAACAATGGTGGCAAAAGTCCTAACATTTATAGAGTGGTATATAACAAATAATGTTGAAAAATAGTTTCAATAACAATAATGCAACAAAAAAGATTATGAAGTGAGCAGAGTGGGGTCTAGAGGACCTTCCAAAGGTAGGGGGGCGGATGGTGATCATATATCTACTGATGATATGACAAAACCCCTTGGTCACAATCATAACTAGCAGTTCATACAACAAACACCACAACTAGGACAATCGTTGATAAATATGGTAGGAAGGCATACAAGGTCACTAAAAGTGTGATGAACTAAGATTTGCATGTCTACATGTTTCTGAACAGTCGGAGGTTGAATAAAATTGACTTGTTTGTTTTTAGAATTCTAATCGTTCTTTTTCCCCTCATCTCTTTGAAAATTATTTTATTAAAATTTGTGTAGCATCGTGTTCGGGTTCAGTGACCGAACCTGAATGTTCGCGACCGAACAGGAACGACCGCCAAGACCCTCCAAACCCGACATTCTTCCCATTCTTAATCGCCGACCACAACCACCTTTTCTCCCCTCCTGTCACTTTCTTGCACTTATGCACATTCAAACTTCTTTTTTTTTTATTGGTAGAGAAGATGCAACCGAGGACGAAGCATGGAGCTTGACTAAGTTCCCCATGCCACGGTTCAGGTGCGCAACTCGTAGGCAGTTCCTCTCTGCGGCTCTTTTAATTATTTTTATCTTGTGCATACATTCTTTGCTATTAAACTAGGAAGTGTGGAGTTATGCCTCTTGAATCTATTTTTTGGAGTTAGCGCGATTGAGAGGATTGACTATCAGGCTATGGGAAGTTGGGAACTGTGAGGTGAATAGCGAAGCTGGGCAACACAGCGAGCTGGTGGTGATTGTGTGGGGTGATTGATTCTTTGATTGATTGATTGATTGATTGATTGATTGATTGATTGATTGGTTGATTGATTGATTGATAATTGGTTGGATCCATAAAAAAAGACCTGGTATGTTCGGTCGTGTGTCTGGCCGCTCTCTTTCTCTATGCGCGTGCACGTGAGAGAGAAAGACACTCGCACACACACACACATAAGCATACGCATACACACACACACACGTACATGCACATGCACACCCACACACAGACACACAGACACAGACACACAGACACACAGACACACACATTCACACATACACACACACATACACACACAAGCATACACACACACGCATACACACACACACGAAGACACACACACACACACACTCACATACACACACACACACACACCCTCTCTCTCTCTCTATCACACACACATGAGAGCACACCCTCCCCCCCTCCTCTCTCTCTCTTGTGCGCAAGATCGCACAGTGAGAGAGACAAAGACAGGGAGCGCACAGGGGCAGAGACGGCCGCGTGCATCGGCGCAAGCAATGGTCAATCAATCAATCAATCAATATCTTTTTTTTTTTTTAATCTTTTTTTTTTTTCTCTCTCTGGGGGGATGCTCCTCGCCACCCGCAACCCACATGACCTTCAATTTCTTGAGGGGTGCCCTGGGAGGCCCCGAAAAAGGCTCGGTCGGCTGTTTGTATGGTCGCTACGGCTCATCACCAGCTTGCCAAGCAGACAGATCCCGGATCACACAGTCACAGCTGATTTCAGAGATTTGGCAGCTGGATTCTGCCTGTGGAGCTCTGGAACACCAAGGAATAAATGTTTGGGGTTCCCCGTAATACTACGACTATTCTACATGAAATTGAATTGTTTAGGGGACTTCGGCTGAAGCATCATCCACCTTAGCTTACACAGCCTTACACAGCCTTACACGGACAAGAGCAGGATAATTGGTAGAAAGAGCCCATGCCAAAACCTTTTCGGTCTTGGCGGCCCAAAGTTCCGCCGTTTGGTACTACCAGCCCAACGTTTTCCATGTGGGGTACTACAGTCTCTCGAAGGGCCCCCTACCAGATCATAAATCTGGTACATAAACAGCACCGCATTTTTTTGGATGTGGAAGAGGCTGGGGTTGGCACCTCTGAAGGATAGAATGACGCCCACGAACCGTATTTTCAAAAAGCAGGGCCCTACCGGCTCGTGAATCTGGAACAAATACCATGCCTAGTTCATGAACCGGTAAAAACAAGGCACAAAAACACTGCCAAGCTCCTGAACCGGTATAAACAAGCGAAGGGAGATGCGGCCACGACGCCTTTCAACCAGGCTGACGACGCTGGGGCCGATAGTATCAAACGGCCGAGCTTTGGGTGCCCAATATCGAGATGGCTTTGGCGTGGGCGCTTTCTACTTACTATCCCTGTCCGTCCACAGTTGACTCGAGTAGCCATCGAAGAGGCCCTCGAGGACTATACATTCTCGAGTTGATTATCTCCAGTTTTTTTTTTTTTTTTTTTTTTTTTTTTTTTNTTTTTTTTTTAATTTGGACCATCTCTCGATTTATGCGTGTCATCCTTGCGCAGGGGCCATGCTTATCTTCTCTGTATCGTTCCAATTTTAACGGATGTCCCGAGGGACGAAGTAGTCGCTTTTAGTCGTCATGCCCGAGTATTTTCTGAATGGCCATGGGGGACCGTGCCGCACTTGGGGCGGTGGAGTTCTGGTTTCGAGTATGCACGGGTCCCTACCATCCGATGAAAATCTCGCGGCCACAGTGTGATGTGTTGATTCGTGCCCAAGGGAAGACCCCTTGGGTTGGGTCGCCGGTTTGCCTTGATAAAAACACGATAGTCGCATATGTTTGAAGTATATGCGACGATCCTGATGATTCAGTTGTTGAAGCTCGTGAATGTCTTGAAAAATTGGTTGTCGCGGCCGGACAGTGTCAAACTTGGTCGTCGTTTCTGTGAAAATGCCGAGATTTTACCTAGAGGTGGGCCTGTGTAATGGTGTCTCTGTCGAACGTCACTCGTAGCCTTCATCTGCTTCTTCCTCTCTGAGATGTCGCTACATGTGTGCTGCGTTTCTTCTCTATATTCTCTGCTCCTACTATTGCTCTCACGAGTGCTGCGCTAGAGATACTCATTCTACCGGCACTGCTCGGACACTTCTACTACTACGGGCAGAACTGTCATGCTAAGTATTAGACCTCGTGCCAGGGGTCTTCTTCTTCTTCTTCTTCTTCTTCTTCTTCTTCTCTACTGCTAACTAGTAGTACTACTACTACTACCTTGGCCAGAACTGGTATGTGAAGTACTGCTACTACTAGTACGATGGCTACAGACAGACCTGCTAAGTGAAGTGCCAGTTGGTAGGAGTGCAGAACCATTCAGTCTTGTTGTTGACTTACTGTCTCCTTCAGAAGGGTTTCTTCTTTCTCTTCTTCTTCATCTTCTTCTTCATCTTCTTCTTCATCTTCTTCTTCATCTTCTTGTCGAAGATAGGCAACAATATCTGTCGACGACGATTAGGTACCTAGCGGGCCTGGGAGCATTGCGAATGATGGGCAAGGACGGGTTGGCAAGTACTCCCGCCATTGGAATCGACGTGGGTACGAGTCATACTTCCGTTGCCGTGTGGCAAGACGGTAAAGTGAGCGTGATTCCGGACGAGCGCAATGTTCGACGGAGCCCTGCGTACGTCGGCTTCACTGACACACAGCGCTTCGTGGGCAGCAGAGCGCTTCTAGAAGGCGAAAACCATGCTGAGAATTCGACTTTCGAGTTGAAGCGGGTTATCGGCCGCTATTACGACGACTCGGCTCTACAGGAAGCAATGCAATGGTGGCCTTTCCGCGTCTTAAGCGGTAAGGAAAGTGACAGTCACAGTCTACCGGTGATCGCAATAGACACTGAGATAGATAGAAGACGAAGTTTCACGCCTGAGGAGCTGCTTGCTATGCTTCTGATGAAGATCAAGAAACAAGCAGAGCAGCATTTGCGAATGGAGGCGATGGAGTTGAGCGCAGTTATAACCGTCCCAGCATGCTTCAGCAACTCGCAGAGGCAGGCCACCAAAGATGCAGCGAGGATAGCGGGCTTGAAAGTACTACGTCTAACGAGCGAACACGTGGCAGCGACTGTACACTACGCTTACGAAGCTCTCCTGAAGATGCATGGAGTACCGTCTGCTGTCGTTTCGAGTTCCTCGGAGAGTGATGGAAGGATGAATGGAGAAGGCAGCTCGGCAATCGGTCTCCAGAAGAAGCTGATGGTCTTCCATCTAGGGGGTGGCGCCTTCGATGTGTCTGTCATTGCCTTAGACCTGTGTGGTGGTGCAGAGAAGACACCGGCAGGTACTGAGATGATCAAAGTCTTGGCAGTTTCGGGTGACGTCAATCTGGGGGGAATGGACTTCGACGTACGGATGATGAAGATCGTAGAAGGGAAGCTGCAACAACAGCATGGCATCGATGCATCGCGGCTGGCTCCTCGTGATCGGTGGAGACTTAGGAGCGCGTGTGTGCAAGCCAAGGAAAAGCTTTCCATGCTGACCAACGTTCCGGTCGAGCTCGAGTTTAGATCGGGCGTCGATGGAGGGAGGATAGATTTCATGGCTATGGTGACAAGGAAGGAGTTCGAGGAATCGACCATCGATCTCATTCGGAGAATGCATGGGTGCGTGAGAAATGTACTGACAGACTCCATGGTACGCGCGAGCGACATCGCTGAGGTGGTGATGATTGGCGGGTCTACACGCATGCCTATGATTGCTGCTCTTCTACGGCGACTGGTCTCTGGGAAACGGCAGAAGACGCACCCGGACGAGATTGTCGTCCAGGGAGCATCCATACACGCGGCAACCCTGCACGCTCACTGCCGGGATAAACCTGACAGGAGTAACGCCGTCGTGGACGCTGCGTGTGCCGCGTGGCTGCGTCTGAGAACGTCAGTGATCGCTGACGTACCGCCGTTCGATCTCGAAGTGTGTGATAGCAATGGTTGGGTCAGGAGCACCATACATACAAGGAGAATGGTTATGCCATGTAACCAACGCTTTCATTGTTCCGATGGAGACTTCCTCATGTTGAAGCCGATGAGCTCACAGCGCAGTTGTCCTACCCATGCAGATGACGATGGCCGCAGTGCGTGCGTGCGGCAGCGCGACATCCGTCCCTCGGTCAAGCTTCTGTCTGCCTCAGCTCGGTCCCCGCCTGTCGAGCAACATGCGATTCTCAGTGTACGTGTCGACAACGACGGTGTCTTCGAGTTCAGTCCAGAACCGTCCATTTCGTTGCCATTGTCGTGTAGGGTCCTCCCACGTGTCCGGCAGGTGCAGCACGACACGTGGGTGAACAAGAAGCGTAAGTTTGAACTTGACGTTCGAGTCCAGAAGCCGTGGTTGGGACTCAGCAAAGCACAGATGGAGGAGATCGACCATGATAATCGACGGTACAAGCAGTTGGAACGAGATCTGTCGGAGAGATCAGCGGCTCGACACTCTCTCGAAGCGTACGTCTACCAATCTGAACAGATGGTGGGACAATGGCTGTCAGATAGATGGGGAAGATCGAGAGCTGAAGAGCAGTTGGATCAACTGACCACTTGGCTTAAGAGTAACGCAACCACGTCCGTCGATTCACTCGAGTATAGAAAACGAGAGGAAGATCTCAGGTCGCTCTTCGAGCAGCTTGAACGAAGCGACGACCAGAATGAAGCCAATCAGCGCCAGGGTTTACAAAAATCGATTCTGGCTGCAAGCTGTCGCCCAGATAAGCAGGTCTGTCGGAGAGAAGATATATTGCCGCTTGCGATGGCCAAACGCGTATGTATTCCGGTCGGTCGCACACTCTCCTACCCTTTCAGCGTCCGTGATGCTCCTCTTTTGTCACAGGCTCTGCGGTTTATCGGTCGAGGCATGAGAGGAGCTCAAGCGCTTGCGTCCAATCTGTTGAGAGGATACCTCTCAAAGTCTTCTCGGAAGGCATGAGAGGCAGGCGACTGAGGCGTGCAGCGACCAACGAGAGAGAGAGAGAGAGAGAGAGAGAGAGAGAGAGAGAGAGAGAGAGAGAGAGAGTCGTTTTTAAAAAAGGATCTGGCGAGGAGCGCTTATGCCTGGTGGTTGTGGCCGATAGGCTTGTTTTGTTACTTCTGCACTGAATCTGCAGGAGTACGACCTCAGCTAGGATAGGCCGTCTCTGTGATCGCGTTTTATAGTTCCTGCTTCTCCTGTGCTTGCACCAAGTGCTGGAATGCGCCTGCACTGTTTAGTTGTCATTTACCTGCATGTTTTCCTTTTTTTTTCGCTTCTTTTTCTTTTGTGAAAGAACCTTTTGGCCGACGGGATTCCATAAGCTTGTCAGAATGTTCTCATGGAGCAGAGATCCGTATGCATCCGTACTCCCGCATGCTGCTGCTATGTAATTAATTCATGTTTCCTCCTCTGTACCTGTTTATGTCTAGTTTCGATCGTGTTTCGGATCGCATTATATGTGTGCGTTACGACTTTCGGTACATTGATGGATGCATGGATGGATGCATAGATGGATGGATACATAAATGGATGGATGGATGGATGAACGGATTGGCCTTTTACAATCATCGGCGGCTAAAGATAAGTTATATTACTATAATTGCATCGGCTCTCTGGCTGTTGATTACGCGCATCATTACGGGAATGGATTTATTTTTTCTTTCAGACGGACCGTACGAAGAAGTTAAAATTTGTTTTGTATCGGACGAGTTGAAACCGTTTGGATGTGTCGCCTATGATAAAAGCGGTGGAGCTAATTTCACAATTTGTGTACGCACTGATGTGATAGCCGTACGCCGTACGGATGAGCCAGTACTCTCTATGTACGCTCTAGGACGTAAGTTTGTTTCCTTTTTTGGCAATTCCACCACGGAGTCGTGCAGATGGTCTCTTCGACCGGTTGCTTACCCGGTTATGGACCCTATCTTCCTCGCTGTATTGCGCATAGATGGCCTCCGTGAATCTGTTGTCTTTGGAGGACCGCGGAAGTGATAACGCAAGGATGTAGAATAAGCTACGTTGCTTTTATCAATGAAAAGAGAGGAGGGATGTGAGATATGAGGAGAAGAGTCGGGCGATGGAAATGCTGATGCGAGGGTGTAGAAATATTAATCCACGTAAGTACGGGTGGAGAGAAGGCAATAGATCTGTGCCATTCTGTGGCCTTTTCGAGGTTTAATGCACTGGGATCAACTGTGAGCTATTAGCCTTCACCATGATCGCTTAACCTCGCTCACAGACGCAAAGGGTCTCGCTCCCCAGGGTGAAGACGGAGATACTCTTTCCACGCACTCACATAGCACCTTAACATGAAATTTAATAGGAAGTATGCGTGTTTTTTCTACGGATTACGTCAACAGGAAATACGCTTTTTGAACTGTTGGTACACTCCTGATGTGTTGAAATGCAGATCTGAGTTCGAGCTCCACTGGAAGCAGATGAGTAAAATAAGAGAATTCACAATTACCTAGGGTCGTTTGAGTTTGATGCTGATATCTCAAGGCTGTCGCCCTTCAAACCAGGAGAGGGGGGAGAGGGGGGGGGAGGCGGGGGKGGAAACCCGCATTTTGAATACACTGACATAGCGCACATCTATCAGATTGTGAGTGATATCTCAGGATGAAACCAAATTATGATGACAGAATAAGCGTGTTGGTTTCTCCATCAATGAATCTGGACTTGATGACAGAACAAGCGTGTTAGTTTCTCCACCAATGAATCTGGACTTAGTAAAGTAAACGAGCAAACACTGCGTGCGCGAGTTCGAAGCTTCTGCCGTTCCAAGCCAGGGGAGTTTTGTGGGACGAAGGTTTCCGGTATGTTTCTGGAGAAATGACATAGATAGGTTTATTTCGATGATCCGTACATTGGGCCTCGCCGCAATAATCGGCAAACCCCAACACGGGGAACGTATTGGGACCCATTATAGTCCAGATACGTTCAATATGTTGGAGTTTGGCGAGCGGTGTAGTACATGCCGACCCATACATACGATGTACTGATCATCCGAATAAACTATCATATCTGCCGAAGAATCTCGGGAATCTTCAGACCATGTCGTACATAACTGATACACCCTGACCTCACGTGACGTCACAGGCACAACATTGCTCAGGGAACGCGCACTTACAGCCAAGAGCTCATAACACCAATCACCATACCCTTTTACGGACGTAACGACAGAAACCATTCATCAGAATCATCACTGCGTAGTACGGTGACTTATTTTGTTCAATCGTTGCATCCAGATTCGAACTCAGGTCTGTGTGTCAACAGTTCATGGGTGTACGAACTGAGCTAGGCCAGGTGGTCGCGTAGTACGATGCCAACCTATCTTTTTTTTTTTATAAACATGTCTCCAATCTATTCGTGCGGAGCAGCACGTGCTGGGAACCGACCGGACCCAGCGCCCCATATACATGAACGTTGAGAACAGACTGAGGTACAATTTGGGAATACAGGGGCCATTACCTGGCTTCGGCTGGAAACAGCTACACGCCACTACTGAGAAAGGTCCAGGGGATTAATATTTCCAACGGTAGTCTTCTGCCTTCACCGGCGTCACGTGTTAGGAGGAGGTGGACGGACAAGTGACTGTGTCAGTAATAACACATCGAACCGTGATCAACACTGCATAAAAGTTCTCCCCGCCAGTCTCATGTAGTCATGAGGTGGGAGGGAAAAAAAAAGGTCGAGGGTTGCGCACGTTGTAGTCGGGGGAAGACGGTAGGCACTAGAAGACGTGCAGCAGGGCCTCGCTGCACTACTCAGTAGTACTCATCAAATGCACAAAACACAAAAACTACGGCCACGGTGCATCTTTCCCTGTCGTAGAGGAAGATTCATTCCTATTTTTGCTACATCTGGTGATCGGTGAGGCGAATCTTGCAGCGTTGGGAAGTGAAGTTAGTGCTGAAGATTGCCTCCCACCGGTTCCCGAACTCACCACAGCGAATCTGAGTCCCGTCCTTTACCCAAATAATAATCGAACACGAACAAGCGTGTTCCCCTCCAATCACACGCTCCTCTTTGTCATCAAGCATTTATATAGATGCCCATGACAAAGTATAACTCACCTGATCTTATGATTTTTGTCCTGGGGGTGATCCGGAAGAAGAACAGCGGAGTCTATCGAACACAAATTCGGTAAAAAAAAAAAAAGACTTCCTCAAGGCCGCAGATAGCGAGACGGCAGTCAATTGAGAAGCATACAGAAAATAAGGAGAGTTTATGTCGATGGATGCCTTCTGCCCGTGGTTTGTTTGGATCCCGTCATCCTTGTTTTGTGCAGGAGGTGGGGCGCGACGGGGTGTGAGAGTTAGTTTTTTTCTATCAGTGAAGTAATTTCGCTGCTCAGAGTGTGGAGAAGTATTGTGCATGAGCTCCTTTCACGTGCCGTCATTCATGGGCAGAGATGAGCACCGGGTACCCAGACCCGCACCCACCTGCACCCACCCCACCCACGAGGACATTGGGTCAGGTGCGGGTCTTGATAAGGTGACCTGGGTGGGATGAGGGCGGGTCAAGGCCAGGTAGCCTGGGTGGGTGACAGGTGGGTCAACATTAGGCCTGGGTCACCCGAGTGGGTGGGTGACAGGTGGGTGAGTGCKAAGCCTGGGTCACCCGACCCACAGACCCAGGACAACCCATGAGGACCCCCCCCCCCCAATTCTTGCACGACATGTCCACCTGCCTAAAAACGTCCAAGGTGCACGCACGAAATATCAAGTCCCGTCGTCGGGCCGTCGGACTGCCTGGAAAAAAAAAAAAGGTTGAGGTCCTCCTGGAAAAAAGGCAGGAACCTTCTATCAAATTTTTTACATGCTGCTCTTGCCTCTTGGCGGCTGAACAACGCCCCACGTTTGGATGAGTTACCGCTTTCAAATGGGATGCTGAGTTTCACTCCCATTAAAACAACAGGGGGCGAACCTAACCACAACAGCTGGCAAGGTTCACTCCCCACTTTTGAACTTTTGGAGCGCTTCGAATTTTGACGCCGTTCCAGCGACTACACAACTCGTGCATGGTTCAGCAGCAGGGGAAAGGTGGTGGGGCGACGAGGAGGGGGGCAACGCACTGACGGTCTGGGGAGCAACAACGCGG
>BFEA01000100.1:3387566-3398216 GCA_003427395.1 Chara braunii
GGGGGAACGGATCGGGCTAATCGGGCGAACTGTGGAGAACAGGGTCGAGGGGGCAAATTGCATGGGTATCCTCGCTTTTTCTTTTCTCTCTTCGGTGATGTCAGGCCAGGGCCGGGGAAGGCGGACGGTTGAGGGGGGGGCCGCCACGACAGGTGCAATCAATAACGGTTGCCATCAGTTCTTTCTTGTTCTACAGGGGCGAAGGGAAACGGGAATTTTGGCGCAATGACCGCGCGGGAACATCGTTTTCCTTTTTCAAAACTTTCTTTTAGTTGATGTCGAGACCCCGTGGGCTCCTCATAATTGTTTTTCAAGTTTTCGTTCTTCGAAATTTTCCTTTTCTGCAATTCAGATTTAGATAGGAATTTAGGAACTTTGAGATTTTTGTTGAGCCGTGCTTCTTGCTTGTGCGCGCCTTCCTGCGCCGGGAGCAAAGTTTTGACTGAGTGGCGCCCTTAATCTTGCGTGTAACTGTAATTTTTGGCGGGCGCAATTGTATTTGTATCTCTTTTCTTGATTCTCTCGCCTTCTTCCCACCTCCCTTCTTCCTGTTATGCATGTGCCTCCGTACGATCTGATTGTCCAAGGCGTTGCATGCTCAGATCGATGTGTGGAGAGTGGCTACGTCCCCCACGCCGCGGCCTCGCCATGCAGAACGTAGGCACTTCCTTTCTCCTCCACTTCTTCTCGAAAGCACAATCCCGTATCTGTCGCGCATCTATGCACGCTATAAATCTTGCGAGAGCGATTGGAGCTCTCTCCAAAAACTTCGGAAAATCCCAAGGACTAGCGCTGTCGGGACAGAAACCCCTGTAAGGGTTTCTGCCCGGGTTTTTTAAAGTCAGATCAACCCTTGTCAAATTGGTCGGGACGAGTGGTATGCATGATTGTATTACATATAAGTTKATCTCAGAATATATGTCAAYWTAMATTGACYTGAGTTTTCCTTTGATATTTAACTTTTGATTGTCTTTGGAAGAAGGGACTAGGATTGATTGAGGTTTTCCTTACGCTTGGAATGTCACATCCTAGTCGACCGACATCGGTCCGATTCCTTGGAGATCAGCGCCCCAGGGACGGGCGACGTTCGGGTCCGCTTTGGCGTTTAACCATGCGTACCTATGCTACATGAACGAGCAAACGCCCTAGGCTGGCCTACCGCTGCAATTGCATAACAAAAACTTTCACATGTGGGTCGGTAGCTCGGTAGGGATACGCCCCTAAGGGTGGTGACAACCCCTTAGGGAAGGTAAGTTGTGCCCCGCGAGAACCTGTCTTGTCGTAGGGGACCGCGGGATGTACAGCTCTCGCACTCGGCCGGAGCGGCGAAGGGTCAACGCGGGTTACCGTGTCGTCCCCGAGTTGTCTCTAAAAAGTTGAAAAACTAAGTTTCTCCTGCGTGACATGGCCGGGATGGTCGTCGCTCGTGAGGGGGCCGATGCGCTCGACAGGTGGCATCGTTGCCGGGGATAACGGAAAACTACCGTTGTCCCTGGTGGAACGACACCCGGGAATGGAACAAGTAAAAGATCATGTCGTAATGGTTGTCTAAGACAAAAGGTTAGTAATCTCTGAACCTCTATAAGTGTAAGGAAGGAACCTTAATAGATGCTACCAAACTCCTAGACTGATTTCTTGGGTAGACAAGTTCGAGCAATTGGGATATAGCAACGAATGGACAAATGAGAAGATGCTTCGCATGGTTAAAAGATACTGTCAGGTGGGGTACCGAGACGAGATCGACGAGCTGGTGCGAATCTCTCATGATTGGTCAGATTTTAAGGCGCGGCTGTTGGAGAAGTACCATTTCAGCGACCGGTTGCTCGACCTGCAGGATTTGAGGGCGTTGGATCGTAAAAAGTTAGGTACTACCAAACAATTTTTATCGGAATTTGAGCGTGTGGCTCGCCTAATCTCGGATCTGTCCGACAAAGATTGCTGCCTTATCTTCCTTGATAACTTCAATGACGTCGAACAGTAGAAATTGGTTGAAGGGATGCAAGGGAGGTATGACTGGACTAAGGTCCGGCAAAATGCGCTGGTGGGGAAGTTCGACGATATCCTCTACCGGCTGTTGAGGCAACAAAAGGAGGAACGGGAAAAGGTGAAGCTGGGAGAGGTGAAGGACGGTGAGATTTACAAAACTTTGACCTGCATGAGAGAAATGATGGAGGGCATGAAGGAGGAAAGGCTGAAGTTTCAAGTCATGATGGCCAATGAGAAAAAGAGTAAGCGGAAAGGGAAAGAGCCAGTGGAGGAAGAAAGTGACAGTGAGAGTGAGGAAGAAAAGGAGCCGCCTCGCAAGTTGACAAAGGTGGAGAGGAAGGTCTTGAATCAAATTCGAGGCGCACAGGGGACTTCCCGTAAACAGGGGAAGAACAGTGGACAAAATAATCAAGGAGGGAATGGCAATGCGGGCGCTGGTTCGTCAGGACAAAGTTCCCACGATCAAGGGCAGTTCTAGCCGCAGAGTGGAAGAGGCCGCGGTCGAGGCCGTGGAAACGGACAGCGAAGCCGTTGGGCGTGGCAGCAAGAAGCCACATGTAACTATTGCGCAGAAAAGGGCCATATTATGCGGTTTTGCTAACTCCTTTCAAGAGATGAGAAGGAAGGAATTGTCTTCACCACGATAAGCGGTGAAGTCTTTGATTATGAAGGGAACCTGATCGACCCCAACATTGAAGGGGGTATGAGGAAGGAGGCATTTCGCCGAATGGGTCGTCCGCTGCCGGCGACGTTCCGCATTGCTTCTCCCGAAGAAGCGCGGTTGGCGAGGGTCGAGGAGGCCATGGCGTCGTTACATATTGATGACTCGTCGGCGGAACCAGGAGGGTTTAGGGAACAAGTGGTGGAACGAGCGCAAACCATCACGAGGCGACTTGCCTGATGCCGAGACTCTATTATCCGACTTTGCGGGGACATTAAGGAAGTCTGGCCTTTGTTGCCGAATATCTGTCTCTTCGGCGAATGGGGTGATAAAGGGAAAGATGCGTCTGGCCAAGCAGGGACGTCTGCTCCGAGAGAAGCACCGCAAACTGGGCCAATGGTAAGCACGATGCGACCTAGGCCTATGCTAAAGACGAGTGCTCCGACTGTAGTTGTTCAGACTCGAATGCGGCGACGAAACGAGTAACTTCAGAAGGAAAGAGAGTCTGAAAAAGCAGTGGAAGAAGAGCATATCCCCGTTAGTGAGAATGATGAGGATAACGAGGATGAGAAGTTGGGGGCCGAAGAGGAAGAACGGGCTCGTCGTCGTGCATTGGAAAGGGAGCCGGAGAAAGGGAAGGCCGAAGTAAGCGAGGAGGAGCCACGAAAGAAGAAGAAGATTTATTCGATCCCTGTGGAGCAGGGGGTCGATATCGAGCAACTTGTCAATAAGATTCTGGAAAGTCAGCGCGACTTGGTCACGCTGAAGGAAATTTTGGCGGTATCACCGCAGATTCGAGAAGCATTTAAACAGCGAATGACTCGCAAGAGAGTCATGACTGTTAAACTCGGCGAAGTCATTCCGCCGGAGGCTAACTGGTCCCCGTCTGGGACGAAGATGGATTGGCGAAGTGTGTCAACCGGCCATATGAAGGTCCAGATTGGACAGCAGGAGTACTCGACACTTGTGGATGATCGAGCTGAGATGAACATCATTCGCGAGCGCCATGCCATCGAAGCCGGGTTGAAGATCAACCGAGATAACTATGGGTTTCTGGTGGGCGCTAGCGGATCGACCCCATTCTGCGGGACAGCCAGTGGCGTTCTCGTCACGGTCGGAAAGGTCAACGTCCGCTCTTATTTTTACGTGTTACCTACGGTGGACCACGAGGTGATTCTGGGAAGAGCGTTCCTATGTCGGTCAGAAAGCATCATCATTAACAAGCATGATCGAACCATGTTTGTAATCCTTTGTGATCTTGTCTGAGGTTATTACGAAGTGGTCAAGTGTGCGAACACTGGACCCTATTGCTCGCGGAACCAGCTGAACTTGGAATCCTATAGCTTCCCAGAGTCAGAAAAGTTGACGAGGGAGAAGGAATCGTTAGGGGAAGAGTCGAATGTTCGTGAGTTTTTACTGACCCTGCCTGATATTGGGCAGGCAATCGATTTATTGTCGACACATCCGGCGATCGATCCGAATGTGGTGCAGGCATTGACGGAGATCATCACGGACACGGGAAGCGCAGGAGCTATGCGCCTTGTTTACTCCCCGTCGGAGGAGAATAAGGAAGAAGATCAGGGATTGCCCTCCACTCGACAGGGTCCTTTTTTAGAGGATGCAAGCTTGACACCGGCGCCAAACGTAAGTACAAGAAAGTAGACGTGAAGGCGAAGCCGGTACCTGTGCTGATCATTCAAGAGGAGGAAGTCTATTATCGTGAAGAGCGCGAGTGGATCAGAGAAATGAAAGAGATATGTGAAAAGGGGCCATGTCGGTTAACCAAAGAAAGAGTGGAAAGTATGATCATTGGGGAGGAGGACCCCCTCACTGAGCAGGAAAAAGGGTATATCATCGACATATTGAGGGATGAACATCTCTCCTATGCGTTCGATGATGATGAGCGTGGAACGCTGGATGTCGATAAAATCCCGATGATCGGGGTCCATACTGTACCACACGAGCCATGGAATGTAAGAGGGCCACGTTATCCGAATCCGGAGGATCACCGTAAGGTGGTCGCGTATCTCGATGGAAAGATCCGGACAAAGGTTGCAGATTATTCTTACGGGCCATATGTATCTCCATGGTTTTGTTTCATCAAACCGAATGGTACTCTACGATGGATTTGGGACCTTCAGAAGCTGAATTCGGTGACAGTGCGAGATGCAGGTGGACTCTCACATGCGGATCTACTGTCGGAGTCTTGTGCAGAAGGTCTATCATCACCCTCATTGATTTATATTCCGGGTATGATCAGTTTCCCATTTACACTGTGGATCGTCCCAAGATGGCGATGCATAGTCCTCGTGGATTGATCCATATGTATATGGCGCCGCAGGGGTGGACGAATGCAGTTGCCATTATTCATTGATATATGACGAGGGTTATGCAGCCTTATTGTCCTGACATAACTTCATCGTATATTGACGACTTGGCTATTTCAGGGTCTTGTACGAAGGACCTGACGGAGGTGTTGACGGGCATTCGCCGTTTTGTCTGGGAGCACATCAACGATGTGGTGAAAGTTCTTAAGAGGTTGAAGGAGTTTAATCTCACAGCTAGTGGGATTAAGTCTCGACATTGCATGAAGAAAACAGTGATTCTGGGATTTCTTTGCGACGAGAGAGGTCGCCGGCCGGATGCAAAGAAGACTAAAAAAATCTTGGAATGACCGACCCCTTTCAAGTCGATCAAAGATGTGCGAAGTCTCCTCGAAACCTGTGGATTTTGGCGGATCTCCATCCGCAGGTTTTGCCGCCAGAGTGGAGCACTTGCGAAAGCTTGTACGCAAAGGCCAGAAATGGGAATGGGGTCCGAAGCAACAAGAGGCCGTGGAGGATATCAAGACTAAGTTCCGTGAGGGCGGATTGATCCTTGGAGTTCCTTTTTTCGACGATGATGAAAAACTTCCTTTTGTTATTGAGACTGATGCGGGGCCCACAACCCTAGGAGGGGTCTTAATTCAGAGGGATGTTGAAGGGCAGGAAAGACCCCTCAGATTTGAGAGCAGGACTCTGAATATTGCTTAGAGGAACTATTCCCAGTTCAAAAAAGAAACCTTGGTCGTGCTTCACTGCTTCCGCATCTTTCGGAATTATGTGTTTGGGAGACGCTTCATCCTGCGGGTAGATCCAACTGCTTTGGCTCAATCCTTAAGGAATTATTTACCTGCTGATCCCATCATTGCACGATGGTTGACTTATATTTGGATGTTCGACTTCGAAATTGAGCGGATTTCGGGAAGTCAGAATCGTGCTGATAGGCTGAGTCAGGTTGAATGGGACCCAGAGACAAATGAGGCGGAAGAATCAGTTCCGGTCGATGCCTTTTTGAAAGAAAAGGAGTCGCGATTGAGTATTAACTATCTTACCTACCTGACAGATGCGGTCTCTCGGCATGGAAAATCGATATGGAATGCTCCTGCCTTTCACGAAGTACGTCAAAAACTCGTGATGGAGGGACCTTTCATTGAGGAGGACCCATGGGGCGAGCAGACTTCAGAGGAAATGATGAGGCTGGCTTTGACCGATGACATTGACCTTATGCTTGATCCGCTAACAATTGAACAAGGCCATACGCAGGCTGATGACGCTTTCCAGACCGTTGGAAGGGTGTCATATATCAGGAGCTTGTTGGTTTATGAGGATCGCCTGAGGATAATGAATGTGGAAGAAGGATGCCGTGAGGTCAAAGAAGTGGTTAAGGAAAAAGAGTACGAAAGGGAGTATAAGAAAATAGGCATGTGGTTGAATGGGGAATTTGACGAAAGCGAGGTTCATCCGGTTGTGCGGGTAAAGAGCAAAGGATTTGTTGTTCGTGATGGTCATCTTTTTAAGATAGCTGCTGATGGTGTCCCCAAAAGGGTGGTATGCGGAACCTCTCGACAGTTGGATGTGATCGCTGCTTTGCATGATGGGGTAGCCGGCGGGCATAGGTCTGCGCAGGTAACCCTAAATAAAATCCAACGCCTTTATTTCTGGAAAGGGATGAGCAAGATGGTGATTGACTTCTGTAAATCTTGTTTCCCTTGCCAACAGAGGTCTAACATCCGCTACCTCGAACCCCTAAATCTACGGTATGTGGAAGAACCAGGCGTGGTGGTGTATTTGGATCTCTTGGTAATGCCACCTGGTATAAATGGGTACAGGTATATCTTCGATGCTAGGGATAATTTGACTGGGCTCGTTGATGGTCGTACCATTCGCGAACGTCCTGGGTTAGTCTTGGCAGAGTGCATTGAGGAATATTACCTCCGTTATCCATTTATTCAAGAGATTGTTATGGATCGAGGAGGCGAGTTTCGAGCAAAGGAGGTGCAAACGCTTTTGAAAAGGTTTGGGGTGAGTTTCAGTTATACGACGAGAGCGCATCCCCAAGCCAATGCACCCATGGAACGAGGACATGCCACCTTGTCTAACTTGTTGGCTAAATGGTGCAAGGAGTAGCCATCAAGATGACCGATTTATTTGAGGGCAGCCTTTTTCATTGAGAATGTTACCATCAAGCGAACAACCGCGTATGCTCCCGTCACATTATGGTTTGGACGGCATGCGACCTTTCCAATTGAAAGTTTCCTGACCACTTGGCAAAAACAAGACGTGGAAACGAACCTTTCGACGAAAGAGTTATTGGAATTGACGGCAAGACAAATCATGGCGACTTCTGATTGAGGATGCGGTTGTCTCTACTTCTGAAAGCAGGCAGGCCGACAAGGAAAGATGGGACAAGAGGCCACGTCTACGAAAAGAGTCATTGGAAGTGGGAGACATCGCCTTGTTGTATGATATGTCGCTCGAAAAACAGTGGTCCAGAAAGCTAGACAGTCGGTGGCTAGGACCATACTGGATCACTAGGAAAACAGAACATGGGCATATGAAATAGAGGAGTTGGATGGATCTCGAAGTAGGAATTGGGTATCGGGTGCATATCTACGGAAGTTTATCCCAAGAGTTTAGCGAAAATTTTTGGAAATGAAGGGTAGAGGAGGTAATTGGTGGCATCAATTGTAGTAACTTTCTTGCTTTTGTATTGTGGTTCAGTTGGTTTTGACATTTGTCGTAGGCTAACCAAGAAAGTTGTAAAGTATTAATAAAAACATTGAGATTGAGAGGTTATCAATGAGATTGTGACTCATGTTGTTTTGTAATAATGAAGTTGTGTCTTACTGCCTCAGACAATTGTAAAATGACTATGATATTTTTCTCACAATTGTCGCCAAGCGTAAGAGGTATTGAATATTGTTGTAAAGAAAAAGAGTGATACCAAAGGACTTTGTGAGATTTTTATCATGATTGGATGCTCATTGCAGGAAGAGTATTGTGAAACGACTGATGGAAACTTATATTCTTAAGTACTCATCACGCATATGAAGGACTGAAGAACTTTGAATTCTTATGAAATTTCGTGTATGCTGTTATGACTGCGAGATTTCGTCAGTGCGAGTCTAAGGAGATGATGTGTACTTGGGTCATATGTTTGGCTGGATTAATAGATGTTATTCGTCGGACATGTGGTTCAATTGCTCGTCATGCCTTACAACTTGGCTCTGTGTTACTTGTCGCGCAGTGAGGAATCCTAATGTTGTGAGCCCCGTAGACGGTAGTGAGGCCTGCGCCGGAACTTTGTTCCTGGTCCATAGCAGGATACTGTCATCTTTTCTTTCGGGGAGGATGACTACACTATCGTCGAAAGGGAGGAAGGTGGTAATATGTTTGTTGGAACCTTGCTCGTGAGGGTGGCGATTACCCCTCGCCATGAGGGAAAGATTGATCACCTTTTCATTTGTGGTAAATGGGGTCGCCTCGACTTTATGGCCGGGTGTAATCATCTTGGGTAATAAGGGAGGGGTAGTTCAACCATGCGAGTATGGTACTAACAAATGTATGACACTGGAATTGGAGGGAAAGTGGTGAGCCTCGAGTCTAAAGCGGGGCTTGACGTCGAGATGTTATCCTCAATGAATTACACCACT
Organism: Chara braunii; assembly: GCA_003427395.1. Taxonomy (NCBI): domain Eukaryota; kingdom Viridiplantae; phylum Streptophyta; class Charophyceae; order Charales; family Characeae; genus Chara; species Chara braunii. Next base: position 3,396,188 of record BFEA01000100.1, read on the forward strand.
CCTCGACGCGTTCACAAAACATGAAGGAGATAAATCGTGTATGACAATTAAGTTGGAGTGGGAATTGGCCAGATTAGACAAAGACTTTTGAAAAGGGTGATTTCTCTCTGGGATGGTGCCGACACATGCTGTAGTATACTGTGAGTACCCTTGTGTTTAGTGGGGAGCCCGGGTAAAAACTCTTGGCAGCGAGAGACATGCTGAGGTGTTAGAAATGCACCCCCACGAACATGACAGGCCCAGGTTAAATTCCTGGCAGTATGTGCTGTATGGCGAAAGACCCGCAGGGGGTTAAGCCTGACGAGACCTAGACAGGGGGTTATCGCCTGAAGAGAGTCCCATCAGGGGGATAAGCCTGACCCATCTATGAGGGACAAAAGCAAAGATGAGTGGCCGCCAGTGGGATGATGCAGGGATCATTCTTCTAAAAGGTTCTTGTAACTCCTCAGGCAGGGTAACGCCGGCAGTGGATTCCAGATTCCGGAGAAAGGTCTGTCAGAGGTTATTTCTGACCCCATTCCAACTCGTGACTGAATAAAAGTGCTTTCAAAGGAAGGTTCGAAAGAATTATTAAAGGCTTGAAAGTAAGCCCTTCTCGTTGACGGTAATGAAGTATGCACGAAGTATTTCATAAAAAGGGCATCTAGAAGATTAGGCAAGGAAAGAAAAATGAATGGCGGGAACGTCGTTCATCACGTATAAGTATGTAAAATCTGGGTTAATTCCAGAGGTATTATGATTATGTAATATATTTGGTGAGGTCTTATAAAAACTTTCGCTTGTATTGCCTTATGGTAAGCGACGAGGACGTCGCTTAATGGAGGCCGGGAAGGCTGTCGGGATAGAAACCCCTGTAATGGTTTGTGCCCGTTTTTTTTTAAGTCAGATCAACCCTTATCAAATTGGTCGGGACGAGTGGTATGCATGATTGTGTTACATATAAGTTGATCTAAGAATATATGTCAACTTACGTTGACCTGAGTCTTCCTTTGATATTTAACTTTAGATTGTCTTTGGAAGAAGGGACGAGGATCGATTAAGGTATTCCTTACGCTTGGAATGTCACGTCCTAGTCGACCGACATCGGTCCAATTCCTGGGAGATCAGCGCCCCGGGGACGGGCGACGTTCGGGTCCGCTTCGGCGTTTAACCATGCGTACCTATGCTACAGCGAACGAGCAAACGCCCTCGGTCGGCCTACCTCTGCAATTGCATTACAAAAGCTTTCGCATGTGGGTCGGTAGCTCGGTAGGGATACGCCCCTAAGGGTGGTGACAGVCCCTTAGGGAAGGTAAGTTGTGCCCCGCGAGAACCTGTCCTGTCGTAGGGGACCGCGGGATGTACAGCTCGCGCACTCGGCCGGAGCGGCGAAGGGTCGACGCGGGTTACCGTGTCGTCCCCGAGTTGTCTCTAAAAAGTTGAAATACTAAGTTTCTCCTGCGTGACGCGGCCGGGAGGGCCCTCACTCGCACGGGGGCCGATGCGCTCGACAGCGCGACCAGTGAGGGTCGGCTAATGTGTAAGTGAAGAGGTGACTTGATGTGGGAGCTGGGCGACCCGACGAGCTGGTGCTGAGTATGCGGGGTTAACGTGCGGGCCACGACCAACTGTGGTGCACGCGCGAACCTGGCTGGCGTACGCATACCAAGAGGGGTGAAAACTCCGTGAGTGATGCGAGACAACGGACTGTCCGCATCGGAGAAAGAGAGAGAGAGAGAGGGGGGGAACCGACGAGTGTGAAATTGCGACCTTTATTTTTCTGTCCCTTGTATAAAATTTTGGTCTCTTGCGAAACACCATCGTCTTCATCTCCGATCTATTTCCTTATTGTGCTGATCTATTCTCTCTCCTCCCTTTTGATGCTTGTCGATGATTGGGAATTAAAACGTCTCGAGTGGTGGGATGTGTGTGTCAATTTGTGTCTCATCTTTGCCTGAATGAATGCATGCATGTACGAGGATCCGACGAATGCATCACTGAATGGTTGCGCTGTGCGCCGGGGAAGAGTTGTGAGATTGCCATTTGATTT
>BFEA01000101.1:26445-40750 GCA_003427395.1 Chara braunii
TCGCGGTTTGACTGCAATTGTCCTACCAACAGGCACGGTTGGTTTTTTTCGTACCTCAGTCACCACCAGCAAGCATCGGCAGTTACCGAATCGTTTGGAAACAAACCGTTTTCCGACAAGACCAGCCGCAACCCACTACTCGCCAACTCCCCTTCACAGCCATGGATTCTCAACATCTACGGTTAAGAAAGTCTACCCAATAGTTGTCGGCTAATGCACCTGGACCGTGACATCGCGAGTAGTGGGTTGCAGCTGATCTTGTCGGAAAACGATTTGTTTCCAAATGATTCGGTAACTGTCGATGCTTGCTGGTGGTGACTGAGGTATGGAAAAAAACAACCGTGCCTGTTGGTAGGACAATTGCTGCACAGGTCTAGTCCAAATAAAATAGGGGATTTCCATACCATTGATGATGCCAGATTGAACAGGAGAGTCGTGGAGTTGGGGGGCCACAGACCCGCACACCTCCAGAATTCATCCCATCTCCCCCATCGTCCTGCAAGTGACATAGTCGTCTGGCAGGGAATGGTGGAATGAGCGCATGAGCGATGGAAGCTGGCGACAGAAGAGAAGCACTCCGGATCATGAAGGAGACTACGAGAGCGGGTTGGAGAGGTGCGGCAATATGATTGGTGGAGTGGTGCAGCAATATGATTGATGAGTTCGGATGCGGACGGCGATGGCGCAATGGAATGCGGAAGTTGCTTCTTGGTTTGAATGAGTGGTTGGAGAGGAATTGCGTTGGGCGAGATTGCGTGCGATGCATTGATTTAGATATTTTATCCTTCATAAGCAGTCAATTGTTGATAGAGGTGGAGGGTCGATGTCAAACTGCGGATTGCGAGGGAACTCCCATAGTTTCTCCTTCTACTGTTGGTGCGGCGATAAACTGTTTGAGCAACAACTTTCGGTTGTTAGGGCGGGAAAGTGATGATCCTTGCCAGAGTAGCCGTGTAAAAGCGTATCGCGAGTATGCGCTGCAGCGAGAAGTGACGGAGGAATCGGCACAGTCATTGCGATGGGAGAAGTTACTAGGGATTGTTATACACTATATGAGGAATAAGATGTTGACGCTGAAGGGAGTGACGGAAGCTGATGCATACAGGGATGCTGCTATCTTTCTTTATCTATGGAAAAGTTGACAACGATGCGAAGAGGGGTAACACTTACAGTATTCCGAAATTGGCATAGGAGAGAGGACGGTGAGACTGGGGTATATTAAGACCGATCGGCAAGCTGGGAGGTTTCTAATAAGGTTGCGCGAACCTATAGAGGGGGAGGAGACATTTTTAGGAATATTGAGTGATCTGGTAATTGTTTATGAACGAATAGGTCAAGATGTTAGGAGTGGGTATTTGTTCCGAGGTCGTCACGGTGGTGGTGCCTTAGGCGGGAGTGGATTCAATAAACGGATTGAGAAGTGGTTTGGGGAGGCGGGGGTGTTTGAAGGGGAGACGGGGTATACTTTCCGATTGGGTGGGGATGGAGTTTGGGAGAGATGATGCGGCAGGGAACTTGAAAAAGTGTTGGGACGTTTATGCGGTATGGCTATGGAATGAAGCGCGGTTGGAAGCGGAAAGGCGAGATTCAAGTTTGAAAAAGGAAGGCTTTCACTCCAGGTAAGGCGGGGTTGGAACAAGGAGGGTGGACTCTTGGACTTGGGATGCAGGAGAAGTGGGATTGGGGAATCTTGAATTCCCAAAGTATCCTTTGATGTTAAAGTCTCGGGAACCAGGTAGGCTTAGGGGAGTTTGGTGCGATGAGAAGGTAGAGAGCTGGAGAGAGAGCGGTGCGTGACAAGATGACGTTAATGAGAGATGCAGGGGGGGAAATTCATATGTAGGGCTTGCTAGGAGGGTGTTCCGGTCAAGGGAGAGGGCCTCAATGTTAAGCGCTTTACTTGACCACGTTCTTGAGATGAATGTGGGGCAGACGTTGTCGGTGCGAATACCCTTACAAGGGTATCCGCCCTGTTTTATGCAAGTGACAGAAAATAAGCAGATTTGAAATGTTGAGAAAACTGCGTGGGTCGCGGCGATGTGTTGACTACAAGGGTGACTAAAAGGTCTAGAAGTAGAGAGTGCGTGGCGCGCGTGATTCGTTTTCGTAGTGTTTATTATCAAGTCGGCGCGGATGCCGGTCGCCTTGTTTTTGTTATTGGTTATCTTATTCTTGATAAAGTTAGGATTTAAGGAGGTATTACTTTTGAGCAGTACGTTTGACCAAGACAGGCGCACGTGCGCGGAAGACTGCATCGATAGCAACAGTGTGACTGCGGTAGGTTTGGTGCGTGGAGCAACACGAGCGACGACCACGGCGCAGTTTGGGTAAGTCGGCGCGACTGTTCCGTGGTCATGCGCTTGGTCGTAGTAGGCGGGGACGAGGCCGAGGCTGTTATTCTCGGGCCTAAGCACGGCGCCGCACCACCTTATATTGGGCTTCGCGCAAGCTAAGTTCCAGACTTGGACTCAGCCCTATAGGCTACGACTTTGGGCTTATGACATGGAGGTACGGGGATCGAGGCCTGCGGACGACGGCACAGGAGCAGCGGAGCAGTAAAAAGTTGAGGGGTTAAGGACTCCCCGGGGCTATTCCCCTCAGTTTTTATTGGGGAAGCCCGGTCGCGGGCCCGCTCTGCAAGGCCGAGGGAGCGCGGGCAGGCCACATGGTCCGTTTTTCGTCGATTGTCCCTCTTATCTTTCGGGTTTTGGTTTAGTTTTATTATTTATTTTCTTGTGACAGTTGTTGTTCCCTGCTTTTGTCTTCAGGCCCCACTAAGGACCGGCACCGGTTCTGAGCCCGGGTCATGGACCCGCGAGCCTAGCCCGGTGGGTACACCCATGAACTGATGAAGTACGGGCCCACGATGGGGCCTAGACGCTAGCTGAGTGGGACTAAATGTTTTGGAGCTGGCTCAAGCTGCTCGGGCCCCGAAGGGCCGCGAGGCGCTATTGCAGGCAAGTCCTCCGCATAAATTGGCGAGAGGTCCGACAGCCAACTGCCCTTTTTCGGCATTTAAGTGTTGTCAGACCACGCAGTGTCAAGGGAGAGCCAGGGTGAGCCACACAATGTTGAAAGGCAGGTGGAGTGGTGGCCAGAGAGCGACAGCGGACGACAGGGAGCATAGAGCACGGGGCGAAGGTGACGAGGGCAGCGCGGTTCAGCAAGAGGGAAGGTAAGGGCGGGGCGCAGGAGTAGGTGACAGGGGTTAGAAAGGAAGAGCGGAGCTGGTCAGGCAGCAGGAGGAGAAAGGGGCGTGTTCCCCGACAAGGTTCGTGCGAAGACGGAGCGGGTTATGGCGGTGTGGATGAGAGGAGAAGGGAAGACTGATATCTCCCTCGATCCTCGACCAAATCAAGGGAGAGGGGGGTCGTTATGGGGGTTATGATGGCGGGCGAAACGAATAGTGGGGTTAGTTTTGGTGGAAAGTAAGTACGTGAGGAGGTAGCTAGAAGATGAGGAGCGCGGTGATGCCGAGAGCGTAGGTATGAAGGAAGCGAGTAATACAAAACTCACCCGATCCGTGGTGAAATCGGGTGAGGGAAAGTGAGTCTGTGAGGTTTTGGGGCCGGACGAGTCGAAATCTGAGGTCAGAATAGGAAGACGGTTCGTAGAAAGAGAGTTAAAAAGAGGAAGAGTTGCGTAGTGGCTATGGCGAGAGGAGGATGGTGAAGAAGGAAAGTGGGTGTATCTCGCCCGATTCTCGACGGATTCGGGCGAGGTAAAGTACTAATCTGAGGTTTAGGGGCAGGGCGAGTTAGATGAAGGGATTAGATCTGCCTATAGGTTAGCAGAAAGAGAGGTTAGTACAAAACAGACTGCGCGAGATGTCGAGGGAGGTGAACATAGTGAGATGAGAACTGACATCTCGCTTCTTCTCTAGTTGAATCGAGCGAGCAAAGATTCGATTATGAGGTTCAAAGGTGACGTCAGGACGATGGCGATGTTAGAATTAGAGTTTAGAGGTCAGTTTTTACATTTGTTAGTGAGGAACTATGTCGAGGAGAGCGGTTACCAAGGTGCCAATGTATCTAGCCGTACTTTAGCGGAAGATTCATTCAATTTTGCTCACCTTATCGATCGTAATAGCGGGAAGTCGGTCGTGAAATTGGAGTACTTACCTCATGCTTCATGCCGCCACGTGCTAACGGAAGATGCATTCGATATTGCTCATAGTGCCTGCTTTCATCTGGGTCATCGGGAGTTGTCCAGCTAGCTCATAATCTCGTCGCGACTGAAAGGTCGACATGCCCAGTCCTGAATGAGATTGGGAGTAGGAAGAGGCAGGCTGAGGACACTGGCGATGGGTGAACTCGAGCGGCGGGTTAGATTAGGGGGAGAACCTTGGAGAAAGTACGGCGTCATACGGGGCGAAGAAGTGGGACAGCAGCGGAGGTTAAGGATTTACCGTCGGCGGGTCCGATGCTCATCCTTCCAGCTGCAGCAACACGGAGAGAAAGCTGCTAGCTTGAAAATTTGTCTGCGGGCGGTACGCAACTCGCCTCCTCGTACAGGGAGGTACAAATCCGGCGGCGAGGCTGCAAGCCCGCCCGTTGACCAAGGTGTTGTCTGTTCCTTCGAACAAACCAGTCGTAAGCTACAGGGAGAGGGAGGGAGACTATTTGGCAGCAGCGTGTGGGAAGGGTAAAATGCTAATAACGTACCTTTCCATGCTCTAAGAGGAAGATTCATTCTCACTTAGTACGGGCGGCGACAGGGGTTGGGCGCTGATGGCAATTGCACGGTGCTGCACTATACGCTCTGAAGTGAGGGTTGTTTCTGCTTACGCCGCACTAGCCCCGGTGAGCTCAGTTAGAGGAGCTACGACTGTCTGCAACTGCGAGCCATTTGGCTACGACGGCGGACCCTTGGGTGGTGCGGCCAGGTTGAACTTCAAGATTGTTGGGACCGGTGCCGTGTTGCTAAGAGTCAGTGTTACTACTATGTTTTACTGGGTACTGCCACGACGACCGGGGGTGGGGACTATGGCTGACAATGGAGCATGAACTACTTGAACACAACCTCTTCGGGATGCTCAGCAGTGGTCGGACTCTAAGGAAAGAGAACTGCAGCAAGAGGAGATGATCAAATTGGGGAGTCATCTAGAGGTCGGCGGTCGGCAGTTTGGGTTTAAGCTAGTCGGCGGCCGAGCGATCCTTGGCCATCTGTGCGGGGCCCTCAGGCGAGTCAAGAAAATAAGGCCCTCTCGGGCTAGTCTCGGTGCACCCTTCTTGGATCTGAGAGTCTCGAACCTTCTCTTTCTCCCCTTTTTCCTCTAAGTCTAGTCTGTTGGTATTGGGAGGAGGACGGCAGGCGGGATTGCGACCCGTAATCCGTGCCAAGGCCTCTGTGGGAGGTTCGCCGCACTAATTGCGGGAGCTCTGCCGGGACTCAGGAGGAGTCCTGGAGGCAGGGAACTGAGTGGTAATTCCCTGACCCCCTCTATAAACCTTGTTATAACCCCTAGCTGTATATCTTTCTATGGTTTGACTGAGTGTATTGCGTGAATCTTGTACTCTGATTTTGGTTTGACTTTCAGGACTTGAATTCAGACTAAGTAAAGGAATATGTGTGCAAGGTCAGCTTCAGATTTGTTGGTTACCTGAAAGCAGATTGCGAACGAAAGAGGGTTGCATCTGGGGGAAGGCTGGAAGGAAGGTCGTATTGTGTGCAGTTTGGTTAGGTCGTTAAGGCTGGGAGGTCCCCATAAGTTTGGGGAAGCCCAGCGCTTTGTTTATTTTGGTTTTGCATGGAGCAATCAGGCCGCTCTATAAGTTTAGGTAGCCTGACTGCTCTGGAGACTGGGAAGTCCTCATAAGTTTAGGGAGACGAGGTGTTGTGAATTGCATGGAGGGTCAGGACACTCTATAAGTTCAGGTGACCTGACTGCTCTGACTTGTGAGGGCTTGACTGTGGATGGTTTTCAGGAACCCAGGACGCTCTATAAGTTTAGGTACCCTGGGTCGCCTTGGTTTATTGGGGTTCCTTTCAGTTTCTTTCTGTTCTGAACGAGAAGGTCTGAACCGCTCTATAAGTTAAGGTGGTTCAGCCCTTTACCTTTTTCATTTTGAGGGAGTAATTCAGGCAGGAGGCAGGCCGCTCTATAAGTTTAGGTGGCCTGGCCCGCTGCCTCGCACAGACGAGATCAGAGAGGAACGAATCTCGCGGAGGATCAGACCGCTCTATAAGCTTAGGAAGTCTGACCCAATGCCTCACACATCTTGGAACCCAATGGTTATAATTTGGTTATATTATGTTACTATGTTATTAAGGACAGGCTAGTCAGGCCGCTCTATAAGTTTAGGTAGCCATGCTATAGCTTATCACAATTGAAGAGAGTATAACTAAGAGATATAACTGAGGGTAAACCTGGGCAGACTGAGCAGTGTTCTAAGTTGAGCGGCTCAGCCTTATGCCCACTTTGAAGATTAAGTTCAGAGATATATATATAACTTGGTTATTTAAACAGTTCAGGGCGATTAGAGTGGTCTAGTCATATGCCCAAAGAAGAGAGAAGTAGTTGTGCCCTCTGTTTTGTGTATATTTGGCTAAGTCAGGTGCGCTCTATAAGTTTAGGTGATCTGACTTTAGGCCTGGCTAAGTTGGGCGCGCTCTGTAAGTTCAGGTGGCCTGACCTGTGCCTTATGTAAGTTGGGTATAAAGGGGTAACTCACAGAGGGAGCATGAACTATTGTTTGCTAAGAACTTGGGGTTCGTGGGAGTACTTACCMTGTGGTTTGGCYTGCATGTGGYTGGGTGAGGTTACTACTTGGTCTGAGTTTCAGGTTGGTAGGTAGTTGCTTTAGAGGCTCGCCACGTGCTAGAGCGATAAGAGTTAGCTTAATTCCTGCATTTTCTGAGCTAAGTTTTTTTACTTAGATCAATTTTCGCATTTTCTGGGAACTTTTGTTATATTTGGCTTTGTATAAATTTTAGTGAGCTACTATCCCTACGGGAAGCACTGCCGGAATTTTTGCAAATCCGAAGAGTTAGTTAAATTTCTGACTTTTGAAAAGCTCAACTTGTCTGAATCGTATATGACTTAGTAAAAATTTGGGAAGTCTCCGTTTCTAAAGCGAGTGCTGCCCAAATTTTTGCTAATTTAGGGAGTTAGATAAAATTGGATTTTAGAGAGTCAAAGGCTATTTCTGTTTTCATATTTGAGTTTATATAAATTCTGAAAAGACACTTTTCCTGCGGGAAGCTCTGCCAAAATTTTATCGGTCTTAAAGGAGATAGATTATATTTTGACAGGTGACGATTTTGGTAATCCACCCTAAATAGGGGAGATCCTGCCGTTAGTCTACCTTTGCTTTGGGCAATGGTTTAGGGGTAGACTTGGATTTAGTTGGCAGGTAACCAAGAGTGAGAAGGTGTTATGGAGGTTCATCCCCCATACGCTGACGACTTAGCTTGGGGATTGACATGTCTTATGGTATAGGCTTTCTTTGGACTTCGATTCAGGACTTGGGCTAGTTTCAGCTTGATCCTACAAGGATCATCCTCTGTTATCACTGATAACAAGTCGGTTGTCGATTCATCGGCTTGCGATTCAACTCCAATTCACTCTTGCCACTCAACCTAAAGGCTTTAGCCCTATGGTTTGAATTGTTTCATTGTGTTTTCACCCAGACTTTATTGAATGACCATTTAACAGAAGTAGTGAGTATTTATTTTGGGGAAATGCACAAGAGTGAGGTTTGTATGGCTAAAGCAAGGGGTATGAGCATAGAAAATGGTTGAAGTTGACCCCGTGTAGTGTGTGGACTTTTGTTGGATCTTTGATGTGACTGCAGGTATGTTTTGTGGTTCGGACTCTGGATGTGACTGCCTGCGATTACATACATATATGGCTGGAGGAGTCCCACTGTGACTGTGATAAGTAATCGTCCTATATAAGCAAACCTTATGTATATACTTATATGTGCCTTGGGTATGCTTACGGCTTACTGTGATCGTGCGCAAGGGTTAACTAGATTATGGTTTGAGAGAAAAGGGAAATTTGTTTTTATCCTTTGTTTTTTGGAGATTTTTATAGTCGGACGTTGGTCATGGGCCGGGATTCGAGGTCCTCGTCCAGGACATCTCAAGCCCTGAACTCTGCAGGGAAGGAATCTGCCCCCGTGCAGAGCCTATTTGCCTTGCCTATCGAGACGCTCAGACCAAAGGTCGGAGGTCTCGCGGTGGTTGCACAACTATTCCTTCAGTCGTGCAATATCGTGAGGATTTAGACCCTTACAACACTTCGAGTCTGACACTGGAGTGTCATAAGCGGTACTCGGATCCACGAGGGACCACTCGATTATGGGCACTACATAGTACGCCATCATTGTGACTGCTTGCGTACGTTTGCATTGCGAGTCGATATGAGTTAGCCCTGCGTCCGCGCGGTTTTATACCAAGTCTCGCGCGCGATGCATATCCGATTTTTCGCATCGGAGAGTTATGGGATGGCTACTGAAGGGACTAGGAGTGTTGTCGCGTTGTTTGGTGTGTGTGTGTGTCTTATTTTTTTGTTTGTAAAGTGGTGTGCGCGTGGTGTGTGGGATATGTCCTAGTCGACCGACGTCGAGTCGCGCTTGGGACCTCAGCCCCCCAAGATGTCGATTCGCGTGCGGGTCCGACAGAGGCGTTTACCGCACGTACCCCCTATGCTACAGCGAACGAGAAACGCCCTCGGCTGGTCCACCTCTGCGATTACAACTGATCAACTTTCGTACTGTGGACTTGTACCTCGGCGGGGATACGCCCACCGAAGGGAGGTGACAACTCCCGTAAGGTGGAGGTAAGTCGTGTCTCGCGTAGGCCCTATCCTGTCGTAGGGGCTCGCAGGAGGTATGGCTGGCGCACTCGGCCGGAGCGGCTTGCAGAAGCTCCATATATATTCGCGATGAAGGATTTAAACCAACTTCTGCGTGACGCGGCCGGGAGGGTTCCGCGCTGCCCTGGTGCGGTGCCGGACCGATGCGCTCGACAGGTGGCGCCGTTGCCGGGGATAACGGTTGCCTACCGTTGTCCCTAGTGGAACGACATCCGGGTATGGGGTTGTGAGAACTAGGTAAAATGAGAAGTTTCCTTCGACTTTATGAATAATTGATTGACGGCATTTAATAGAGAGCGAGTGAGAGTTGATTGTGTGAGATGGTTGAGGCTAGTACCGTAACGATGACTCGGACGCAAGGAGGATATAAGTTTTTTCTATGTGATCACGCACTCTGACTAGCATGATAGTGGATGGAGTTGATACCCTCTTCTGACTTCAAAGGTTTCTGAGTTTTGGATGATGTTTGCATGGTTGATATGGATAAGGTGAGATGGGGTAGTATCAACATGGCTAAGTATGATGGTTGTGGGAGTTGACCCTGTAAAGGACCTATCTGAATGGTCATGAGAGCAACTGGGTACCTTTGCATTAGAGTGAGGCCGAGGATGAGTGAGGGAGCCTATTAAGTCAGGAGTCATCGAGGGACTTCGAGGAAGGTTAGGCTAAGGAGGCCAAAGGCTTTATGAACCTAATTATGGGATCCTTGAGTCTGGGTTCTGAGAGGTTGATCGGGTTGTATAGCCATGAAAGTGTGAGGTCTGCCACGCGTGATGTGTCTGAGTTAGGCGGAAAGGACTACGGGAAGTAGTAGATTTGCATGGCACCCTTTCTACTAAAGGAGGGTATCTGGTCCTAGAGGCAGTCGGAGTGACAGTGAAGGAGGTAACACTTGGACTATTTTGCTTACCTTTTGGTGGGGCGATGGGTAGTAATTGTTGTTAGACCTTCGCTCGAACCTTTCCTAGGTTTGGACCATCCACTGGGGTCTATGACCTGAGGCTAACCGTCTGAGGGCATTTCTATTTGAGTTATATGTTGAATTTAGTCCTATATGCCGAATACTGTCTGAGTAAGCTTGCCTAGCATCTGATCGTGTGAGGCTATGTGCTCGGTGATTATATTCCTTTGATAATTATCCTTGTCAGAAATATTTACATGAACCATTTATCTGGAGTAGGTATTTGAACTATCCGGTCTACAATGATTTATATGAGTGTCTCAAGTCCAATTATTGATTTATGGTTGTCTATTAAGGTTTGTGTGTTGGATTGCTCCTCAGAGAGAGGGTAGGGATATTATGCAGAATCCACGTCTGATGCGGATTCAGAGGTGAATGGAGTGACCGCCTCTTGAGATAAGTACTTCTCAGGGAGTGGTCGATGTCTAAGGTCTACCCTAAGGAAGGTTGCAGTCCTGTGTTATTGTTCCCCTAAGAGATGGCTTTGAAGAAGTTATAACCTTGTCTTGTAGGTAGTTGTGAGACCCACGTCGGAACTATGTTCCTGGTCCATAGTGGGGTGTTGTTGTTGTATCTTTTGGGATAAAATAACTACACTACTACTGAATAGGAGGAAAGTGTTTGAGCCTTGTCAGATCATAGTCTATAAGGGAAACGGCTACTACCTGCCACAAGGGGGTAGGGGGTGAATCCCCAACTATTCTTGTGCAAAGTAGGTTCGCCAGCACAGGACGGGACGGTACCACCCGAAGCGTGTGTGGTGAGGTTGTTTATTTTATCGACAAAGGTCTGCAAGGAACGAATGCTAGAATCGGAGGGAGAAGCAGTGAGGCTTGATCTTTGAGTGGGGCTCGGGGATTTGAGATGCTATCCTTTATGGAAAGGATTACTCTGCCCCTCGCCGCAGCATACTTCTGTCAAAGCCGGGGAGTAAAGTGTGGTACTCTCACGAGTATTATGTTTGAGGGTGCTAATCGTTGGTTTGTTTGTTGATATAGGCTTGCTGTTGTGAGGTATTTGTGCATGTTTTGGGTAACTGACTAACTTGTGTATAATGTGTCTGATTATTATGAGTATTTGTTATGTCAGTTACTATAGTAATATATCGGTTTCAATAAGTTATTATGATTATGAGTTTTTGAAGATCTATGAATGCATTGTTCCTGTGATATATTACCATTATTATTTTCCTCTAAGCTGGGTGATCGGAAGCACTGGAAAAGATGCATTTAAAAAAAAGACGAGCTGAAGCTGAGGCTTTGGGGGTAACGATTGTATAACGCAATTATTAGCATGATAACGGAAGGCGCGTGCTGGACGTTTGTTTGTGATGGGCAGAACCCAGACAAAGCAAAGGCAACTCAGGATGCCTTATGCATGGGAAGACCCGCGTATACTTAGGCCAATTGAGAAAGAGGGAGGGCTCGAGGTGTCTTTACCCAGGCGGGTCAGAGCAGGAGAGTACCTCTCTTCATGGTGGGGCATGTTGATGGGCCCGAACATCTTTGTCTGGATCGAGTCTGGGTTTGATGGTAGTCGGGAATGTGCAATTGTAAGGGTGACCCTGTACGCCTCTGCCACCTCTTGGATCGAACATGGGATAGAGTGGACACTTGGGCATGAGAGCTTGCTTGCTAAGCCTTTGAGGGTAGTTGAGGCAGCTGCAGCTAAATGGGCGAGGAAAGTGTCCCTTGATGGAGAAGAGCAAGTACTAACCCATATAGAGGTCAAGTGCGCTGGAGAATTCGGACTTCCATCTGCTCCGCTACGAGTAATCCTACCTGAGTTTCTAATAGAAAAGGGTTTTGGTGGACAGGCAAAGATAGAGGCGGCAGCTGAAGCGGCTTTGAGGGTGCGAGGATAGGAATATGGGCGTTATACATGCGAATTGATATATGGTTTGTATTTAGACCTGAAGTTTTAGCCCCCTAGTCAGTGGCCTAGGAGCATGGCCAGCATAGTTGTCGTATATGATGTACTCATGATCCAGTTGAAGGGGGTGAAGACTGGGAGGAGATTCGGGCAGCGGTGGGCCGATAGGGAATGCCTTCTTTTTCTACTAAATGCGCTTCTTTTGACTTGGCTGGGGTCATCCCTCTACCCATTACCGTAGTTATAAAGGTGAGCGTCAGGGTAACTAGGGGTTGAGGCCTAATTGCATGAGTAGAAGGGTAGATAGCGTGATTTAAGTGTTAGCAGTTTGCCTTTGTCTGCCTGAGCTGACTTCAATCATTGTTTGATGGTCTATTGTCGCTATGCGTATCAGGCTGATGTTAGCATCATGGCGGAAGAAAGCGGCTTCGCCAAGATTTTGCGTTGGAGGAATTCATGCCTCATGAAGGTGCTACTGCACGAAGCGCTGCAAGAGTCAATGCCCCCAGATCTTCGTGCCTTGTTGTTCCAAGGAAGGAACTTGTCTAGCTTTCTGCGTGACTTTCAGGATTTTAGTCTTATGAAGATGTGGGACAAGAAAGCGATGTGGTGCATTCTCCCTTTGTTCGTTTGTGAAAGACTAAGTGAGGAGGTGTATACCCTCAAGCAGAAGGCGAAAACATGGGATGAGTTGGAGAGTTCCTTACGGCTAAGATTCCCAGAAGATGGAATAGAAGGCCAACGTGGGGAATACCCTGTGCCACCAGTTGCGGACGCACCATCGCAGGCAAAGTTAAGTGGTTTACAAAGGCAAGTAGGGGTATTGGAAGAAAGGTTAGCCCGGCTGGAAGAGGCCAGGAAAGGCAAGCGGAAGGTTTCAAAAGATTCCCCAAGTAAGCCGGCTGGCCAGAGTGAAAAAGGTATAAAGGAGGATGACCAGAAGTCAACCCACTCAATAGGAACCCCGAAGCGGCGAGTCAGTGTTCAGGCGAGGGACAAAGGCAGGAGGGAGGACAAGATTAAAGAGGAGTACGAACCTCTCAAGTTGACAAAGGCACAGCGGAAGGCAAGGAACCTCGCTCAGGGCGGTCAAGGTACCGAAAAGGGGCAGAGCTCGCGGCAAGTAGCGGTTGCCCCGCAAGAGTGGGAAGGCGAGGCGAGCCTCCCTTGATTGAGCCAGCACTACATGGGCAGTGGGCGCCGCGTAACCGAATGAACTTGTGGCCGGCACACAATCCTTATACGCCCTGGGCGCAAAGCAATTATATGGGCCCTTGAATGAACATGATGCCCCGTGGGCCCCCGCCAGTCCAAATCCAACCTGTCGGACTGTTGTGGCCACCGATACAACAAGTGTCGCAGGACAGTATGACAGGTGGAAGGGGCCAGAGGCAGGCAGTCGGAAGGGGCCGTGAAGACGGCGGGTGTGGCAGTACGGCCCGTGGAGATAGCGGGCGTGGTAATACTGGACGTGGAGATGGTGGACGCGGCAATAGAGGTCGTGGGGCAAGGCGCCGAGGGACGCGATGGGAGCCAGCGAAACCATAAGTGGGGCTCAAGGAAGAAAGGGGCGTGATGGTGCTGGATGGGGTGGTTACTAGGGTGAGCCAGGTGACTAAAAATACAAGGTGGGTAAGCGAAATGACTAGGAGTTGTAAGGAGTAAAAAGGGGATAGAGCGGAG
Organism: Chara braunii; assembly: GCA_003427395.1. Taxonomy (NCBI): domain Eukaryota; kingdom Viridiplantae; phylum Streptophyta; class Charophyceae; order Charales; family Characeae; genus Chara; species Chara braunii. The sequence continues at coordinate 39,783 of BFEA01000101.1, forward strand.
GAAGTATAGTAGAATGTAACGGGGATTCACTCTAACCCCTGGGTTGGGAAGTTTCTGTCAGTTGCCTGCCCTGGATTCTTGGATTCGTGTTGATAAAGTCTAGTTGTATATGTATTGACCTGGAAATTGGAGTTGCAGGCTAACCGTTGCGTAACCCTAACCCCGTACTAATTGGTAAAGGCCAGTTGCATATTATGTGAGTCAGGACAGACATATCAACAGAAAAATTGTGGGAAATTTTCATCAAATCTTTAACTTGGGCACAACACTGAACCAGCATTGGAACTACGTGAAATGATGTGGCCAACCGTTTAGGACGGTTGGGTCCATGTTTCCAACCGTTTACGAACATGCGGCCAACATGTTTCCAACATGCGTTCAACGTTGGTCCAACGTGTTTCCAACACGTTTCTAACAAGTGTGTGTTGGAAAATTAGTGCTCTTAAGCTCCCAGCAATGCAGTTCACTACTGCATGGAAACGGCGGCGCAAACGACCTCATTTCACCTTTGTGTGGCCCGCAGTAGTGAACCGTGATGTTCTCGTGGCTGAGCGGGTCGCGGAGGCGCACGGTTGAGAAAATGAATGGACAAGCTATGTAGTGAACCGTGATGTTATCGTGTGCTCGCGGGCCCGCAGTAGTGAATCGTGATCTTGTCGTGTGCTGATGTTATTTACATTGTGCGCGGTGCGCAGCGTGGTGTGCTGAAGGCGACGATAACGACAACAGGCCCAAAAAAATGAAGGCGTCGACGACGAGAATAGAAAAAAAAAAACTCAACACAAGACGAACGAGGTACAAGAAAAAATAAAGCGCGACGAAATGGTGGCGACGCGTCGGGACAGAGAAGCGTCGTTGGTTTTCTCATTCGACGTAAACTTGGAAGGCTGTGCTTTAACCGCAATTGCACCCATTGTCCGATGTGTCCGCCCTCCCGGTTAATGTGCCCGAGGCTGTTGTTTTGTTTT
>BFEA01000101.1:111498-122574 GCA_003427395.1 Chara braunii
TTTTTTTTTTTTTTTAGTCTCCTGAGTCCTTCTTGAGTCTTTCTCCTACTTCCCTGCCCCTTTCTTGCTTTCTGTTACTCTCCTCTTCTTCATTTCTTCCTCCTCTTGTTTTTCTCTCTCCTGGTGCTTTTCTGATGAGTGTGGGATGGTGGATGAGAAGATGGTGTTAGGAGAAGGTCGTGATCCGATGTGGGTTTAAGCAACATGTTCCTGATGTAGACTTGTTGTAAGCATCCTTGCATTTGTGTTTCTTTCCTCCCGTCTGACCCCTCTCTTCTCCTTCTTTATCGTTTTTCTTCTCTCCTTTTTTTTTTTTTTTCGGTTTGAAATGAAAACTTGAAGATAAGCATAAAAGGTAACCTGAATGGTGATGATAAGGGAGGTAAAGGGATTGAGAACAGAAGGCAAAGAGTAGGTTGGAGAGCAGGAAGATGAACGATTATTAATATTGAAGATTGTCCAGGGGGGAAGACCCTTGTTTAATGAGGATAGGTAACCGAAAGAAAAGCAAGTTTACAGAAAGTCAAAACGAGGAATTTTGATATTTTAACTTTTGTTGATCCTTCGGTATTCTGGACGTGCTTCCCGTATCTGTCTTTGCTTCTCATCTGCGTGCTCCTTTCTTCTTTTGCCTTTGCATTGGTTTTCCGATGATTTGTTTTTTTTTTTTTTTTTTTTTTGAAGTTGATTAACTAACTGATGTATTGAAATATTTAATTAAGAAGAAAATGCAATTCGGGGAAGAGAATGGAAGGCTGATGAGGTATATGGAGAGATCAAGTCATTCATTCATGCAAGGCCGACTAAACGTTTACTTAACTGTATTTACTATCGGTTGCCCCTTTTTTATTCGGCCAGAAAGTTGTAAGGAAGAAGATCAAGTTCGTGATATTACTTGTTTGAGTAGTAATGCAAGCTTCTGGATTCTGCAGGATCGATCTGTGCTTATTTATCTTATGGCTAGGTCAAGTTTCAATTTTATTTTTATTTTTATTTTTTTTATGGGAGGGACCCTTAAGTTTGCAGAGAAATTATGATCGTCAATTTATAATCTTAATTGTGTTTTTTCTTCCTCTTTTTTTTTTTTTTTTTTTTTTTTAATACCTTGCAATCTTGCTCTTCGCGTTTCTTCTGATAGTCCTTGCACTTAATGCGCTTTCCCCACCTTCTCCTCTTTTACCCTTTCCTCTTGCCCTTTCTCCTTCGTCCTTTTACTTCTTTTGTCCTACCTTCCTCAGTCCCCTTCCCCCGCCTCGTTGTTTTGCATTCGCCCCATCTTCCACCCCTTTCCCTTTTTTTTTTTTTTTTCAATGAATGATGAGTTGATTGTTTACATGCTGGCTGATTGATGTATAAATAGCGATGGTTGATTGAGCAGGCGGTTGCTGCTTGCTTAGTTGTTGCCTGTTCTGTTTCTCGTTCCTTCCTATCGCAGATTCACATCCTCCCGGTGTCCAAGCCATCTTCTTCATCGCTCCCTTCTCCCTCCTTCCTCTTTTTTTTTTTTTTTTTTTTTTTTGGCTGGACCCTCCTCATTTCAAGTTGATAGTCAGGGAAATGCATGGTAGATGGCGTTTTATCCTCAATGATGAAAATATTTTTGACGATGGTTGTTGAGCAGTTGATGAGTTGGTTTGGTTGTTGGTTCGTAGGTTCTTGCTCCTTTACTTTTATCTCCTTCCTTCCCCTCCTCTCTCCTTTTTCCCCTCCCTCTCCCTTCTGCTTTTTTTTTTTTTTTTTTTTTTTTTTTTTTTTTTTTTAGAATCTTTTCAATATAGCATTTATTCTTTTTCTCCCATTTTTTTTTTTTTTTTTTTTTTTTAGCATATAGAGCACGCAATCGCCTAAATGGTCAACTGACTAACTTGAAGGTTATCCTTACATAATGGTCGAATGTTGAACAAATCTAATACACTGGTGCGAGATTGGTGAATGGGTTGATTGGTCATTCAAGATTACAAGAGGGTAACTCAAAGTTGAATGGTCGATTGATCGCGAAGTGAACAATCGAAGGCTTAAGGGGCCCATCGATTCTAAGTGGCAATGAGCAGGTTGCGCGGTGAGATGATTGCGAAGAGGGCAATCAGTAGGTTGATTGGTCGAATGCTTGCAAAAAGTGAAATCAGTAGAATCGACCGAAATGATTGCGAAGTGGGTAATAAGAGGCTGATCGGTCGATTGGTTACGAAAATAGACGAATCAGTAGGCTGATCGGGTGATTGGTTGCGAAATGGCGATTAGAAGGTTGATCGGCTGATTGATTGCCGAGAGGGTAATCAGAGGTTGATCGGCCGATTGATTGCGAAAATGACAATTAGTACGTTGATCGATCGATTGATTGCGGAATAGACAAACTGGTAGGTTGATCGGCCTATTGATTGTAAAATGACAATCAGTGGTTTAATTAGGTGATGGGTTGGTCGTCCTTTGGAAGAATACGTCTTCTTTTTTTCTTTTTTTCTATCAGGTAACCGGTCGATTGATCTCTTTACGCCTTGACTCCCCTTTCCATTCCTTCTTCCTCTTCCCCCCCCACCCTTTTTTTTGTTGCAAGCTTCGAAGTCGAAGTAGCGAAAGTAAATGAATTGTTAGATCGTGGAGAGGAAGGGGAATCTCTTAGAGTTGGGAGATTTAGTGATTTAAGGCGGGCCATCGGGTGATTGATTGCCGAAAGGGCAAACAGAAGATTGACCTGCCAATTGCTAGCGAAAGGCAATCAGCAGTTGATTGAGGAGAGGGCAACTGGTAGGTTGATCGGCTGATTGATTGCGAAAAGGGGAATCAGCAGTTTGATCGACCGATTGATTGGATGATAGGTTGGTCGACCTTTGAAGCTGTCTCTTATACACATCTAGATGTGTATAAGAGACAGGTCGATCTCGTGACGCCCTGTCCCCCCTTTCTCTTCTCTTTTTTTTTTCCCTCCTTTCCTTTTTTTTTTTTTTTTTTTTTTTAAGTTGTAATGAATTGATAGATCGTGGAGGAGAAGGAAATCCTTTAGGGGTGATAAATATATTGAGTGATTGATCCTTGAAGGCGGGCGAAAATGTTATGTTGTCAAATGGTGAGGCGAGGCGGTGGTGGTCATTCGAAGGTGATAAGAAACAGATGATCTTAAAGGGATTGAGTCTCTAGAGGAGTGATTTTAAGGTTGCAGGTCTTAGGTTGCAGCAGTTCTTCCTCTTGCCTTTACTCCTCTAAACTCTCTTGATTGATTTTTTTTTTTTTTTTCGCCCTACTCTTTCTTCCTGCTNCCCCCCCCCTCTCCTCCCCTCATCCTTTTTTTTTTTTTTTTTGTAAATGAGGGTTGTTGCAAAGATGACCGGAAGAGATGAGTAGAACCTTTATCGTCACCCTTCCTGGATATTTCGGACATGGTTTGAGAAGTAATGATCATAATAAGTCCTTCGTACCGATGAACCATGTGATTGGTATGAACTTTCATGCAACAAGTGGGATTCAGGGAATTGATTGTGAGACAATAGATGGAGAACAGAGGATAATCGACAAACATGCATTGTAGAGGGTGATGAGACAAGATCTAGATTGCAATCTAATAAGTTTAATTGCTCTTACTGATTAAAATATCTGATCGAAGAGGGAGGGGTACATCTTAATTCCTCGTTTTTTTCAACCTTCCTTTCTTCCTCTTTTCCCTCCTTCTCCCTTCTTTCTTTTTTTTGTTTTTTTTTTAGGTCGATTAAAAGTTTGATCGATTCAAGCATTATGAAGAGTTGGTGGGATGAGGAATTGAAGATCAACATTCATAGACCTGTGATCAAAAACATCTTATCGTATAAGCGTAAGACGAAATGAACTATAAGGTTTGAATGCGAGAATGCATAGACAATTATTCGAAATTAACTCCGATCAAAGAGTCGTTACCAACTTGCTGCCTGCCTATAGAACATGTGACTTGAGCACACTGAATGGCTAAGTAGGTAAAAGGGTCGACTGGTCATTATTCATTGAATTATGACCCAGATGCCCTTCCTCTCTCGTCATTTACCTCCCTTCATCAGCTTACTAAAGAAAATAGTGACGAGGAATTAAAGTTGCGAAAAAACAACTTTGCTAACCTTACAACAAGATAGAGAATCATCCTAGTGAGGAGGGAGGAAAATGGGGTAGGAAGGAGCCCTGGAGAAGAGGAGGTAGAAGGTGAAGAGATGAAGGATGAGGAGGGGAATCAGGAAAAAAGAGAATAAAAGATCTAGAGGATGAAAAATCTGGGGTTTTTTCCTGGTTCTAGGGATTTTAGGTGTTGAAGGGGTTTGAGGGTTGGAGGTAGATGCGTTTTAGCGGGTGGTGGTGTGAAGGGAAGGATAAGGGATGAGAAGCATGGGTTGAATGGGGGTGTGGGTTTCAGTCGGGGGAGAGTCAGGGGCGGGGGCATAATCGGAGGCTCGTGTTGATCTCCTTCGTCTGGAGGAGGAAGCATTAGAGGATTTCTTTGGTGCCGTACTGGTTAGTCATGAGCTTCCTCTAAAAGGGGAAAGGAGAAGGTTCCCTCAGAGGTTCTGAGGAGGAGTTGCGGAGGACTCGGAGGTTGCAAGGGTGGGTAAAAATGTTCTCTAGGGGTTTGGGGAATAGAGCAAAAGTCCGAGAGGGTGTCAAAGATAGCGCCCTTGATCAATCTCAACCAAGGCCCTGACCCTGAGGAGATGAGTGCGTGCAAGAAAAGGTGGCTGAAGTCCGACTTGATGAGCTCCGTGAAGAAACCCTTGAAGAAGCAAGCGAGAGGTGTGATGAAGCCTGGGGAGAGCGTTGGTGAGGAGAGGTGCTCCGTGAGAATTCGCAAGCCCAAGGTAACCCATAATTAGAAGGACGATCTTCTTGAGGAGGCGAGACAGAGGACGAAACAGTAGAAGGGAAGTCGAAGGTCGTGCGCTCGTTCCTCCTTGAAGACGACGAGATCCAACCTGGCGTGGTCCTGCTCCTCAACCGTCAGAAAATGGAGATGTCTTGAGCCAACGAAAATTAGGGAGGTAATCAAATTGGAGAAGAAGGAGTGAGAGAGGAGTTCAACTGCCTTCTTCCTTTTCAGAAAGAAGAATGATTACTCGCCATTACGAAAGGAGACGGAGGCGGTGTTCTGGGCAAATTCGAGAAGGTCATTGACTTCCAAAGATGAGCCGAATCTCTCCTGGACGAGACCCGCTTGTAATTGCACAAAAGATCTCGGTAAGAGGAGGGGAAGAGCAAAAAGGTGGATAGGAAGGAGCGAGGCAGTGGGGGGGGGTCCAGGACGAAGATGCGATGAAGGCAGTCGTGCGCATGGATTGGGGAGGGGGCAGAGTGGTTGACCAGCGGGGTGATGAGTTGAGTGAACTCAGTTATCAGTCTACCATCCGAGATAACCGAGTCGCTCCTGGCTACGAGGCTTGAGGAAAAAAGTAATTTGAGAAAGAGGTCAAAGATTGGAGGGTTGTCATGCGCAGGCTGGAAAGAGGGAGGTGGGGAGTCTAGGCAAGAGCATTCTAAGGTAGGTAAGGAGCGAGTAGAGGAGTTGGGGATGACGAAAAGGGGGGAGGTTGTGGGTCTGTCACCAAGACGTGAGGTCGGCACATTCATTGCTCTGAAGTTACTGAGGTTGGCAGGGAAGATGAAGGACTGACCTCTGACCGAAGACTGACACCGACGGTGGAGGGCACAGACGGACCAGAGAATGACTTGCGAAACCCGACCGGGGATGACTTGCACGGACTGACCGGAGGATGACCTTCACGAACTAACCGGAGGAGGACTTGCTCGAACTGCTGGTGGCTGACGGAAATGACTGTGTGACTGCAGATTCACGTACGTGCTGAGTGCTACTAGCGGACGGACAGCCGAGGGAGGTTCGAGGGAAGTCCAACATATCCAACAAGGTTCGCAACCTGCGTCGACTGCAGCACTGTCGGTAACTTATACCATCGCGGGCGGTGGGAGCAGTGTTATCCGGGCCAGCGACGTCCAAATGCATCCTGGGTAAGTTCCTTGACTCCTGGTCCTGGTCCCGGTCCTGATTCAACTGCTTGGCAGTCCTTGTCTTGTTCCAAACTCCGCCCTGCTGATGACATGTCCCTGGTTCGAAAAAATCTCTGCAGACATGTCCCTGGTCCGAAAACGTCCCTGCAGTCTTTGGTCCCGTCTGAATTACAATCGAGACAACTTGAGAATGTTGTCGATGTCATGGTCCAGGTGCATTAGCCGACAACTATTAGGTAGACTTTCTTAACCGTAGATGTTGAGAATCCATGGCTGTGAAGGGGAGTTGGTGAGTAGTGGGTTGTGGCTGGTTTTGTCGAAAAACGGTTTGTTTCTAAATGATTCACTAACTGTCGATGCTTGCTGGTGGTGACTGAGGTACGGAAAAAAACAACCGTGCTTGTTGGTAGGACAATTGCGTCACTTGCGGGACGATGGGGGAGATGGGATGGATTCTGGAGGTGTGTCGGTCTGCGGCCCCCCAACTCCGTGACTCTCCTGTTCAATCTGGCATCATCAATGGTATGGAAATCCCCTATTTTATTTGGACTAGACCTTTGCAAAGATGGACAGTACCCGGTAGGGGTATTTTGCAAAGACGGCGGGTCCAACCGACAACAGGGGCATTTTGCAAAACATTTTTTGTGTCAGAGGGGTATTCCGCTCGACCCATATCTTTTAGGGACATGTTGGCATATATCCTAACTTATAGGGGTATTTTCCAAATTATCCTTATTTTATATTTGCCATCTTGCGACAAACGACCCTAGTGTGAGTAGGAAAATCAAAATAAAAATCAGCGGCCCGATCGAGTACTCACTTTACAAGGACTCCATCTGGCCGCTCATTTTGCGATTTTGCAATTTTGAAGGCCTAGTGTGAATTGGAACGATACAGAGAAGATTAGCATGACTCCTACAGCAACCGGCCGGGCATTTGCTTTTCTGACCTAACGCGTTAACAGCCGTGTCGTTTTTTTTTAGATGCGTGAAAAGCCTCACACATGTACTTGTTTCAGACAATCTATATTCAAACAAATAGTTTCATAAATCTCACTAGATCATCCAACCACTCTTCCAATTTTATTCAACCACCATGCAATCGAACAATAGATAATTACGCGCATAAATGATTTATATGTAGCATGATAACTAAGATTGGAGTATCTAGTTACTTAGTTAAAACAAATGGTAAAATGGTTCACACTTGAACACCCTATTATTTGACTTCACATTTAGCAGACAATTCACATTTGTTTACTTTGTAGATTAATTTAAAGTTCAAATTAGTAATAGGATGACCCTCACTGGAGCCCCCTACTACTCCTTGAATAATGCGCAGTCCGAATTCAAATATGTAATAGAATGACTCACACTAAAGTATTCTACTACCTATTGAAAGTTAAACGGTTTAGTACGTATTAGTAGATAAAAAAAAAAAGTATGATAACACACAATGGAGAACCCTACTACTCTTCAAACACAAATTAGTTCGGTCTCAAGCAAATAATAGGGTGACCCTCACCGGAGCCCCCTACTATTGTTTAAGTAATAAGTAGTCACATCTTCAAGCAAGTAGTCGTTAGACCCTCACTGGAGCCCCCTACTACTATTTGTTGTCCAACAAGTAATAGGATGACTCTCACAAAAGTATCGTACTACCATTTTTCGGCGTTAAACAAGTTTAAGGTAAGTAAATAGATAGAAAGCAAATAACAGGATAATTAACATTGGAGTATCCTACTATTTTTTCAACACCGATTAGTTTAGGTTGAAACTAGTAATAGGATGACCCTTTGTAGACTATAGCTTTGAAATCACAAAGTCTAAACTTTAAACAAGTACTAGGACGACCCTCACTGGAGTATTATACCACTCATTTAGTGCTTAGACGAACAGTTTGTGAGAAATATATCGAACGTCGTCGATGTTAATCATTCACAAACAAGCGGTACGATGATTCAAACAAGAGTATCTTACTACCTGCAATCATATGCATTTTTGTTCACCTTTCAACATTAGTCAACTTAAGGTGAAACAAGTATTAGGACGACTCATATTGGAGTCTCCTATTATTGGTTCGACATGCAAGCGAATAGTAAAATAACTTCCACTGAATTTATTTCACTATTTATCTACCATAAGATAGTCAGTACATATATTTTCATACAGGAACATATATTCAAACGAACGACATATAGTAGACAAACGACATGATGACTCACACTGGGGCCTTCATCCCCCTTGTCAACAACTATAAAATGCACATGATATTAAGTCATACAAGTGGCGGAATAACTTGCACTGAAGCATTTCACCACTTTCTTAATACCAAACCAACATAGGTTCAAACAAATAGTGGGGTAACTTACACTGCAGTAGCCCACAATTTTGAATACTTAGTCTTCATAGTCTCAAGCAAATAGTAACGTAACTCACAATGGAGTACTCAACTACCTCTTAAGGCTAATCTGATTGAAGTCAAACAAGTAATATGACAACCCTCAATAATAAATGATAACTTTACAGTGCAAGCAATACTAACAACACTCACAGTAATTAGTTTCATATTTTAGTAACCTATTTAAAAATTAGTTGCCACTGATGCTTTACCCTAAGGGATCAACAGTAGTTAGTTGATGTAGCTTCCCAAACAACCAGTAACTACAGCATGTAGCATTTGCAGTATCAATAATGACCATCTCCATTCCCTTGTCGTGACAATTATAATCACTTGCTATAATTGGTATTTTTTTCTCTTTTACCCTTTATCTTTGACGATATGCCAAGATGAAATAATAAGGGACACAAATGATAAAGGCACCATAAACTCATGGTATCCAACAACCCATTACCTACTTCACTTTTGCCGCTGTCATCTTACTTAGGTTTTTTCCTTCTGACTTCCTAACCTTTTTATAATGTAAAACGTCGAAAATAGTCCTCAACAACAAAAGTCATTCGTTATCATCTATGTTGGCGACATATAATCATGATTACCTTTATAGTAATTTGCAAAATATAATTTATATTTTTATGACAATCTTAAAATCAGAGGCAATGTTGCATAGCAACCAACTAATTGGTAAGGAACAACTTAAGCAAGGACATTTGCAATATAGCATGCCAGTTACAACAACCGTTGCCATCAACCATTGCAAACAACAATTACGTTTGTATCAATTGCTATAACAATCAACTAACCAACTGTTGTAATTTATAACTGAGGATTGTGACAAATATCAAAGGATCGGGTGTCACAAAACAAACAAACAAAATGAAGACACAATTTTGGTGAGATAAATCAGCAGAAAAAGACAATCGGAGGAGTTATAAAAGAATGGTAGGGGAAAGTGAGAACTAGTTAAGCATATCGTTTTTGCTTGTACACAAAATTACTGACAACAATCGAGAGATGAAGCAAATTTCCTACTTCGACTGCAGCAATTAGCAGTCTGCTGCACGGGTATGCCTTCTACAACTTTTTCATCCCTTCTTATAAGTCTGTTTACTTCGAATCGACTCAATCTTTCAATATTTTTTTCAATAAATAAAGTCAATCTAACATTTTATAATATACCCGGTTCTTGTTTCTCGCCGAGTTTCAAACATACATAACCTGATTTATATTTTATATATATATATATATATATATATATAAGCGCATGGCATGACTCAGTCTGATATGACAGTTCTCTCACCCCTTTTATCGTTTCCTTACACATATCTGGATAAGATTTTCGACCAACTAAAGAAAATAATAATAATAGTAATAATAATAAGTAAAATGATAAATATTAAAAATAATAAATTATATTAATAATAGTAGTAAGAAAAAAAAAAGCACAAAATAAAAAAAATAAAAAAAATAAAAAAATGGGGAGAATCTCAGGCAAAACCCGATGGTCCCACGCGAAAGTGTGGGGTGAAAAGACCCAGGCGGCACTGGCGGCAACTGTTCGGGCCGAGATTGGTGCAAGGATGACACACATAAATCGAGAAAAACAAACAAACAAACAAACAAACTACCCAGGTGACTCTCTAAATCCGCAAACGCGAGTGGATATCTCCTTAGAACAAGAGTGAATCTCTCCTTAGAACATGGGACGATAAATCTGCAAACAAGAGTGAATCTCTCCTTAGAATATGGGACGATACATACACCACCATGATTCTTGTCTTTTGTGCATGTCGAGGGTATTGGAGCGAGGCCCTACCCATCTTCCCCCCGAACACAAAGCACCCCCATTTTGCCTGTATCTGGCCGGAAACATACCTTGTATACGCTCATTTTCAGTGTCCGTTATGTTCGGGGGAAGACGGTACGACTGTGGAGCACACGCCTGAGTCATCTCAGAAACGGTTCCCTCGAGCCCGAGCCATCTCAGTCTCAGAAACGGTTCTATCGGCATCGCCGTACCATAACATGTGGCCCAATGATCTTAGCCGAAAGGCCGAGAAAAAGCTTTTAGCGCCGACATTGTGAATGTTGGCTTTCGGTGAGTGTAGCGGGGAGGCCATGTAGTGGTCATGGAGTTTGGCTGTTTTGCTACCGTGTTCTTCCCAACACAACGCACCCTCATCATCACTGTACCGGACCAGAAAAAAGTAGCTGGTATGCATTCACATTCATAATCAGGATGCCTTCTGTGTGAAGGTTACGACGGGCTTTTCCTCGATATGACACTCTTCTCTTCCTGTCAGGATGGAGGGAACCTTGTTCTTAAAGATAGATGTTCATTCATTCTGTGATGATGACGGTCATGAGATATCATGCTAAGTTGGAGCATAACACGCCATCAACTGTGTTTAGTTGCTTCTTCTTTCTTCAGCTCTTTTCTTTTCTTTTCTTCTCCTTTTCCCTTCTTTTGAAACAGTGCATCGTTCCGTGACGGGCTGACCGCTGCACGAGGGACGTCAGGCCAGCGGCAAAAGAGCGAGAAGAAGCGCAAGGGCGGGAAGAAGGGCAAGAACGGCCGCGGACGCAGAAAGCGCGCGGTCCAGCCCGTGTGTGTGTGTGTGTGTGTGTGTGTGTGTGTGTGTTGTGTGTGTGAGAGAGAGAGAGAGAGAGAGAGAGAGAGAGAGAGAGAGAGAGAGAGAGTGTAGA
>BFEA01000101.1:147661-159214 GCA_003427395.1 Chara braunii
TAGGCAGCGCTTCCGCATGGCATCCGCAGGAATGAATGAATGAATGGACGCAGCCTCTTGATTTATACTTCGGTGCTGCATTGGTCTGCCTTGTGTCCCTGGCCCATGGTGCACACAGTTCCCCCGTTGGTACTTGCTGGACCGGACTGGTACCTTCTGGACTTTCTCCAACATGGGCTTGCTTTAGTCACACCACTTGCCCACTTGCCCACTTGCCTCTGCTGACTAGGCTAGGTGGACTGCCACCACTTGACCACTTGCCTCTGCTGAACACAGGTCAACTCCGAAAGGCCACTTCTAGAAGCCTCGAACTTGGCCTTTCGGTACTGTAGCAGCTACGACTTTGCCCCTTCAGGTAAGTAGCAGCCACGACCTTGACTCTTCAGGCATCCTACAGCTACGACTTCGGAACTGTCTAGACTCCTATTCTACAGGTCTACAGTTCGATTCCTTTCTACCCTGTGACCTACAAAACCCTGCCTACCACTGGCGGTCCTACAGGTCGCGGGTTCAAATCTATGGGTTGACATCCATACTGTACACAGGTAAGTTGGGGAATTAGGGATCGAGCCCTGGGATCTGTCTCAACTACCACGAATTGGTGAATACCGTTTCATTTCTGTGGCGATCAGGTTTGAGGGAACAAATCTTCATGTCTCTTCTATTTTTCTTTATCTTGCTTATGATTTTTCCTTCCTTATCCTTCCCTTTTGTTTCTCTCTTTCCCTTTGTGCCGCTTCATCCTCTCCTTTCTGGTTTGTCCTCCTTGAGCACATGTTTTGCTGATGAGGGAATCTCACTTGACGCAAGAATCCATGCGCATGTGTCAAGTATCGGTAAGATCGCACATGGAAAGAGAAAGGTGCGCGTGCATGTACCACAGATGGGTGTGTGGGCACGTCCCTGTCAACCACACGAAGATGGGGAACCATGTGCCTGTGCTGAGTGTGCTCCTCGGTTACAATTTGCCGCTGAAAATATGTGTCACTGTGCTCGTAAAGCAACTTTTTTTTTTTTTTTATGTGCCTGTGCTCCTTGGTTACAATTTGCCGCTGAAAATATGTGTCACTGTGCTCGTATGGAGCCTCCCCCAGGTGTTAGTGGTGTCTGCTCTTATCAGCAGCACTAACACTGGCGGGGGTGTTTCCATAAATATTAAAAAAAAAAAAAAAGGAACTTTTTTTTTTTTCACTTTTGGTAACAAGCAAGCAAGTTTGGACTCTCTGCTGCTGAAATGGAGGATGTGCTGTTTGAAAACAGTGCCGTTGTTTACAATTCACACACGCGCACGCACAAATGCACACACACGCACACACAACCACTAACACGCATGTTTGCAGCCTTGCGCACACGGACACATACATCCCGCCTCTTTCCGTGGATGTACGCATCCGTCGCAAGATGCCACCACACATTTGCGTCCAGTTACGTAACTTTATAGAAGTGGTGCTTAATGTAACATGCCATATGCGGCCACCGTAAACTACGCTATTGTTCAAGATACATTTGTGGTCCTCGATGTCTCTAACAATTTCCGTACAGCGTGGACATGCTTCCCGATCTTGACAACCGCCCTTGTCAACAAGCATGTCCACACTGTACTGGCATTGTCGTCAACGATGCGGCCACTGTAGACTATGCGATTGTACAAGACACATTAGCGGGCTGTCTTCTGTGAAGGCTCCAAGTATCGCATCAATGCGAGCAGCTTGGATGTGACGAAAGCACTGAGGCTCGGTCTGGCTGAGTATGTTTCCAAGCCTATAGCAATCATGAGATCAGCATCCACTACGAGTCGGTATTGCTTAGTCTTATATCCCACTTGTGGGGGTGGCGGACTGCGATTCTCTCGAGATGCCAACATAATTTTTTCACTTTGGCGCACCAGGCCTCTATGCAGGCTGGCTCCTGAGCTGCAAACACATCTCCTTGGCAGCGACTGAGCAGCATTTAGGAATTGTAGTATTGTACCAGTTCAATGAAACGACGCACAGTCTTCCAATCTGCTGCGAACGCCAGGATGCACACACGTCATCACAGCATCTTGACAGTCTGACATATAGTCAATATATTGGAGTCTGTGGCCAGCAACCTCGAGGGCCTCACACTTAGATCAACACCAGGGGCTATCACGACACTGACACCCTCCCTCGTCTCTGCTTCGCACTTAAGGCATGCAAATTTCCACCTGCTCTCAAGGCCAATCCTTGGTGTCACACAGCGGAACAATCTTTTCCCGTTCGGCACCTCACTGCTAGTCACCCTTCAGTCGCTGTGGGACTTTCATTGTAGGCCCACTTGTGAGCAGCCCCACTTGCGAACCTCTTGCAAGCATAACAATGTGCGCTTGCTTGATCAGCTGCGCTTTTCTAAGGAGTGATAAGGTCTCTTTGCGGGATAATGATCGTTATCAAGAAATTTGCTTATGATGGTACTGGATTCTGCAAAGTGTCGAGGAGGTCGTTTTGGATCGCAAGCAGAACGCACAGTCGCTTTGCAGTTCTCTGACGCTGAGGATTTAACCATAATATAATGTACACAACCTGCCACATGATAGGACCCCTAACAATGTGCTAAATGCTCCTTCGTAAACCATCCGTCTGGGCACACTAATATTGGACCATGTATCGCCCAATCTCGTGCGCTATGGGATGGGGCGCAGTTCATTGATGAACTTGTGTCACTAGGACCGACATGCAGATCGAGCATATGCATCCAGGTATGGTTCCATTGACAACATCCTATCCGGGAACAAATCTTTTCCCCGAAAGACAGTACTGAGTAAGATGGGTCATTTCTCTTAATGGGGCACCTAACTCGGTTGGCGCAGACAGCTGACGTCACATTTGCATGTCTGCTAAGGCTGAGGCTTGGAGATTACCTAGTGCCACTGCCCCCAGCTCATTGCCCCACAAGTACGCTCAGGGGACAGCTGCCGAGGGGTTAGAGCATATAGTACTAGTGGCTTTAAAGGTGCAGTGACTCCGCCACAGTGTCGTACGAAGAGGTTTGAGTGCTTATGTGCACGGTGGGCATGCCACCCGCCTTACAACCTGGTTTTGCCGCATGGCGTGCCGGTCACGCGCCCATCCACTCCCGAAGGACCCACACGGCAATTTTGAGCACGGGCAGCATCAGCGCTCGACACAGCCACACCTAGTGGTCCCGTCTTGCCATCCGAGTCGGATTGGCACTACTAATGTCGATGCGGGATTGGCTATACTAATGTGAATGCCGCAATTTAGCTCAGAACTTGAATGCTGCAATTTAGCAGATAACATGAATGTTGTTGAACTGGTTGGAAAGGATGATACCATGCACCTACCATTATGGCAGGATAGGATGATAGTGTGCACCTACCATGAAAGTGTACCCTCAACAGGTCTGCATAGCCGAGTTGAGTGCATGCCTAATCGATCGCCGCCCTCTATCACGTCAGTGTGGAGCACTGGCTTGATGGTTGTTCCCGTTGCCCCTCCCCGGGGAGGTGCACCAAAGACAAGGTGCACCCACCTGTGCGGCATTTGCACAACTAGCAGCCATTCTGAGGACAAGTGTGGATGATGAGCGGCCGAATCTTGATGCGTTCAACCCCCCCCCAGATGATCTCTATCTGGAATGCATTCCAGAGCCAATGGACTTGTGACAGCTAGAGGTGCTTGGCAAATGCTGTCAAAAAATGACCAAAGTGAACCTACCCCTGTCGTGGAATCTATAGAATGAAAGGATGTCATAGCCCTAAAATGAGGCCAGTGTGCGGACGAGGCCATAAGTGTGTGTCTCCTCGCTTACAATTGCAACTCCTATGCTGTTTCTAATTTTTGATTATTTTTCAGACATTGTCCGTTCCATAAAAGGGGAGCACCCGTTGTCCGCCCAGAGATTGACAGTACCATGGCTGGCATGAACATTGCAGTACAGACTGTGTTCCTTATGCTGATTAGATGGTTTCTGCTACGGAGATGGTCGTTGTGCCATGCCACAGTTTGGTTAGCATGCACTTGGTGGTGAAATCTTTGCTCCGAGGGATGGTCACTGCCGGCCACCGTTGCAATGAATGTGACCCATTGGCTTGCAGTTATCCCCCCCTTCCTTCATTGCGCACCCAATACGCCTTTGTGGCCGTGTTTGAATAACTGTGAATATCAGCGTCCAGCACTCGATCCTCTACGAAAATAATCAGTCCCATTACCTTCTTACCCCAGAAAAAACATATGTACATTCTAATCGAATTACCTTCGAAAAGCGGACTTTTAGAAATCGCTCTTTTTATTTTAATAGAATGTAAAGTCGAATACGCCGTACGTATGTTGTATTTGAATAAAACATAGGTACGATGCATCTGAAGGCTGTGACACTTGAGATGTTTTTCACTATTTTAAAAACGTTCAGAATAATTAAGAAAAAGAAAAAAGAAAGTTGAAGAACAATACCAAACGAACATCTTTTGCCTGAGAGTATTGTTAAAATTTGCTACCAAAATTGAGAGGGGTGGGGAAGTCTGGAAAACAGAGTAGAATGTTCAGGTCTTGTTTTTTTTTTTGTTCCTCCCACTGAAATAGGCATATATTTCCACTTGACGAGATGAGGCTGGGGTCCTGTTGTATATTCGAGAGCCGCTCTCTAATAACCCAAAATTCAAATACAACGTAGGTATGTTGTATTCGAACACAACGTACCCGCTACTACCCGGTAAAGGGCCAACCTGGAAAAGTTGTACCTCAAAATTCGTGCGTACGTTGTATTCGAATTCAACGTGCCCCGTTCGTTGTATTTGTGTACAACGTACGTAGTTTTTGGGGGGGGTAAGAAGGTAGTAGTGTACACAAATGACTGAATACAGTGAATAGTACATGTCTTTAAAGTTAAAGGACTAGAGTCCTAACCCAGGAACTTCGTTGTGCACGAAGCTATAACGCATACCGAAGTAAGAACAAGTGCAGTATTTATAAAACAAAAGCAACTCTATTGTTTTCTTTTCTTTCAATCAATTAATTATTTTCAGATCTCCAGCTGAGCTTTGTATTTTAACCGGTTTCTAAACTACTTTTTTAGAGTTGCAGCGTGTATGTAGTTTCGACTTTCAGGAAGTTATGGGATGCCATTTCATTGGATATCCATCCAGACATTACCGGTCACAGGTGACGCCTGCTTTACCTTGATGGACACCCAGCGAAAGGCCCCCCGGTACTTTTTGAGAGTCGCAGTTTGCATGCACGCCGCAACTCTGAAAAAATGGATGGCAACTAGGCTACAAAAAAACGGCCGAACGAGTCCGGAAAGGATTTGCCAGATTTCGTCCAGATCCCGTCGCCACCGCGAAAATGGGTACTGGAAATGGCACCACCTCCCTGAAAAGGAAAACCCGAAGGGGTCCCTTCCGAATAGGCAAGTTCGGTAAGGACTGTCCATCACAAAACGGCCCTTGAGCCATCGACTGGACCGCACTCTCATCTCCTTCGATGCTATCGGAGAAAATGCCCCCTCCCCCTTAGTCAATTGGACGCCCTCTTTGGGAAAGGAATGCTGGAACTTGGCCACAATTTTCCAGGCCNAAAATGCCCCCTCCCCCTTAGTCAATTGGACGCCCTCTTTGGGAAAGGAATGCTGGAACTTGGCCACAATTTTCCAGGCCCCTGACCGTGTAGAAAAGCCCCGTCAGCATTTCGGCAACCTCTTTCCATGACCCGTCGGGTTTGAAAATGTTGTCCATCATGACTTTCCATACCCGTATTCCACACCGGTGGGGTGTCGAAAATGATCCGGCGACAATTGTTTCCCACGACGCCAGCCAGTGAGGTCCACCCCTAAGAATTTTGATGTGACCCTGAGGCAAACGTTGTTCAGTTTATTTTCCTGCATAGCATTGCATTTTTTGAAACATTTTTTTGACTCGTTCTTTTTTTTTTGGCTGGGGCCTTTGGTACTTGCACAACTGGGCCCCCCTGGCAAACAAGGTCACCCGGGCGGCCTGGCTGGTAGCCTAGATGGGAAAGGTATTGGTGGTGTAGCCAACAAAGGAGAAGTTGCCTTGTGAAAGAACCCACAAACCTACAAGTATAAGTTGGTTTGTTGCACTTTTTTATGCTTATCAACGTTAGATGGTTTGCCTTATTCATCGGTTCATAAGATGTGTCAGGAATCAGGATCAACATTAAAAGGTATATATTTTATTGTTTTTTTAAATGTTGTTTCCACAGTATCTAGAATTATCCATATAGACTGGCTTAGTGCAGTTCGTACATCCCTTAACTATTGAAATGCAAACTTTAGTATGCACCTGCATTAATGACTTGTGGTGATCAATTCAACAATGATATCTCAACGACGTTGCTTTTCAGAACCGGGGGGGGGGGGGGGGTTGACGAAACAAAGATAAATCATCGACCTTACCATTTCAAAGCCATAGGTGTAGTGACTGAAAAGGCGAATCAACAGCCACTAAGTGTTTCAATTTTTGCACCACATAGAAAACTAGCACTGCCTCGTAACCTATTTTAAAGAGGCGAGGTTGATATTTCCACTCGTGTTGCCAAGGAGCTATGTTTGAGCACAATGCTACCAAGACACCTTAGCAGGCAATGGTGAACATCAGGCTGCTTAGCTTTGTCTTCACTCTACAACTGTCTTGAAAAAAAAAAATGTAATTCGGTTCACGGGATGTGCAATTTGTTGCCTCACAATGTTTTTCAGCAGCACACACTCTCTGCATTTCTATATCTGACGTAAACATGACCTATATACATTGTTGTTCACAAGGACTCATTATTATTCCACACAGGAAGCATAATTCTCAAGAGGAGCATCAACTTGAATCCTTACTTTAATATGTAGAGGGAAATAACGAGTTATTTTTATGTTGTTGTCTTTGGCAGGTATAGAGTCGTCATTATACTTTACTGCATGTACTTTTTTTTCATCAATGAACACCCTTGTCATTTTTGTATATGACCTCGATCGTCATATGCATGTATTCGAGGGCCGAAAAACTCGAAAAAAATTATTATTTGTATTCTTATAGTAAGCACACTTTTATTTTAGGAGCACCAATTTTCTACATGACCATTCCAACTTGAATTGTTACTTAAACCACTCGTACTTGGCCTAATTATCGACCACAAAAAAAAATAGAATTTATAGTCAGATTAATTTGGGCGCTCCTGTAGAGACCTGTACGTTTTTTAAAATCGTGGATCGTAAAGGGGTACATCGGAAGGAAGGAGTGGTGGTTTAAATACATTGCAGGATATGATGATTCTTTTTTTTTTTTTTTTCCTTACATGCATGGAATTATCATCATGGTTCACGGGATGGAGGGTTTTTTTTAACCCACACAATTATCATTTAGGTATCTCAATTGATTTGTTACCTCTGAGGTTGTTGCTTTGCCCGAGCACGAATGTCCAACGGCATGATTTTCTATATATCAACTCATAGTAAACTTTCATCGAACCCTCCCCTCTTGATGTCAAGGCAGTGGTAGTCTATACATTTTTCTGCATAAAGGAATATGCTTCTTAAACGACCACTTTGCCACGCGTATAAAATTAGGGGGAGTGGTAGCACTAGTTCATAAGAATTATAGGTGGCAGAATGTAGAGAATCGGCTGAGAGGCGAAAATGGAAAATATGACAAATTACCACAACTCATTTTATGTTTTTTTTTTTTTTTTTTTTAACTATCACCACAAAATATGTAAACCTTTCAATTTTCATATGTATTATCATATTTTTCTAAGCGTTAAATTTATTTCACAATCTATTTTTTTTTTAAATGTTAATTTTTCTTGAAAGATCACGACTTGATTTACAAACCTTTTAATTTTTTGAGTTTTTTAGGCATTACACGGAGTGAGAAAAATCACTAAAATTAGGGTATTTTTTTCATTGACTGACACGTTGCAGTGTGTAAAAATAAAAAACATAAAAAAAATAACGCGATATTTAGTTCATGTTTTTTTTTTCCTTTGGTATTTGTTTATGGAAAGATTACTGCCTAGCCTACAAGATCTCAAATTTTCATATTTTTTATCAATTCTTCTTGGCTGAAAAACTCGCGAAAGTTTGCGCTTGAAAATTGAGAGACTGGTCCCGCCTGCACGTTCCGGTCGGCGCTCACAAAAAAAACTCATTTCTAACTCACTGCAATATCAATTTCTAGTGTTGGATAGAGTTGTGGTTTAAGTTGGGGATACAACAATACGGTCCTCAACGTAATTCCTTATGTAGGCAGCCAAATCAATTTCGCATATTTGAAAATAGGAAAGGTGGCTAGGCCACCAGAGTGGGTCTGCACCACTAACCATGCAGACAAAAAAAATAACTAAAAAAACTAGGTTACCGGAGTGGTTCGTGACCACTTGCGTAGCCAGGCCAAAAATAAATAATAATAAAATATATAATTTTTACTTTTATTTATACTTTGGTAACGAATTTTCAATATGACTGTGAGGCAAAAGTTGTTTAATTATTTTGTGCATAACTTCTTTTTTTTTCATGGCCTCCCTTGGTCCTTGCACGGTCGGGCCGTCGGGGAAATCAAGGTGATGCGAGCGGTGTGACTAGTAGCCGTATATAAAATGTTTACGTATTTTTTATTTTAAATTCGGTAAATAATTTTAATGTGACAACGAGTCAACAGTTGTTGAATTTTTATTTTATTTTTGCGATGCTATTGGGTTCTTGTACGACCAAGTTACCTTGCCAATAGCCTAGAAAGGTAGATAATATTTTCCATCAAATGGTTGTTTATTGCAGGAGAATCGGAACCCAACCCCTATTTCGATGTTTTATGTTATTCGTTATTTACTTTCTATGGTACCATGATATAACTCAGACGGATAGCAGGTTCTATTAGGTTCTGGAATATGTAGAGTTCACATTAATTAATCCTATATCTGCTAAAAAATGTATCTTAAAATCATTGGAGGGCTTACAAAGTTTCAATTGTCAAAATTTACCATAGGTTGCATCTATGATCGACAACACCCACGTTTATAGATCTTTCTGACGTAAATAAAACAAAATAATCCTAAGTATTACACACAATTTCATACAAAATTCATCTACCACATTATGACATAGGTTATTATAGTCTCTTCAAAAGACTGGGATGCAAACTTCCAATTCGTAAGCCAGCTCCAATATCGAATCATTTATTATTGATAGTACTAGTTCATTTCAAGTTTGCGTGGATACCAAAGTATATTTGTTGCAGATTTGGTATTTGATTGTGCAACCTCAATACAATATTTGTTAGATTGTTTATAAAATTTATATTATTTTAATTTATTTGTATTTTTGTTTCATAGGTGAACGAGTATGATTATACCTTTTGTTATTCACACTAATTTAAAATTATTAGGCCCTAACTTCAAAAAATTTGGTTTGTTGAGATAATGAAAAATAATTTTTTAATAATATTTTATTTTAAATGACGTTCAGGTTCAAGTGCATAAAACCTAGGCAGCAAATCCGGATATCAGGAAGGTTAATTTTATCTGGGATTTTCAATCCGGATGAAAAATCCGAATTAATTTCGGATATGGAAAATCCGGTCATGCGCAAAATATTTTTTTACAAAAAAAAACGTAATGAAAAAACATTTGGAAAAACGTATGTTGTTCACATCAATGCTGCGAACAACGTTTGGCTTGATACCATCTTTGATATCTGAACAGATAAGAAGATGAAAAAAAATAAAATTAATAATAATATTTAGATAAAAAGCTATAAAACGAATGAAGCATTCCCCCTCTAAACCCCTCTATTCCTTATTTTACCCCCTTTGAACCTTTTTATAACCTATCAAGGTTTTTATGAAATAGGAACGTATTTCTACTTTAGTTTGTATTTGCACTATCACTTTTCTTTTTTTTTTGTCATTTTTTTAATAATTCGAATTTTTAAAAATCAGAACCCCTAATAATCCGGCCAGATAATCCGACCAGATTATCCGACCTGATAAGTCGTGCTACCTAGCATAAAACTGCTTTTGAGGAGTCGATTATCCTTATCGAAATAATAAATTTAAAGTGGTGTACAACTTACTTAGTATTCACGTTTTTTGTACATATACGTGTAGATGAAATAACTCTCATCTGTTAAGTTGTCAAAATATTTCCGACAATTGGGTGGTGGGAACGAGAAGTATGAGATATGTGTGGTGTGTATTTTTTCGATCATCATGATTTACGTTGTATATTAACAAATTATGGTTTTTAGGGTCATTTGTTACGAAACGATTTTTCATTAAGTGGAATTTTCACATATATGTAATTTTATTATTTACTTTCAACATAGAGGATTAAGTCGATCACAACCTTGGTTACCAGAATGATCGGGGATCATTTGCTAAGCCAGGTCAGAATGAATAAAAAAGTAATTATAAAATACAATATACATCTAGGCTACCAGCCTGGCCGCCCGGGTCACCCTATTTTCCCGGGCAGCCCAAACGTGCAAGGAATAGGGAAGGTACCAGCCAAAAAAAAAAAAAAAAAAAAAAAAACCAACAACAACAACAACAACTATGTTATGCAAAACAATAAACTAAATAGGGGTAACTACGGCGTAGTCACGAAAACAGTTTGTAAATGCATTTCAAACTGCGTTTTGACACTTCAGTCAAGGTCCGAGTTTGAAATCTAGTTCAAACTCGGGCTGCCTTCAGTTAGGGCCCTCGTCTATCGACGAACAGCAGTTGAAAAAAAAAAAAGGAAAAACAACATCCCTTATGCTGTGATTGCGGTCCGATACAGGATGCTACAGTACTTGTTTGGACCCGAAAATGAAGCGAGGCAGTTAGCTGCGTCGCGTGGAAGCCGCCCTGCTTGGCTGGCAGGGCGCTACAACGACCTCAGAACAAAAAGCAAACAAAAAAAAAGACATGTCTCACGGTCCTCACATTCTGGCCAGATACATTCCTCAAAGGACTTGTGCAACTTCGTGGGGAGAGCTCCTCGTTTCTTTTCTTTTTTTTTTCAACTTTTTCTTTTCCTTTTTTTTTGGGGCCTCCATCCCTGGCACGAGTCCTACTTTTGAGAGTTCGCGTTTGTCTGTGAAAGGTAGGGGTGGTTTAATCTCAACTGTGGCCGAGACATCTCAGTCGTAGCCTATCTGGGGTGTGGCTGAGACATCTCGGCCATGGCCCAACCTGGGGACATTTTTTTTTTTTTTTTTTTTTTTTTTTCCAGCCGCGGCGAGACGCGGCGCGATGCACGAAAAAAAAACAAAAAAAAACGGCCATATGCCTGACTGGACTGCGATTTTGAACTCGCCCCCCCGACTGTTCTGCGGACCTGAGTTTCGACTGCATTTCAAACCCGTGCCCTGACTGGACTGCAGAAACGATGTTTCGAACGCATTTTCAAACTCTAACTATGACTGCGCCGTAGTTTTCTCAACTAAATAACTTTTACCCCAGGGTTACATCGAAAATTTTTAAAAAATTTAAGATAAAAATTTAAATTAAGAACTACGCTACCAGCCGGGCCGCCCGGGTCCCGGGTTGCCAGCCCGTGCAAGGATCAGGTAAGGTCCTAGCAAAAAAAA